>CM067341.1:116250000-116850000 GCA_034376525.1 Nicotiana benthamiana | reverse complement strand
ATAATACATTTTTTACTTCTGACTTGTAGATGAAGAAGGTTAACAAAATGAGGCTGGCTGAGTACATTGAAACACTTACAAGCGTGAAGGTTTCTGCATATACCCATTTCACTTCCTTCTCTGCTGGTTTCCTATATGTATGTTGTCACTTGACCAAGCTATATACCTTATATTGCAGGTCAGCTTGGATGCAATGTTCGACGTGCAGATAAAACGAATACATGAATACAAAAGACAACTGCTCAACATATTAGGCATCATCCACAGATATGATTGCATTAAGGTATCCTCTACATTCCTCTTCTTAGAATAATATTCCTGAGCAAAACCCGACTGTCGAGTGGAGATATAGCCACTTACAAACGTACTCCATGAACTAGTTGGTTATGCAATAATCATTTTGTTCATACTTCAGGCAGGCCAGCTTAGGTAATGGGAAGTGGCTTTGAAGGTGGCTGAAAAAACTTTCTACCTCATTATGGATCACCAACATTTGTTTTCTTTTGGAAGTTCAAACTCTGAATTTTTGAGCCTAAAGACATCTACTTTTGCCAATTCTGGTTCATATGTTGTATCTGATCAAGCTTTGGGCATTTGTCATGGACTTATGTGCTTATGCGCCAAATATGAAGCCACAGAAACTAAATTTGGTTGAATTCGTGTTATAGAATTCATTTTTAAAAATAGAACAGACCACATGATCTCACTACCAGCTGCGGAAAAACTAACAGAAACGCATATCGCAACTAAAATTTTTCTTCTTGCCCATTTGAATCTTTGTTTCTGTCCAGTGGCCTGATATTGGGATCTTTTTTTTTTGGTCATTTCTTCAATAGAATACTCATGGTTGCTCCAAAATCACTTTTACTGACACAAAGTATCTAACTTGCCTTGTTTATTCAGAATATGGATATGCCTATAAGTATCAGTCTATTTTCTAGAAGTTCTGTTAGTTCCTTATTGTCCTTCACAACTATTATTATCGGTCGAACTGTACTTGATGAACCATCTCTCTGATACATTATACTGTCAATATTTTTTGAAGAATATGGATGAGAGTGACAAGTGGAGAGTTGTACCTCGTGTATGTATAATTGGTGGGAAAGCTGCCCCTGGTTATGAAATTGCAAAGAAGATCATCAAACTTTGTCATGCGGTGGCTGATAAAGTTAACATTGATCCTGATGTTAGGATCTCCTGAAAGTGGTAGGACAAGAATTTGATTTATTTGTTTGTAACCTAATTATGTTCAGTCTCATCATGTTTAAATGAAACCATAGTCCATTCTTTTCTCTATGAAAATGAGAATGTCCATTCAGAAACTTGATCTGCTTCTGAAAAATACAACATGGAATGAGCAAAGATAATTATAACAAGGAAGAGAAGAGAATATCAAGCAAGTTGGAAGCATTAATTTGTTAGTCCCTAACAATCTGTCCCATAAAGTCTTCTCCTGAATGATGCGTTCATTCTAGAGTCAGCTGTAAATGGAAACTTTTGAGGAAAGTTAATGAAAACACTTCTACCATTTGGCTGCAGAATTATGCAATTGTTGTCTTACACGACTTCGCTGTGCCTACATGTTGATCTGGCATGTATTTGATCTAAAACATTCTCAGGGTTTACTCTATATGTGATCCTTGCTTTCTTTTTCCCCATCCCCTACTATTAATGTTCATGTACACTTTTCCTGGATTGTTGATATGAATGTTACTGCTCAGAATTTTTATACTTCCATTTTCTGATGTCATTATAGATAGCTAAAATTTAGGAGAAATGAACTCGTCTTCTGATATTTCAGGTTTTCATCCCTGATTATAATGTCTCTGTTGCTGAACTAGTAATTCCGGAACTGATCTTTCACAGCACCTAAGGTCAGTGTTTATCTTGTGCCCTCTCTTCTCTTTTTATATCTTTTAACAGGTGCAATTTACAATTACAGCACACTGTCTTACCTGATAATGTCTGCTGTTTCTCCCTAAGTAGAATTAAAATCACTTATTTTATCTTTGGATGGTCAAAGTTCGCTGTGACTGCTTTTTTGTTTCACGGTGAAAGTCATTTTTTGCTTCAACTGGTACCAATAACTCCAGTATGAGCAGTTTCCTGCAAAAGTTGATGTACCAGGAATCTTTCATGTACAGATGTGTGCTAACAACGGATAGAAATCATTTTTAATTTTGCAGTACTGCTGGACATGAAGCATCTGGAACTGGATGTATGAAATTTTTGATGAACGGTTCTTTATTATTAGCTACTGCAGATGGCTCAGCTGTTGAAATTGCTGAAGAAATAGGGGCAGCAAACATGGTTAGTGACAGTAGACGCGTGTAAATGATGATAAAAGAACAGAAGAAAAGAAAAAAACAAGTGTTGTAGGATATGGTCCCTTTAATGGACCCCATTTTCTTGTTTGATAACTTTCTTTTGTTCCTTATTCTTCTTTTTCTTCTTCAGTTTCTTTTTGGTGCAAAGGTAGACGAGGTCCCAGTTTTGCGAGAAAAAGGAACCAGCCTCAAAGGTTCACTTCAATTTGCACGAGTTGTAAGGTATGCAGTGTAGTTTGAGCAATCTTTCCCTTGAGTTTTATGTCCTATTCTCTGTATCTATCCAACTGTCCCCAATGAACAATCTGCCATGTCTAGGTGTTTCCTTTCTGTTGACTGCCATGGAAAATTGACAGTAGTCTAGAGAATTATTCGATATGGTCTTTTCTGTCCCTCTCTCTGTCACAGTCACACACATTAACTTTTATTTTTTGACCTCCAAGATCGTCTATACCATGTCCCAATCGCTAGCGTGATTGTCAAAGCTGATGGGCATATCGTTGTCACATAAATGATCTTTATGACATGGTATCACTCGTCCCAACTTATAATTTCTCTACCTTTCATTATCATAAATGAGTTGGGAGAACAAATCAGCATTAAAGTCATTTTTTTGCCTCCAAGGTTCTTGGAGGTTTGTCCTTGTTGAGTTGTCCTACATCGGAGGGATTTGAGGTCCTTGGTCTCCTTATATTGCTTGGGCAATCCTCACCTCATAAGCTAGCTTTTGGGGTTGAGTTAGGCCCAATGTCCATTCTTATCATGGTATCAGAACCAGGCCCATCTCAATTATTGTTACCGATGTTGAGCCCCCATTTATGTTGTCCACGCTCCAGAGATCTGGGCGTGAGGGGGGTGTTGAGTTGTCCCACATCGGAGGGATTTGAGGTCCTTGGTCTCCTTATATGTCTTGGGCAATCCTCACTTCATAAGCTAGCTTTTGGGGTTGAGTTAGGCCCAAGGTCCATTCTTATCAGTCCTGACCATAGAATTCGTGTTGTATCTGAAGTATTTCCTATCCTGTCTGCAATTGCAATGTAGTTCAGGGTTATGTAGCTGCCCGCAGCTGTGAGTATGATTGTTCATGTGGTGCAGCAAAGTTTTCGTAAGTTGTTGGGTATTGCTTGGTCAGAGTAAACAAAATTCAAATGGACATGGTGTCATAACTTTCCTTTGCAACCTTGTTTATAGGAGATGTCATGGATAATTAATATAAGCCAACAACATAAAGAAGTCAGAAGGAAAGTACTATGATCATGGTAATATGAAGCTTACTCTGCAAGGTTTTTAGACAAGAGGGGTTGCTCTGATGGTAAGCAACCCCCACTTCCAACCGAGAGGTTGTGAGTTCGAGTCTCCCCAAGAGCAAGGTGGGAAGTTCTTGGAGGGAAGGATGCCGGGGGTCTATTTGGAAACAGCTTCTCTACCCCAGGGTAGGGGTCAGGTCTGCGTGCATACTACCTTCCCCAGACCCGACTAGGTGGGATTATACTGGGTTGTTGTTGTTGTTGTTGTTGATGAAGCTTACTGCGTGAATGATCTTTCTTAGTGAAATGCACTGCATAGGTTCATGAGAATAACTTTGGGGGTTTCCAGCTTTTAGATCTCTTATTGTACTATATGTGTAGGATGGTCCGGGATGGTCACTTTGGCTTCAAAGACTACTTCAAGTCACTATGTGACACTGTAGAGGAGGGTAAAGACTTTTATCTCCTGGGATATGATTTTGCTAGTTATTTAGAGGCTCAGGTAATGTTTCAAACCAATATGTTAGTGCAACTATTTTTGTGAGAAATGCTCAGTTTGGAACTGACAGAATATGACAACAGGCGGCCGCTGATAGAGCATTTGTTGATCAAGAAAAGTGGACCCAAATGAGCATACTTTCTACTGCCGGTTCTGGGAAATTCAGCAGCGATAGAACAATAGAAGAATATGCAGAACAGAGTTGGGGCATCGAACCCTGCAAATGCCCCTTTTGAATTGAAAAACTGTTCCACACATTTCCTATAGGAACAAGCATGTAGTGACCGTGTATCCCAATTTGACGATACAGAAAGCAGTGACTGCAAGAAGCGCTTCTACGGGAGCTCTTATAGTTGCAGATAAAATGAATGAAACATGCCACATCCTCAAAAAGATGACCGGCTATGTCTTTCCTGAATGCGGATGTGAATCCTGTAATGTAACATGGTTATTTTGACTGGGGGGTTAGTCGAATTTATTTCATATCAACTATGGTATGCAAGTAGCTCCTTAAGCGAACTTGGGATGTAAAACTTAGGAAGTCTTCCTTTTATTTCCTGGAATTGGGTTGTTAGAGATTCTCAATCTTTTCAATGGAAGTTATTACCAGTATTTAATATTTTGATTGTTCCAAATTTACTCCTTACAGTTTGTGTGTGTGTTCATTGTATGGTCAAATGCTTTTCTTCTTTAAACTGTCAAATGCTGCAAGTGGCAAAATCTTGTGACCAAAAGCTCTAATTAGGTCCATCTAATGAAAATTGATACCAACACTTCTTAGTTTCCCCATTTTTTCTTAAGTTGAAATATTCAAAAGAAGTCGGTTTCACTTCGATAATTCTCAAGTTCTTCAATGTCTCTCCATACTTTTAAGGGGACATTTGGTTTTAGAGAGTGTTTGGATTGACTTATAAAAAGTATTAGCTTTTAAGCTAAAATATAAGTTGGTATTATCCAACTTTTGGCTTTTGGCTTATTTTTGTAGTATTTTTTTATACCTAAAAGTAAATATTTTAAAGCATTTTTTATCTTTGCCAAACACTATATTAGTCTATGCAATGATTAATAATAGTAATAACAATAATAATGTTATAAATACACTTCTATTTAAGGTAAATGTCTTTAATTAGAGAGATTCTAGAGTCCTATTATTGGTAGGTAGATCATTCCACTCCCTATAAATAAAGGGGTCTTCTACCATTGTAATACATTCCTAACATTCTCTAAGTATCAATAAGAAGAACTCTCTCTACTCTTCTCTCTATTGCTCTTGTTCTTGCATTATTATTCTTGTCTTTTATATTATTTCATAATACGTTATCAGCACGAGACTCTACCGTCTCAAGAACCATTCTCGAAAAATCTAAGGTATTTCCCTCTTCCTAATTTAATTGTCGATTATGTCTGACATTACGAAAAGAAAGTTCGTTGCCCTTGAAATTTCGGGCAAGAACTATATGACATGGGTATTGGATGCTGAAATCCACTTAGATGCTATGGGTCTCGGAGACACCATCAAAAATAGAGAAAAAGCATCCACCCAAGAATGTGCGAAGGCCTTGATTTTCTTGCGCCATCACCTTGATGAAGGTTTGAAGATTGAATATCTCACCGTCAAGGATCCACTCATCTTGTGGAACGGCTTAAAGGAGAGATATGACAACCTGAAGTTGGTCACTCTGCCACAAGCACGATATGATTGGGCTCATCTGAGGCTCCAGGACTTTAAGTCTGTTTCTGAATATAATTGTGCAATGTTCAGAATTACTTCTAAATTGAAGCTATGCGGGGATAATATCTCCGATTATGATATGCTTGAGAAAACGTTTACAACGTTTCATGCCTCCAATATGGTACTGCAACAACAGTACAGTGAGAAAGGCTTTACAAAGTACTCTGAACTGATTTCTCTTCTACTAGTGGCTGAGCGAAATAATGACCTGCTCATGAGAAATCACGAAAATCGACCCACTGGGTCTACACCACTGCCTGAAGCAGATAAGGTGCACTCTCATTATGCCAAACATGAAAAGGGCCATGGTCATGGTCGTAAACGGGGTCATAGCCAGGGACGCAGACAAGGAAGAAATTCCAATGAAGTCCGTCAACCCCCAAGGAGAGATAACCACCGAAAGCAGAAACGGAGTCATGAAGATCCTAAGGCAAATGGTTCAGAAACTATATGTTATCGTTGCGGTGGGAAAGGGCACTGGTCAAAGACTTGCCGTATACCAAGACACTTGGTTGACCTTTATCAAGCATCTCGAAAGAGAAAAGGCCCTGAAACAAATTTTGTCTATGACGACAACTTGGACATCACCCACCTGGATGTGGCAGACTTCTTTGAGCAACCCGAGGGGAAAATAGACCACCTAATCGGCGATAGGTCTGTGATGAAAGAAGATGGAGTTATTTGATTTTGTTCTACTTATTTGTATTAGTTAGTGAATAAACTAATAGTCATTAGTATTAGCTCGTATTAGTTAGTTCATGATGCAATGTTAGCAGTAGTTCTTTAGAATGTCTTCAATATGCTCAAATATCAATAATATTTTTATTTTCCAGTAGGGGTAATCGACTAGCCTGAAAAACTAGTCGATTATCAACTATTTTCGCATTAAAGCTGAAAAACAATTGATCAACAATCGATTGTCTTTGTCTAACAATCGATTGTCGTTAAGACAGTGTAATCTGGAATTTTTCAAAAATCATCCACAATCGATTGTCTTTGTCTAACAATCGATTGTCGTTAAGACAGTGTAATCTGGAATTTTTCAAAAATCATCCACAATTGATTGTCTTTGTCTAACAATCGATTGTCGTTAAGACAGTGTAATCTGGAATTTTTCAAAAATCATCCACAATCGATTGTCTTTGTCTAACAATCGATTGTCGTTAAGACAGTGTAATCTGGAATTTTTCAAAATAGTCAACAATCGATTGTCTATGCATAACAATCGATTCTCTTAAGACAGTGTGCTCTGGAATTTTTCAAAATAGCCAACAATCGATTGTCTATACTTAACAATCGATTGTCTTAAAACAGTGTGCTCTGGAATTTTTCAAAATAGCCAACAATCGATTGTCTATGCATAACAATCGATTGTCTTAAGACAGTGTGATCTGAAGTTTTTCAAAATAGCAAATAATCGATTGTGTGTGTTTAACAATCGATTGTCAATGTTAAACAATCGATTATTTGTGTTTAACAATCGATTGTTTGAAGAAAATGTTTAAACTGAAATTTTCAAACTGCAAAGTAATCAATTATGGATAACATATCTGATTTTGTTAGTCAACTGTTAGCAGCAGATTTTGAAAATATTATGTGACACAAACGAATTGAACTTGTTTATTCTTATGTTCGTGTATCTCTTTTGTATGTCAAACTATGGGATAGCAAATATGGATATCTCACAAAGCGAACTTGGATCAACGTCCAACTGTAAAAGTATTTGCCTAGTTGATTCATGTACTACACATACAATACTCAAAGAAAGGAAATATTTCTCTCAACTAAATATGTGTAAGGCAAACGTTACTACAATCTCTGGAAGTAGTAAATTGATTGAAGGCTCCGGAAGAGCAATTGTAACTCTGCCCAAAGGCACGACGTTAATCATAGAGAATGCAATGTTCTCCTCCAAGTCTAAGAGAAACTTGTTGAGTTTTAAAGATGTACGCCGGAATGGCTATCATATTGAGACAATGGATGAAGATAATCTTGAATATCTCGTCATCACAAAGAATGTCTCCGGCCAAAAGAGGGTTATTGAGAAATTCCCGTCTTTATCTTGTGGCCTGTATTGGACAAGAATTAGTGCAATTGAGGCACATTCAACAGTAAACCAAAGGGTTACTGATTCCAATACCTTTGTACTTTGGCACGATCGATTGGGACACCCAGGATCGGTCATGATAAGACGGATTATAGAAAGCTCATATGGGCATCCGTTAAAGAATTTCAAAATTCTTTCGAATAATGAATATCCTTGCACTTCGTGTTATCAAGGCAAGTTGATTATCAGGCCATCACCAACAAAGGTTGGGACTGAGTCACCCACGTTTCTGGAACATATACAAGGGGACATTTGTGGACCTATTCACCCACCTAGTGGGTCGTTTAGGTATTTCATGGTCTTGATAGACGCATCCTGTAGATGGTCTCATGTGTGCCTGTTGTCATCACGCAACCTTGCGTTTGCGAAATTAATGGCACAAATAATTCGACTACGAGCACAATTTCCAGATAATCCAATCAAGTCCATTAGACTGGATAATGCTGCTGAGTTTACATCCCAAGCATTTAATGATTATTGCTTATCAATCGGGATAAAAGTTGAACATTCTGTAGCTCATGTTCACACTCAAAACGGTCTTGCAGAATCGTTAATTAAACGTCTGCAGTTGATTGCAAGGCCATTACTTATGAGAACGAGGCTGCCCACTTCGGTATGGGGTCACGCCATCTTACATGCAGCAATGCTAATTCGTCTCAGACCGACGAATTACCACAAGTATTCCCCGTTGCAATTGGTTTTGGGTCATGAACCCAATATATCCCATTTAAGAATTTTTGGATGCGCAGTATATGTGCCTATAGCACCGCCATCCCGCACCAAAATGGGTCCGCAAAGAAGGTTAGGAATATATGTTGGGTTTGAATCGCCCTCCATCATTCGCTACCTCGAAACATTGACAGGCGACGTATTTACTGCACGATTTGCAGACTGTCGATTTGATGAGACACTTTTCCCAAAATTAGGGGGAGAAGTTGGTGAAACCAAACAGGAAATTTTGTGGAAAAATGCATCATTATCTCATCTTGATCCACATACCTCTATTTGTGAAAGAGAGGTACAAAAGATTATCCATTTGCAAAGAATAGCAAATCAAATGCCTGACGCATTTACGGACTTGAAAAGGATAACGAAATCCCACATTCCCGCGGAAAATGTTCCAATCCGTATTGATGTCCCTATTGGACAATCATCTAGTGTCATAACCAATGAGTCAAATGCACGCCTGAAGCGTGGCAGACCATTAGGTTCCAAAGATCGAAATCCTAGAAAGAGGAAAAAGAACGATCAAAATGACACCACGAAAGAATCCCATGATTTAACAAATTCTGAGATTCATGAAGAATCCATTGAGCCCGAGACTCTGGAAAATACGGAACTATCCCTAAATCCAATTAATATTGAGGCAAATATTAATCGAGTGGATATTGTGGTGGATAATGCCTTTGCTTATAATGTAGCATCTAGCATTATGCAAGAATGTGAGGATCTCGAACCTCAATCTGTTGAAGAATGTCGAAAAAGACAGGATTGGCCAAAGTGGCAAGAAACAATTCAATCAGAATTGAATTCGCTGGCAAAACGTGAAGTTTTTGGCCCTATAGTTGAAACACCTAATGGTGTTAAGCTTGTCGGCTATAAATGGGTCTTTGTACGCAAAAGAAATGAGAAAAAACGAGGTACAAAGATATAAGGCACGCCTTGTTGCACAAGGTTTTTCTCAAAGGCATGGTGTCGATTATGAAGAGACATATTCGCCTGTAATGGATGCGATAACCTTTCGTTATCTCATAAGTTTTGCTGTCCATGAAAAGCTTGACATGCACTTAATGGATGTAGTTACTGCCTATCTTTATGGCTCACTTGATAATGAGATATACATGAAAATTCCCGATGGACTCAAGATGCCAAACGCGCATAATTCAAAATCTCGGGAAATGTTCTCAATTAAATTGCAAAGATCCTTGTATGGTCTAATGCAATCTGGACGAATGTGGTATAATCGTCTTAGTGAGTACTTGTTAAAAGAAGGCTATATAAATGACGCCATTTGCCCGTGTGTTTTTATAAAGAAAACAACATCGGAATTTGTTGTACTTGCCGTATATGTCGATGACATAAACCTTATTGGAACCCCTATAGAACTCCAAAAGGCAATTGATTATCTAAAGGATGAATTCGAGATGAAAGATCTCGGAAAGACTAAACTATGTCTTGGTTTGCAAATTGAATATTTGGCAAACGGAATTTTTGTTCATCAATCTACCTATACAGAAAAGGTACTGAAACGGTTTTACATGGATGAAGCACATCCTTTAAGTACACCGATGGTTGTTCGATCACTTGATGTGAACAAAGATCCATTCCGACCACAAGAAAGGAATGAAGAGCTACTTGGTCCTGAAGTACCATATCTTAGCGCAATTGGCGCACTAATGTATCTTGCAAATACTACAAGACCTGACATATCCTTTTCAGTTAATGTCTTAGCAAGATTTAGCTCGGCTCCTACGAGGAGACATTGGAATGGGATCAAACACATATTGCGGTATCTAAAGGGAACTACCGATATGGGCTTATTTTATGGCAAGAATTGCAGCCCGGATCTTGTTGGTTATGCTGATGCTGGATATTTGTCCGATCCACACAAGACTCGATCTCAAACGGGTTATGTGTTTACCTGTGGAGAAACCGCCATATCTTGGCGATCGACTAAGCAATCAATTATGGCTACTTCATCTAATCATGCCGAGATAATTGCTATTCATGAAGCAAGTCGGGAGTGTGTGTGGTTAAGGTCGATAATACATCATATCCAAGACAAATGTGGTTTGAAGTGTGATAAACTACCCACAACTTTGTATGAAGACAATGCAGCATGTATAGCTCAATTGAAGGGAGGATTCATAAAAGGAGATAGAACGAAGCATATTTCACCAAAGTTATTCTTCACACATGATCTTCAAAAGAATGGTGATATCAATGTTCAACAGATTCGTTCAAGCGACAATATGGCTGATTTGTTCACAAAATCTCTACCAAAGTCAACCTTCAAGAAGCTAGTTCACAAGATCGGGATGCGAAGACTTAAGGACATAAATTGATGTTCTTATCAGGGGGAGTTAATGCGCGTTGCACTCTTTTTCCCTTACAAGATTTTGTCCTACCGGGTTTTCCTTGCGAGGTTTTTAACGAGGCAACCAATAGGCGCATATTCAAACATGTGTACTCTTTTTCCTTACTTTAATTTTTCCCATTGGGTTTTGTTTTAAGGTTTTAACGAGGCACATCATTGAATAGATATTCAAGGGGGAGTGTTATAAATACACTTCTATTTAAGGTGAATGTCTTTAATTAGAGAGATTCTAGAGTCCTATTATTGGTAGGTAGATCATTTCACTCCCTATAAATAAAGGGGTCTTCTACCATTGTAATACATTCCTAACATTCTCTAACTATCAATAAGAAGAACTCTCTCTACTCTTCTCTCTATTGCTCTTGTTCTTGCATTATTATTCTTATCTTTTATATTATTTCATAACAAATAAAGAATTGTTATGTAGTTTATATTATTGCATGAATTTAGTCGAAATAGCGGCTCAAAGGTATACTATAAGTGAGTTCACAAAAAGAAAACATTTCTATGTTCTCATTTTTTTTTTCTTTTATTATTTGCGGATAAACCCCTGAATGCTCATTTTTAAAAAATCTATTTTTACTCTGTTTTATTCTTCTTTTTTCCTTTCAACATTATGTAGCTCTTCAGTCCTTTTTTTTGGTCAGCTCTTCAGTCTGCACTTCCTTTATATATATATATATATATATATATATATATATATATATATATATATAACAAAAATAGCATCATCACAGCCCTCAGTCTGCACTTCTTATTTTTCCGTTTATTAGTATTAGATTTTTTTTGTCCCTTTGTAAAGATCTGTTTTAGTAGCAGGCACAGAGTGAACGGAATTCGTATTTTTAACAGCAAACATCTCAGCATTCAATAGAGTAACAAAGATGGAGATGGCGATCTCCTTAATTTTGGTTGCCGCTACTGCTCTCTCTTCTCTGGCGGTTCTCGTTCCGCCGGTCGAATCTCAGATTCCGCCATCGTCCGGTCAACTGAATCAGAATTCGGTGATATACGAATTGCAAGAAGCGAAGCTCAAAATCGCTCGATTAGGTTATTTCCTTCTTCCTCCTCTTCGTCACTTTCCCGATTCGGAAAAAGAAAAGAAAAGGAACTTGTCATTGCTCAATGCTTATGTTTCTCTTGTGGTTTATCAAGTGCATATATATAGATATAATTACACACACAAAACACGAGTGCATTGACATGTAATTACAAATGTAGATATATAGACAACAGAGACGCACACGGCACACGCACAAAAGTGCATTTACATGTAATTACTGCTAGTACTTTTTATGCTCCTGTTTATTGTTAGAAGAACGAATAGTGCAAAATAGTAGTGCCTGGGTTTCAGTAAATATTCCATTGGAAACTGGTTGATATGAGTGCGCACCATTTCGTAGCTAGACTCGTCGATCCTTATTCTTAACTATTGATCAGTCGGGAAAGATTTCACTATGATGGAATATGTGATTACTCCTTATTATAATATATAGGACACCGGCATGAGGGTAGCGCATATACGCGTGGATAACTTGATGTTAGTCATATCTCAATTGGACTAGGGTAAGATATTATGGCCCTTTACTTCATATCTCAATTGGACTAGGGTAAGATATTATGGCCCTTTACCTTAAAATTTTGCTTCATGCTAAGAAGCCTTAATACATTGTATTGAATACATGCACTGGAAAGTGTTATTCTTTTTCTTTCTCCTTTTTCTATATAAACGTGCTTCGCAACGCAAAGTGGGATTTCTAATTTTCCTTAATTGAGTTTCCTGCACGAATGCAGGGACGATGTTCTTTCTTGTGCATGTGTCCTGATGGTCCTATCTTTCCACTTCTTAATATGTGCTTTTCAGAATTCTGTCATATCAAATACAATGACTTCCCTTTAACCATGCAGTTTTGGGTCTTCTTATGCCTTACATAAAGATATTTTGTCAGTAGTATTTTTTCACAAGAATCTGGACTGATATTATTCTGCTAGATTCTGTAAAATTTTAACATTGGTGCATCTGGTTGCAGAATCCATCCTTGATGAAAGCATGCCAAGTTTAAATGCTAAAAGCCAATACATCATAGAAATCGAGAAGAAAATCGAGGACATTAGTGTAGAAATTGACAATCTTACAACTGCTTTGACCAAATTGCAGGTTTGTCCAGTTTTCAGTTTATCATGTGTGGTAATACCTGACTTATCCCAAATGAATTGGCTTATTCGAGGAAGGCTTTGTTATTTGGAAGATTTATCTCGTGACTAGTACTGCATGGGAAGGTAGAGATAGTATGAGAAAATATGCTAAAGAAGTCAAAATGAGTGAACTTGTTTTACTGATCTTGTGTTATTAGGAATAGGATATGATCCGTTGAGATTCAACAGGTTGAATTTAGTGACAATGATGGAAGGAATTGACCGGGTAAGGTCTAAATAATTGAACTAAATTTGGTATAGGAAACAGAAATGGCATAGCACAAGAGAAGTTGTTCCTCCAACCCACTTTGCCAATGTTTTCTTCCTTCTGGGGCAGGGAGCAGAATCGTTTCTATGTATTAGGGAACATGTTCATTCAAATGAACAGCATCGCATCTTGTCATCGAAAAGAAAAGAACACCATTGCCTCTAAATAGCTAAAAAGCTTAAGGTAACAACAACAACAATAACCCGGTATAATCCCACTTAGTGGGGTCTGGGGAGGGTAGTATGTACGCAGAACCTTACCCCTACCCTTGGGTAGAGAGGCTGTTTCCAAATAGACCCCCGGCATCCTTCCCTTCAAGAACTTCCCACCTTGCTCTTGGGGAGTCTCGAACTTACAACCTCTCGGTTGGAAGTGGGGGTTGCTTACCATCAGAGCAACCCCTCTTGTCTTAAAAAAAGCTTAAGGTAGTGTCTCTTTTATTAACTAACTGATGCCAGACATTTTTTTGGTTAAAAACTAATGCCAGACATATTTTGATGATGCTTATGCAAAAAGCTAAACATTATTACCCTGTGTGATTATCCTTTGATTATTAAAATTGGCAAGTTCTGGGAATATTGAGGCTATGTAACTTTGTTGTTTGGTAATCAGTTTGTTAACTCCAGGATATTACAGTTCACACGTTCGTAGATAAAAAAAGGTGGTCTTCAATTCTCTGCCACCTTGTTGAATATGATTTCAAAAAAAAGATTCTCAGTTGTGATGATTCTGATTTCCTGGTTGATCTTTCATTTTGTGACCTAATTTCGTCTGATCTTAAGTAGGTAAATGAGGCATGCCTTCATATGGGAGTTGTGCTAACATTACTATAGAATCTATAATTCATGCAACCTGAGTGAAATTAGTGTCAATATGAGAAAATGGTACAAATGATACACATCCATTCCTTATGAATGCTATCTTTTTCTCTTTTCTTCAGCATCACTCGTCAAGGATTAATATTCTCGAAGAAAAGGTATGGTTACCATGTGATCGCAGCTTTCTTTTCTCCATAGAGTTTCTCATCCTACAGCTTGATAAGTGAGGCAGTTGAGTAGGTACAACTGCTTTGGGAAGCGGCAAGAAAAAACAACTTTGAAATTCATGCATTGGAGTTGAAAGAACAAGATGGTCAGAAAAGATTAAAAGTTCTTGCGTCTCAAGTTGATAAGGTAGGTTTGCTTAAGCCATGAGTAAACAACTTCAGTAAATAATATTTCTCTAGTGCAGGTCAAGTGGAAAAAAATAATTTCTTTTAAGATGTTGATTGATTCTTTCAGAGATTTCTGTAGAAGTGGGTTGAAACATCTTTGCTGTATACTAGGGTAAACATGACAGTTATTGCAGGCTAGGGCGCTTTAGATTTCTCTTCAGTTGAAGAAATGATTTTGAAGAAATGATCTTATTTCATTCATAGAATATAGGAATAGGACGTAAAGGGTAACAAAATGTCCATGCAATAACATTTTTCTTCGTTTTGGAAACATTGGTAGCAGAAAAGAAATGTTAAAAGAGCATAAGAGAACTTTTTTCCTCTTAAACGGTTTTCCTTCACCACTTTGTGTCCTAGGAAATGAGAAGTTAATGAACTGCTATACATTTTCCTGTTAGGCAAGACATGTGGCAAAAATTCTCTGATGAGTATTATGATATTCGGTAATCTTTCATTGATAAACAAATTAATTTGGGTTCACAGATGGCTGAAATTGTGTCTGAACAATGGATTCAAATACAACAACTTGAGCAAGCTGTTCAAATGGCAGAGGTATCTTCTTGTTTATGCCTTGGCTAGTATTTACCATTAAAACTATAATAGAACTGCGGCAACTTTTTATGTCAGATGAGAACACTGAAGGTCAAAAGGCAACTAAGGTCCAGTAAATGTCCATTTGTCAAGGTACTGAAAGATACTCATAAAATTTTCCGAGCTTGCCAACTCCTCTGGAACATTGTATAGAGACATGATGACTCTCGATGTTTTCTTAGGCATTCAAGTCTTTGAAGAGAACTAACACTCTTGTGATCTCCAGTTCATCAAAAACCTTTTTAGCCACCACCTCGAAACGTTGAAGGGGATTCTGCATCCATCTTTGCATCGCATACAGAGGTCCTTTGCATCCGCAAGACAATACCATTATGAGGTACTCAAATTTTCTTAATTAGGAGGGTGGGAATTAATAAGTGGTATTGTTGCTGCTTAATCAATTTATGGGGTGACATTTTTTCATGCCATCTTATGTTTTGCTTTTGTTCTTCCTCTTCAATGAGCAATCTCAAGATAAATATTTATTTCGATATTTAAGTTGGTAACCGCAGTACATTTGAAGGAGTTCAAATCCCAGTTTCTAGGGGAAAAAACAATCTTTTATTTCCTCTGTACTTTTGAGGCAAGATGGATATGCATATTTGCGTAGATGGTTACCTAGACTTTCTGGAGCTTAGTGTATATGGATAGACCTCTTCTGTTTCTCGGTGTATTATTAATGAAAGATTGATTAAACGATGTGTGTGTGTGAATTGATGCCATATATAAGTTTTTGTGTGTGTGCGTCAGTGCATGTGTGTATTGATGCCATGTTTAAGTTAGTAACTAGAAAGGTGGAAATTTCTGTCCCTGATTGTTTAGTTGCTGTTGGATGGACATCCTTCAGTACGATTATATGATTTTCTGACAGCTTATAACTACGCAGTTGCAGAAGTTTATAAAGCATGAAATAGAAAGGAATGAATTTCCTGCTGCTTTAGCTAATGAAGAAGTGGTGTTCTTAGTGGTAAGAACTTTGATGCTACTGAGTTTTGTGAACTTTATTTGTCTTCGGATGTCGATAATTCCCCCCACTAATATGCTTGTTAATGGAATTCTCGACTTTTGGCAGGCCTCAGCTCTGATCGTCTTTCCCATTTTTAGTGTATTCATGCTTCTCTTTTCACACCTTAGCTAGGCGGATACAAACATACAAACGTAACAGCATAGGCGATACATGCATTCTTATTCATGGAAAGATTATGGTGTATTACGCCAAGAATGAAGTTGAGGTAGTGTTTTGGTTTTGATTATAAGAAAGTTTTTAATGGTCGACAACCTGTACGAGATTGGGTAGGATTCGCCTCAAAGGCCATGATTGGTTTGCCAAACAATTCGCACATGACAACCAAGAATTATTACACGAAAAGAAGCAAATCATGACCACGTGAAATTTTTGATCTCTTGTACACTTTGTAGATATTCACCTCAACAAATGCCATTTCTCTATTTGAGGAAATTCACCTTATGGTTCTTCTTGGTAGTTGTCACACTATGGATGTGGAAAGTGATCGTAGCTTAATTGTCAGCTACTGACAGGTACTGTGAATGTCACTGACTGCTTTTGTTATCAATCAAATGCATTACTCTTCTTGTTTGGACCCAATTAACCCCTTTGTCATTTTCTTTATTAACATAACCTTAAACTAAATTGTTAGCTCATATAATAAAACCATCACAAAATCGTAATGAACAAAAAATAATAAGAAGTGTAAGAGTACAGATCTTCCGATGCTATTTTCATATGCTCTTCCGTGTAAAGATTTCGTTTTTTGTTTATGAATAACTATCCGTAACATTGGAAACAGCCTCTCTGCCCTTTCGGGTAGGGGTAAGGCTCGTCTACATATTACCCTCCCCAGGCCCCACCTGGTGGGAATATACTGGGTAGTTGTTGAATAACTATCCGTAACGTGAGCTGAAAACTTTCTAAAATTGTTGTTCTTGTTCCATAAATTGAAAAATTGTAGAGAACTTATAATGGCCGAAAATTATTGATTGGAGGTGACAATGCACACTCTAAAATTGTTGGAAAAATGAAACTGTATAGCCGCTCTCAAAATAATAGCCGACAATATATATATTTTTTGTATATATATACCTTCTGCATGTCATATACATAAATTATACAAATTTTATATACTTCTTTAGCTACCGAATGTAAATAATTTCTGACGCGGGTTAAAAGTGATAATATCTTTGTTAGAGGCTGAGACTATTTCTTTTCTGTTTTTCTTTTAAGAGCCAAGCTTTTTATCTTACAAAAATGTAGTCACCTCTAAGGAAACGTCTTAATGGTATTTTTTTTATTTTCCTTATATTTTAAATCTTGATTAATATGATTAGTTTAGATCTAATCCTGATTTAAAATTCATAACGACCCTATGTTATTGTAAATTTTAGGGATCAGATTTTGCACATTCGATCCTGGAGGGCCAATATTGCAATATTCATAACCTATCAGGGGTTAAATTGAAATTTGGCCAAAAGCATCACTAGCTTCTCCCCACATTCCCAATTCTCATCCAAGTTAGCCAGTTATCTCAGCTAAGGATAACCAATTGCTCTGGACTTACCATCCACAGGAAAACAATGGTAACAACAAGATGGAAGACACAACATGGGAACAAAGAATCCAAGCATTAACACACATAATAACCAATCCCACAACCAAACCATCCTTGGGTTCACAAATCTTCATTTCTAGCCAAGTCCCATGTTACCTTAACTGGGACTATCCACCAATTCTGTGCACCAAATATTCCACAAACACTTTCCCTTCTGTGCATCTGAGATGGGCTCTCTCATTTTTCCTGAAAAGGGTTTCAAGACTTGGGGCACCTGAAACTTCTTGGAGGTCCAAATGCCCATACCAACAACCCCCTCCATTGATACTGGCCAAGGGTTTGGAGGAAGCTCAGTGGGGAGATAAGGAGAGGAGACTGTATGTGAGGAAAAGGTTTAAAAGGAGACAATTGGGAAGTGATGTTCACCCTTTGATTCCGTTTCTTGTGCCTAATCTCTTATTGTTCTCTCTTCTGCTTTGGAACCCATTTCCAGTTGATGGGTCGGATTTTTGAATTTTGGACCTTGTTTGTGATAGGGTTGGTTGTTCCTAGTTTTATTTACTTTAATCCTAATTGCATATTTTTCTTTCTTTTTCTGATAAAGATTTGGTAAAGAAGTTATATCAATGTACTAGTAAATTTGGAAGTATCTGCATAGAAGAATTGCTTATGTATTGGATAAATGCTTTTATTTTTTAACTTCAGGGAAGCTGTTCAAAGTATCACTAGTGCTGCTTTATGTAGAATGAAGTTTTGGGATTGAAGTGATTGTTGATACACAATAAAAGGGCAGTCGAGTGCATCAAGTTACAGGGAATTGACACAGAATACTTGTAACAAAAGAAATTGTGACTATTTTCAAAATTGAAAATGCATTGGACCTCATGGGTGGACTGGAGTCGAATTTAGGCGAACTATAGTACGCCTTTAAGTGCGAAGAAAATATGCCCAATGCAGTGCTGAAGCTGAAACGGATGGATCATATTTGGGTAGCTTGGGTGAAAGTGGTGGAGGCAGTATACTTAGGAATGAAACAGGAGAGGTTTTATGATGCAATTTGTGTGGTTTGGACAGCAAACTAACAATCAAGATTATGCTTTGGATTGTATAGTGGTGTTTCGACTATGGCTTGATTATTGAGATGGAGTCATTGGAGATAGTAATGTTGTCACATAAGTGTGGAGAATATCTTGGCACATTAATTTCTTATTATGTTATACAGTACTATGTTTGTTAGGACAGATGAAGATTGTTCGCCGTTACAGGAAGCAGTTGGCTAAGTAGATTGTTAAGATTGAATTTTGGTATATAATCTTTCTCAAGCAAGCATCATGTCTCTATTAAGGCCATGCTGAGACAAGATAAGATTGGATAAGTACAACAACTTCTATTCAAAACCATTACATAATTAGTGAAATAACCCAAGACTTTTTATAAACTCTTTTGCACACTGTATAGGATAAAATTAGTTCGTATTAGATGCCCGTGTTGCTACGTGGAACTGAAAAAATTGAAAAACCAAAGATGTGAAAATCAAGATCGGGAGCAACAGTTTCAGTTGGCACCGGAAAATCCTCAAAGAGAATGTTGCTCATGAAGAAAAATGAATGCGTGTACCCGATAGCATTCAATAAAAAATATTCTACTATATTAAATACATAGTCCGTTATATAGAATATGACATTCATACTCTGTCGTTACACATTCTTCAATAATCCCCCCATAATTATCATTTAAGAGAGACTTGATCCTAGTACCTTGTTCCCTAGGTGCAACTATAAATATTGACCTCAACGGTCATGAGGATTATTTTCTGACAAGCTGATGTTATACATTACTCTAAGCTCAATAACACCTTATTTCTTGTTTATTGGTATTATTATTATTGTCTTCGAACACTCTGCTCCCAGGACTAAGTTGTCTGTTGTCTTATCTCAATTCAATGCTAAGTCTGATTTTTTTAAAAATTTATTTATTATTTTAGGATCTAATTGATTCGCTTATCTATAAACCACATATAAATTCAACTATTTCGTTTTACGGGTAAACACACGTTAAACCAATATTAGAGATTTGGAGGCTAGTAGTACCAACAAAGAAAACACAGTATAAGAGTTACTGGAAACAGATTAGAAGCATCCTTATAATTACTTTTCTTCCTTATGGTGTTGTAGCAGAGAAGAGACAACTATAAGTGCAACAACTGAACATTAGTTGAAGGCAGCCAAACATCCAACTTGCTTAATTTGTATGGATATCATACTTTCCATTTCAGTTAAGGAAACGTGAACCTCTAATAGTGACAGTAGCATGTGAGTTTTTGTTGAATTAAGACAGAAATGCACATGCTCTTAAATATTGAAATAGACATGCTGCATATATAGCAAGTTAGCAACTAACTAACCTCACCCAATCCTCCATTTCATTGCCAATTTGTTCATCTGCTCTTATCTTTATTTTATTAATTGACGGGAACTTCTGCTAATTTTGATGCACCAATTTTTGAATTTGAGGCCTTCTCCATTTTTCGAATATGTTTTTTTTAAAAAAAAAAGACTAATATGATGTTCCGGTCCTGTTTCTTTCCCTAGTCGTTGCGCAACCTACAGCTACTTTTAGTTTGAAAGGATGTATTTGATGGAGCAAATAGTTTTAGAGAAAATGACATTGTAGATCCCTTCTCAAATTTATACTCTTTTTATACTATTAGAGATAAATAGTTTCAATCATAGGCTAAAAATAATTTAATTAATATTTTATACTATGCTCATTATTTTGTTATTCCAACATTATAGATGCTTAAATACTTTTTTTTAATTTATAAATAATACTTATTTATTCTATAGGTAAGTTCATCATATAAATTTAAAAGGGAAAATCATAATATTAAAAAGTTAAAAAAAAAGAAGATAAATATTTATAATTTAGAGGATAAAATAGGTATTTGGCAATCCAAAATTTGAAAAATCTTGTTGAGTGACCTTCCGAGTGCAATAGGTATAGTTCAGTATCTTTGTTGTTACAAACGAAAGAAAAGTGACTTTAGGGGATAATTTAAAATAGTTGAGTGATGATTTGAGTGATAGACTCAATGGTTTCCCGAAATTGATTTATTATCCAGCTCTCGATTATCTATTTATTTAGTTAAATGTTTAATTCTTAATTTAAAATTCGAATTTGGAAGTCGACAAAGTTCCTATTTAGCAAGATGTCACGACCTGAATTTGCCGCCCTCGAGAGCCGTGATGACGCTTAGTAATGGGAGCAAGGTAAGCCGACTGTTTGACAAATTACTTTCTTTTCCATTTTTAGTCCTTTAACCATTATGAGCAATAACTCAAGACAGCAGAATTTATAACAACAACAATAACAACAACAACAACTACCTAATATATTCCACAAGGTGGGCTTTGGGGAGGGTAATACATACACATGCCTTACCCCTACCCGAAAGGGTAGAGAGGCTGTTTCCGACCGACCCTCGGCTCAGAGAAAGGGAGAGAAAATCAAACAAACAAAATAAAACACATTAGTAAATCCGGCATAAATCACGTTAATAATTATCTAAACATAAAACCAAGAATAAAATGACATGCAATAATACCAATCGTTCACTGCCATAAGAGGCACAATACAAGACATAAATCTACTATATAGAGCCCTACCAAACCCCACCCAGCCCCAGACAGATGTACTAAAAATTCTAGAAACCCCTATCCTACAACCCTAATACTAGATCTCCAGAATTTCCTATCAAGGGCCATGACCTTGGAAATCCACATTCTAGCCATATCCTGCCTAATCACCTCTCCCCAATACTTCTTAGGACTCCCTCTGCCTCGACTCGCGCCAACCACCGCCAGTCGCTCACAACTCCTCACCGGGGCATTAGGGCTTCTCCTCCTCACATAACAAGCGGAAGAGAAATAATAAAGCTACTGGGTTTAACCAATACAAATGTTAAAATAGGACCACCCAGAACTGTAGTCACAGCTTCACAGACGATCTAAGAATACTAGATACAAAGTCTGAAAGATAAATGATACACTATTTCTGAAATAAGTAAAGAAAACAGGATAAAGAGATAGAGGTAGACGTTAAGGCCTGCGGACGCATACAAGACTACCTTGGATCTCCGTATGGACTGAAGGCAGCCACCCAAGCTAAGATCCAAAGTTGCTGCTCCGAGATCTGCACATAGTGCAGAGTGTAGTATCAGCACAACCAACCCCATGTGCTGGTAAGTGCCTAGCCTAACCTCGGCGAAGTAGTGACGAGGGTAGGACCATACTACCAAATAAACTTGTGCAGTTTAACAATATACATCGGAAAAGAAGAACAAAAATATCCACTCAAGTATGGGAGGGGGAAACATGCTGCGGGGAAACATCAATTAAGAATAAGAAGACAACAAGTAAATAAGAGGAACACCATATCTCAGCTATCAACAAGAATCAAAAGTCAAACAAGTGCACGATATCACCCTTCGTGCTTTTACTCTTATCATCACCAAAGCAATCAAGTCATGAAAATGTACATGGCATCACTCTTCATGCTTTTACTCTCGTCATCACCATATAATCGGCGCGGAATTGTATATCATGCGGTATGTCATCACCCTTCTTGCTTTACACTCTTCCTCATAATTAATACACAACATCACCCTTCGTGCTTTAACACTCTCTCACAAAAATAATACACGACATCACCCTTCCTGATTTAACACTCTTCCTCACCCAAACAACAACCACAAATAATAGTACAAGGAAATAAATGAAATTACGATAAGAATTCCGGTAAGGGAACAATAGTTCAACAATCAAATTCCGGCAAGGGAACAATATCAAAAGAAAATATCAACATCCCGGCGAGGGAGAAAGCATTAAAAGCAACAATATCCCGGCATGATTTTCTTCTTCTTCTTTTTCACTTTTACTTCACAACTCACTTCACGACTTGAGCCAATGCTCTAAAAGGTTGAATTACCACTTATACTTTCACATTTCATTATACAACTTGAGCCAACGCTCCTCAACGTTCAAATGTCACAATTACTTTCACAAACTTTGCTCAACAATAGAAATCATCACCAAGGCATGAATAATACAATGACGTCATAATAATCAAATATAAGACTCACGGCCATATTTGACACCAATGTATAGATATTCGTCACCATGCCTATACGTTGTACTCAACAAATACTACATAACAAATAAGACTCGACTCCTAATCTCTCAAGCTAAGGTTAGACCAAACACTTACCTCAATGACACGAACACAATTCAAGTCTCTATTATTTATTTACCTCTTGATTCGGCCACCAATTCGCTTGTATCTAGCCACAAGTTTCTTAATTACATCAATAAATGCTTATTGAATCAAATTCTAATGCATGAAAATAAGTTTTCTAAAGTTTTACCCGAAAATTCAAAAATTTCCCCCGGACACACATGGTCAAAACCCGAGGTTCGGACCAAAACCCGATTACACGTTCCCCCACGTACCCAGATATATATTTTATTTTAAAATCGGACCTCAAATCGAGGTCTAAATCCCCAAAATTTTAAAAACCTAGATTTTATCCAAAACACCAAAATTTCCCATGAAAATTATTGATTTTGAGTTGAAATCATGTGAAAAGATGTTAAGGATTGAAGAAAAATAGTTAGAAATCACTTACATTCGATTAGGAAGAGAAATTGCCTTTGAAAAATCGCCCTAGAGAGTTTATGTTTTGAGAAGAAGTGAAAAATGATTGAAAATGCGTCTAAGTTATCAACTTACAGGTTGCAGGTATCGCAATTGCGACTAGGGTTAGCAATTGCGAACCCAGACTCTACTGGTATAGCATTGCGAAGTGACTCCCGCATTTGCGAGGTCGTTTTTGTGATAAAATTGTCGCATTTGCGATGACTGGGCTACAACTGGAGGATCACATTTGCGATAAATTCCTCGTATTTGCGAGGTAGGCTGGCCTTGGCTATTCTCGCAATTGCGACACAGTCTTCGCATTTGCGAACTCACATTTGCAAGATATGCTTCACAAATGCGAAGCTTGCATGCCTGCAATAGGACAACTGAAGCCTGCAATTTTCCCAAGTCTAATTCTACTCCATGGACTATCCAAAACTTACTCGAGCCCACAGAGCTCCAAATGAAATAGGCACACCAACCTAAAAATATCATAGGGACTCGCTCGTGCATTCAAATCAGCAAAATAACATCAACAACTATGAATTTAGCACCAAAATTATAAAATTTCTTAAGAACTTAAAAAATTTCAATTCTTTCAAATAAGGTCCAATTCATATCAGTTCAAGTCAGTTTGTTACCAAATTTCACATACTCATCTTAAATCACATATAAGACTTGTACTGGACACTGGAACTAAAATATGGGCCAGTTACCATCAAGTTTTAAATATAATTCTCTTCTTTACTTCATAATTAATTCAGCAAAATAATTTCTTTCAAAAATTCATTTCTCGGGCTTGGGACCCCAGAATTCGATTCCATGCATACGCCCACGTCCCATATTTTTTTACGGATCCTCCGGGACTATCAAATTATGGGCCTGGGTCGGTTTACCCAAAATATTGAGCGAAATCAATTTAAATTCATTTTAATGGCAAAATTTATTATTTTCCACAGATTTTCGCATATTGGCTTTTTGGCTACGTGTTCGGACTGCGCATGCAAATCAAGACGAGACAGAAAGAGATTTTTAAGGCCTTGAAATACTAAATTTATTTTTAAAACAAGTGATTACCTTTACAAAGGAGGATATCTATAAAGATAGGTTCATTGAGATATAACTATGTTATCGATTTGCTTGAGTATTTTACCAAAATATTGTTTGTTTTCCTTCTATAATATGTATCTCATCTCTCTCTCTTTTTTCTTGGAAGAATATAATTACCAAATATGAAAGTGGAGCTTGTATACCTTTAATGAAAATATTCTAATTACTGGGATATTATCTCCTCGATTGACTCCTTCTCGGATTATTTAAAGAACAAATTATACTCTATGTCACTTGGGCCATACAGCCCAGCAAAAAATAGCCCATATTTCATGCCTTTACTTGCTATAGACCATGTTGGCTAACTTATGAAATTATTTTTTCACCCAGTAGCCCATACATTAACATAACCGTTTTAAGAATTTAAATTTTTATTTCTTTGTTGCTTTCTTCCTCACGCTTTTCTCGCTCTCTCTTTCTCTCGATTTTCTCAGTCCATAACCGACTCCATTGTTGTGTTCAAGTTTCTTTTCGAGGTTTCTATCTTAGGTTGAGGTAATTTTCGTTTTCTTTTATGATTTTCCTACAATGGTTCTTTTGAATTTTGTTTTGATTTTAGTTTTGCTTTTTCTGATTATGACAATTTTTTTCAATGTTGGTGTGTTTTTTCGGACGATTTTGTGTTCCTTGTTTTTGCGTTCGAGACTTAAACTTGATGAAACGAAATGCATGGTTTGTTATTTCGAATTTTAGGTTAATTTTTTTGGTTTTTTGAGTTTTGTTAAAATTTTGGGAAAATTGGCCTTTGCTTTGAGTTTATGGCTTTTATTTTTGTTTAGATTTTGAGTTTTGTTACATTTTCATTTGTTTGTTTTGCTTCAGTTGTGTTCAGTTTTGGTAAAGCTTTGTTTTGGCCTCTGATTTTTGTTTATGGCATTTTGGGTTAACTTTTGAGTTTTGTTACAATGAGTTTTGTGTTTGCTTTAACTTTTGTGTTTGTTTTGTTAAAGCTTTGTTTGTCTAGTTTATTGTAGATAATGCGTTAAAAAATGTCTGCTTCTAAAAACAAAATGAAGATTTCCGGAAAAGGCGTTCGGTTCGATTATGCGAAACGATTGAGGGAGTTGCCCTCAAGCCTTGATTCAGAATGTAATGTAAATGTCCCATCGCCGGAAGTTAATAGCCCTGATTTTGATGCTGCTCCTAAAAACTTGCAAGCAGAGAGCAGTCGGATGACTCGTTCTCAAATGAGAAATACTGCCTCCCCAATTAAATCAAGGGTGACTTGCCCTCACCCTCTTCTGAAGCAAATAAGCGTGTGCAAGCTCCCAATGATGATGATTTCGAGTCTCCTCCTCCTCCAAATATATTGCAACAAGGGAGCAGTCGAATGACTCGTTCCCAAACAAGCAATACTCCTACTCATGTTAACATTGTTAGACCAAGAAGTAAGAAATGCAGCAAACCTACAAAATCAACAAATAAGCTGAAAGACGAGTTGTTTAATGAAGATGATGTGAATAAGAGAAAAGCTGAGCTGAAGGTATTCCCTATTTTGATATTTATTTATACATGGTTATACAGTTTTATACAAACTTATACACCTGTTTATACAAGTACTTATATACATATATATACAGCTTTATAAGATGTGTTAGTATATTTTTTGTTGTTGATATATTTCTTGTTATTTTCCTATATGCATGGTTGGAGATTTCTATATACAACCCGTTGATTATTTCTACAATAGGATTAGTTCCCATACTGAGCCTGATATTGTGAACATTTTGAAGCAATGTTTGACTGATACGCAGCTTCAAATGTTCCGTGATAGTTGTTTTGGGTACTTCTTGGACCTCCCTCAATTTAAGATTCAAAATCAACTCATTCATTGTATATTATTGAGAGAAGTTGTCCCAGGACGTGAAAGAGAGTTGTGGATGAAGATTAACGGTTATTTATTGCGTTTTGGCATCGGAGAGTTTGCTCTTATCACTGGTTTGAAGTGCGTAGACGACGATGCCTCCTTCCATGACAAACCAGATGTGAATAGATTGTTGAAAGAGTATTTTCCAGGAGATGGAAAAAAGGCCATAACAAGGGGGTAGCTTCTTGATCGCTTTAAGCAGAATGAGTGGAAGTCTGATGAAGATGCCTTCAAGATGGCCTTGATGGTTTTTGTCCATCATTTCATCTTCTCTGATGCCAATAATCATGGTATCACCAAAGATGATTTTGATATCATTGAAAGTGGTCAATATAAGATGTTTCCTTGGGAAAAAAATCATTTGAAGTTGTTTTAAGGACAATGAGGGACATGCAATGCGTTTATTTGACAATGTATAGGCTTGGAGGTTTGCCGCTTGCTTTACAGGTTTGGTTTTTTGAGTGTTTCTCAATGGTTGATAAGAATCTAGTTATTCGCCTTGGCACAAATATGCCACGCATTCTTAATTGGAATGTGACTAACAGCCCATCATATGCCGATTTGACTGGTGGTGTGATCATGTGTAGTGTGGACAAGGTAAACATTTTGTACCATAATACTTCTTCATATATGATTTCAGTTTTTCTGTATTATTCTACTGTTGTAATCCTATTTTTTTCTTCTTGTAGTTGAACTATAGTAACATTTCCCCTACTTCTGAAGAGATGTCAAGTCTGAACATTGACACACTTTTTGAAGTCAATGCCAATGATGGTGCATTAGGGGATGTGCATGTTGTTCCTTCATCTCACACTGCTGATTTTGTTGATACACCTTTACCTTGTCCTCGGCATATGGAGCAACAGTCTACTAGACCTTATCTTCAAAATGCAAACCAACAGTTTGAACAACCTTGTCCTCAGACTACGAAGCCCGGACCTAGTCCAAGTTATGATCCTTTTGTGCGCCTTGATCATTTGAGTGATGAAGTTGAGAAGCTGAGGAGTGATGTTGGAAAGGTACTGGACCTTTTGCTTTTCTGTAGTTTATAATTACTTTTTGGTTATAAATATTGTTGTTTGTTTGCTTTTGTTGTAGTTGAGTGATACAGTGACGACACTCAACAACTACGTCATTTTTTCATTTGGAAAAGTGTTCAATTTTCTGGACAATAAGGAACCCAAGCAAACAAGAGATGATTTTACTGATTCAAAGGTAATTGTTTATTGATAAAACCAAATCAGTCAATAGTTATTCCTTCTCTGAACTCAACATGCCTTCTCTTTCTATTGTTTTTTATTAGATTCGTCAGCCCGTGTTTGATGATAATACATCTGGTCTTGGCGAATTTGATGGCTATCAATATGATGTTGTTCCTAACTTTGTCAATGAAATGAAACAAGATAATGTGGTAGCTGACGAGGGAGTTACTGATGGTGTTGATAATAATATTTGTTCTGCTTTCTTTTCTGGTATGATTTTTCTTTTCTTTTTTTGAAGTTTTGTATTATTTGTGTTTCTATTTCTAAGGGACATCAGGTGATGTCAAGGGTGACACATTTTGGGATGATATTGGTGATGAAGATTTAGCTTAGATGTCCCAACTTGTAGTTCACAAACAATCGATCATAGAAGTAGAAGATTACATTTCTCTTGGCCATTCAGTTCGACAGAGAATACCAGGAAAATATACCAAATCTCCATATGCCAGGTTTTGATTCTGGAGAATCAAAATCCGCGCCCAAGCTCATTTTTTATATCAAGCATCCTTTCACAATCGAAATTGATGATTTTGATACATTGTCTCCATTGGCTAAATAATTTTGCGCATTTGTTGATAATGGGATGGATACGAGGCGAATGTATCTTCAGTCTCTTCAATATTTCATTTTCTGATTTTATACTTGTCAATGAATGTAGTTCTGATTAGTTTTTATTTTTGTGATTTGAAGTGCCAAATATATATATCCCGGTGAAGTAAATAATCTTGTGGAAGGTTTTACTTTTGGCTCGTGTTATGTTACCAAGAAGGACTGGTTTCACTCACTTGTATACTGCGTCCGTCTTTGATTGACACGGCATTTTAATAAATTTCTGTTCTAATTACCTTTTTATTTTTGTTGCATATCTTTGTTGTTTTGAGACTTGCATAGTGTATAAAGATTTGTATAATCACAGTATAAGACTGTATAAGATTGTATAAATATGTATACCTATGTATAATAGTGTATAAAGTTCTATTTTTAAAAGATCTTGTAGTGATGGTTGTTCTGTTTTATTTCTTGTCTCAGCATCTCGATGTCTTCTTTTATTATTTGAGGAAGAGGGAAAATATGGGCCAGGTGTTGCCATGCGGTTTACTACAACCAATTTGGTAACAAAATCAACTCCCTATACAAAGATTTCAAAGTGAATCAAGATCCTTCAGTTATTCCTGACGGGCATGAGATAGAAGAGTACATCAGAGGTTATTATTGTGACACGAATGTCCCGTGGCACACTGTTGACCATGTCTTATTCCCAATCTTTGTGAAGCGCGGAAGAGCAAAATTGGGACATTGGGTTTTGGGGGTGTTTACGTTCGTAGATAGATGCATCTACATCTATGACTCTAACCGTGAGGCTCTTAATGATAGATATGTTATGGATGCTGCATTACCTTATGCAATTCTGATACCTTATTTCTTGAAGAGTTCTGATTTTTATGTCGAGAAGAAGGGCATTGATTTGAACAATGGTGCATATACCGATAAATCCCATTCTGATGCTTTGCAGATCAATCTGGTTAATAATGTTCCCCAACAGATCAAATGGTAGGTTAATTTCAATTATTTTACTATTTTACTATTATGTACGTATTTGAATCTAATTCATTTCTTATTAATTACAGTGATTGTGGTGCTTTTGTTGCTGGCTTTGCTTAGTATTTCATCCTTGGTAAAGAAATTCGAAAGGATAATTTTGACATCGAGACACTTCGCACCAAGTGGGGATCTCTGTTACGGGAATATGGAAGGAAAAAATAACAGTCTGGTGCAATTAGTGACGATGAAATCACAGGGAGACTTTTGAAGAAGAGGAAGAGGGGGAGACCAAGAAAGTAGTTCTGTTATTTTTATTTTACTGTAGTCGTTCTATGTATAACTTGCCTTGTAACTATTCTGTTACTTGTGAGAATACCTTAAAGGATATTATAGATGTGAATATAATTTGAGGCAGTCATTACACATTGTTGCTGTGAATGAATTACATCTTAATAATATTTTCAATTGCTTTTGTCCTTTACATGCTATTCGACTTTGCTTCTTTCACCATTGTTTTTTTCCAAATGCATTGCAGCCTATTTTTCAGTTGATTTTGTCCTTTAACAAAGTATGTATTATTATTATGGTTGCAGATTTGTCAATGTAGCAGGGTTTATACATATGTATACAATAATATACACAGTTATACACACTTATACAAACTTATACTCTCATTTATACATCTGTATACATGTAATACCAGTGATTGTTTGCAAGTCCTGTTTTGAATTTCTACAATCTATCAAAATATTTAGTACCATTAAAAACAAGAAGATAATATTATTGGAAAAGCAAAACATGTATAATGAAACATGTCAATTTCTTGCGAAGCTTAACTAATCAACATTTGTAACTATATTATTCTGAAATTTAACTACTCAACATGACAAAAATGTAATAGGAGTGTTTTGTTTTCAACTATTTATTTTGGTCGATTCCTACATGTTTTCCTATTGTGACCACCTTGTCCACACACAGAACATGAAAATGCCCTCTTGGACTCTTTCTCTATTGCAGGCTTGAGTCTTTCCTTTCTTGGCCTTCCTGCATTCCTTCTTCCTTTAGGTGGTAGGACCACATTTTCCATCACCTCTGTTGGGATTACCCATAAACTCTCATCTGGCATCGGATTCACTGGAAATTCATAAGTGCTAAGGAGTTTATCTTTCTTGTAGTAAAAAGAGCAATACTGGCCAGGTTTCAGCTGCTGGTTCTTCAAAACCGCCCAAGTATGCGGACATGGAAGTTCATCCATTTGAAATTTTCCGCCACTGCATGTTCCCTCTTCGAGGCACACTATGTTTCTCCTTACCCCTTCAAGCACATTATATAACTGATCTAGCAGGCCTTACCTGCAAAAGTTTTTTTTAAAAAAAATAAAAAATTAAAGAACAGTAAAATGCAAGTCGGTAGTGCCAAGATTCATTATATTTTGATTCATTTTACAGTCATTTGCTCCGATGCAATCAGATTTTCCCGATGGAGTTTGTCGTACTTTTCGCCAAGCTCTGCAGATGTCTCCATTGCACTTTTTCTGTTTTTGTCATTCTACTGTTGTAGCAAATTAGTCATGTACTCCAACAATCGCATTATTGGTAACTCTCTAGCATCCTTGTTAGCTGCATTAATTGACTCTGCAATATTAGAAGTCATTACCATTGACCTTTTCACCTTGGGATATGCTATAGACCACCTTTCGTACCCAATTTCGAACAAGTAAGGCTGCACCCTCGGATCAATTTTGCACAACTCTGTCATATGGTACGCAAACTTCTCTATCGTGTAAGCTCTTGCCAAATCAAAGAAGATATCCTTCAATTGTTTGTGATGTTTCTTGAATGTGCGCTTTACTTTCTGCCACAAATGAAACATGCAAATACAATGTGGTACTTCTGGGTACACAACTTTTGTGGCATTGAAGATGCTTTCATTTCTATCTGAAACTATACACATCCCTTCCCTAACTCCAAAAGTACCTTTTATCTAGAGAAAGAACCCCTCCCAATATTTGTTATTCTCTGAATCCACAATTGCATACGCAAGTGGAATGATTTTTCCTATTTATACATAAATAGATATTAAGATTCAGATGGCAAATTAGTCTGCATATACCAACTGCCAAATTTATACAAATCTTATACACAGTTATACACAATTATACAGATTTATACCAACTGCAAACTTTATAAAAACAGCAGCTGTGAAATCCTATACACTTTTATACATGAAACTTGAACATTATACAAACTGCAGAAACAACATAGATGCAGTCAACTCACCAGCTCCATCTTGTATGCAAGCAGTCAATATGGTACCTTATATGCTGCTTTAAGGAAGCTCCCGTCAACGACCATTATCAGTCTGCAATGCTCCCAGCCCTTGATAGATGCATATAGCGAAACATATGCATAAAGAAAACATCTGTCTTCTGATTTGTGCAACTTTGTAACAGATCCTGGATTTGTGTGCTCCAACATATAAAAATACTTCGGCAGCTCCTTATATGAATCACTCGGACTCCATCTTATCATTTCCATTGCTATTTCTTTAGCTCTCCATGCTTTCATGTAGCTCACTTCAATTCCGTGTGGCTTTTGTATGCCCTCTATTATATCATTTGCGGTATAAACTTTTTTTGGATTAACATACTTTTCCTTGATTATACTAGCAATTATACCCAAAGTAGCTTGACGTTGTGTTAAGTATCTTTCACCATAGCCGCATGTGTGATTATTATTGTAACTTCTCACTTTGAATATGTTTGTCTTGAAAACGGTAGAAGATTTGAAACTCCAAGCACAGTTGTCATCCAGACATGTAAGGTGATACCTAGTATTATACATCATTCAACTTTTAAATACACTTGTATACAAATTGCATATATACTAATTTTAATACCCTATATACAAATACATACTACTTTATACAACAGAGTAATGACATACTTTGTTGCGCTTGATCTCTTCACCTTGAATTGGAACCTCTCACGTACAGCCAAATTCTTCATCACATTCATAAGTGTGTCTTTATCCTTATAAACTTGATTCTCTTCAACAAATTCGTTCAACATATTATCTATTATACCCATATTTTCACTCAATTTCGTGTTTTCAATCATTTCAATATCAATAATGTTAGTGCTTTCAGTTGTTGATACATCTCTAGAATTTCAATTTGTAGCAACCAAACAACTGGAGCTTGAAGCAACCACAGAACTTGTAACAACCAAATGATTTTCAGAAATCTCCTTCACTGTCACAAACAGGGGATATTCAGTGAAATTCAAGTTTTTTTTTCTTTAATCCTATATACACCTTAACTCCTGTAAAGTTGTAGATCGTGATCGGTGGCAAACCAACATTTGGCACAAAGTTAATCTCTATTGCGTTTAAATCTCTATCGATCCTAATCTGTTCCGAAATAGTTGCAACTAAATTATTGTAGTTGAATGTGGACTCAATTATTACACAATCACTGATGAAATCACAAACTTGTTTTCTTCCCATTCCCCACTGTGAAGAAGGTAAATAGGGAAAATCTCTATATAACAAAAAATTGAAATCAAAATTGCTGCAAAAAGGAGAATTGCATTACTTCGTATTAAAAAAAAACTGAATAAATTGTAGATGAAGAAGAAATGCTAGGGTTTTCGTACCTGCATTTATCGCAGGATCTCGTTTAGAAGTATTTTGGGAAGAAGATTGGAAAGAATCTGAGAAAATCCAACTGAATAAGAGAAAATCACGCTTGATAATCTCAAATTACCGGAAATAACGCCCCTTTTTCAGATTTGGGCCTCTAATTTATGGGCTACTGATTTGTAAAGTTAAATATGACTATAAAGTTGAAAAGGAGGCAGCCCAATTATTTTAATGTGAAATTTTCCTTGATTAAAGACCACAAGACTTTAGGAACTCCATTGATCTTTTGTCCAAATACTTTTCACATTTCTAATTTTAGCAGAGATATAATAATTTCAATTTTTTAATAATTTAAAAACCTAATGGACGAAAAAAAGAGACCTACTGGACTTCCAATTTCCATGACCGCTAATCACGCACCAAATAACTAAACCCAAGAAAAAGGAGAAAAAAGAATGTGAAAAAGAAAGATAGAGAGAGAGTTGATTGGTCAAACTCAGGGTCCTTTTGTTTGGCTTTTTCTTTTTAGTTTTCTCTTGTGAAAGGATTGCTCGATCAAATATTATAAGGTTGACAATATATTAGTATAGTTTACTTAGTTTAAGTGAACTAATTGTCCCCTTTCTGTCGTCTATCCCAAGAGATGTGGCATAATCACTCCGTTAATTTCTATCAAAGTATGCTTCTTATTTAATTTGTCCATTAACAGTGGAGAATTAATTATTGATCATTTTGACCGATCAAAGATTGAATAGCTTATGCATTAAGTTTCTGCTATGCACAATGTTCGAGAAGGGCTCGATCGATGATCAGGATTTGAAATCAATAGAAGAACTTCAAATATCATTTTGTTTTCGCGAGGACTACAGAAGATCTCTTAAAAGGAAAAAATGAAAGTAAAAAATCAAACAATCGGTATATTTCTGAAGAATATCCAAGACAATTAAACGCCTATACAATTTTACACGCACTATTAACAGGTAAAAAAAATTAAAAAAATTATTGTATGATACACGTGTTTTAAATTAATTTATGGGAGTAGTTAGTTTAACAAACCATGTCTAATTTGTGGCTCTAGATCTTGTCTTGTACATGGTAACACTACCCCCACCACATTTTAGTGCAATTCTTGGAGTACACAGTCAACCAAGCCATAATTTATTGTAGGTCTAAGTCATTATAGGACATGGCCTGCAACAAAGGTCCAATGCTACCATGCTACATCTTTAACACTGTGATGCTATGGTTATAATTGTATTTTGTATTTAAGGTAGTGGCGTAGCGATCAATAAGATGAGCGAAAAATATGAAAGATGATAATATAAATTTTAGTAGAGACAAAAAACATTAAGTAATCTCTTTATATCAGTCTAGTTACCTAATATTTGTACTAGTTAGAAGTACTTGATATCCGGTAAAATAATTTAGGTGCGATCAAGTTGACATGTTTACCATGGTTATAAAGAAAAGTCTGCATTCTTTAATAACGTCCATCCCCTAGAAGACAACGTTCCCTCTTAAGAACATAACGCTATAGACTTTTGGATTGTTAATTTCTCATAAAGTATGCACATGCATCTCTTTAAGAACACATAACTAACTCTACTGGACTTTTTGCACCAATTCATAAATCTTGTTTAACATGAGTGGTTGAACTGCACACTTCCTAATAGTTCTTTCTTTGAAAAAATTGGATCAAAATTTAACTTCTTTCTAATTTTTTTGGGTCGATATTATTTTGATGCATTGATTATAATTCTTCAAATAGTTCATCAACTTTTCAGCCAAGGTTCATAAATAGTTAGAAATATTTATTTCTAATACAACTATAAGTATATACGCCAACAATTTGTAGGTTGTGGTCGCATTGATCATAAATCCAAATAAAGAATGGAGGCACCTATCAATACATTTTGAAATAAATATGAGTAAATACAAAGTAGTAAAAAGCAGAAAATGAGGCAGAAGAGGAAAATATATAGAGTGGGATGTGCCATTATTTTCAACCAACTCAACTGCCAATTACTTCCCCACCCATCCAAATCCAATTAGCAATCCACCTTCTTTTTCTTTTAATTTCCATGTATGCTTTTAATTAGCAATCCACCTTCTTAGAACCACCGTTTAATTTTGATGTTGAATCCTATGTAATCAACCACAAGAGTGAATAATATGTTTTTGTAAAGCATCTAACTACTGATGCTTGTAATGCATTAGCTTCACTAGGGAATCAATGTGCCCTAACTGACACAAACAATATCTGTAATATTTTACTTCTACCATAGTACTAATATAAAATATTTTGTTCCGGTTAAAGAAAAATTAAGTATGATGAAGTGATATGTATCTTCACTTAAAGCTGTATTGACATTAGTCTACTAAACAATAGATGAAAGAGTTAGGCACATGGTATGTCCCCCACCCTTTGAATTGCCACTCTTTCCTCCCCGCTTCCAATTTTCCCTTCATCTTCTCACTCCTTTTCTTCTTCTTCTTCTTTATATTAGTTTCTCTTTTTCTTCCCCTTTTTTTAAAGTTTCAATGGCCTCTTGTTTGGTAAGAAGGAGTGGGCCGAGAGAAAAAGCCCCCCGGGTGTCCTTTTCTTTTTATTCCGCAACCTCAAATACACTACTAGAACTCCGGAAAAAAACAACCAAAATTTAGCGATCAATATTGGTCTGCGGCAAAAAACGATCAAAGTTGGTCGCTAAACCAGCGAAAATAATAAAATAAATAAAAAAATAAAATAGCGACCAAAATTGGTCTCTAAACTAATCAAAATGTTGACTGAACTGGTCATACTTGCTAGGTCAAATGTTTACTGAGATTAGCGACCAATGTTGGTTGATAAAGAGGGACCCACCTAAAAAATAATAATTATATTATTATTTAAAAAAAATATAAAATATAAATATATATAATATAAAATTGACGACCAACGTTGGTCGCTACTTAGAGGGTAGGCAGATAGCGACCAACTTTGGTCACTTAAATGGGACCCAGTTATACAATAATTATATTATTAATTTAAATATTATATAAAATATAATTAAATCTGATTTAAATTTAGCGACCAAAGTTGGTCTTTATTTAGGTCAATAATAGTCAGTATTAAAAATCACTTTTGTATTTACTATCTAAATAATATAAATGTAAGTCGTTAATACTTTTGTATTAGGTAATATTGTATCGAATATAGCTTATATATATAATATATATATACTTACGCTATATTATGCACTGAGTATAAGTGTATTAAGTAATACATTATCGAATATATATATATATATATATATATATATATATATATATATATATATATATATATATATATATATATATATATATATATATATATATATACGCTGTACTATACACTAAGTATAAGTGTATTAGGTAATACTGTATCGAATATGACATATATATTTAAATATATATATTTTAAATTTAATTTAAATTATATATATATATATATATATATATATATATATTTATTTATTTATTTTAAATTGAATTATAATTAGTTTAATTTTTTTTTGATATAGCTACCAATGTTGGTCGTTATTCTAGTCAAACGGTCAGAATTTAGCGACCAACTTTGGTCGCTATTTTGGTCAAAATAGTCAATACACATTTGCTATCAAATTTAGTGACACGTGGTTGGTCACTTTTAGTAAAAACAGAGTTAAAAAACATGTTTTCCCTAACATTATCTTATTTTCTTCAAAAAATTTCTAAACCCTCTCTTCTCTCTCACATACTCAAACCCCACCTCCTCTTCCGTCTCCCTCCAGCAGCAGCGCCACCGACGCCCGCCGGCGGCAGCAGCTCTGCCGGTGTCCTCCACTGCCCAGGTAAGTTTCTCTCTCATTTCTTTATTTTTTTAGAAATATACTGGCTTTAATTTTTTTAATTCCTTCTAGTTTGAACCCTAAAAATTAATTGTTCTTAACTAAATTAAATCTTTGATAATTGTTAGTAGCTAAAATATTTAGTTTTACCTACTAATTTGGGAAAGAACTGGTTTGAAGAGAAGAAACCCTAAATTTTTAGCTTGTACATATCAGACTTGGAAGAAAGTTAAGTAACAAAACTTCCTATAATCTTTGTCATCATAGAGTCTTATGATCCACGTTTCATGGGAACTGCCACGACCGACGTAAAATATTCCATCTCCATCAACCTTGTCGTTATCAATCAAACTTCTTTTCCTCTTGGAAAGTGAAGTAGAGAATTTCTCTATGACCTCTTTTTTATACTTAGGAAATGTTAAATCCTATCTACACCATCACTATTTTAAAACACATGTCGTTGCACTCTCATTATCATTGTAGCTAATAAAATCAACAATTGATCAAAGACGCACCCTGTCAGGTACTGTATCCTAGTTATTCTCTCTATCCAAGTTCATCCCGAGTCGTAGTACCACGAAGAGGTTGATGACGTTATTAGAAATGCAATAGAACTTCCACCAAGAATAACTAAGACACAGTACCTAGTGGAATGTGCCTTTAATTGTTCTTCTCATTATAGCGACAATGATGATGAGAAGGCAATGGAATGTGTTTCAAATAGTGATGGTGTATGTAGGAATCTAATATTTTCTAAGTAGATAAAAGAAGAGCTTATAGAGGAATTATCTTCTTCACTTTCCAAGAGAAAAATAAGTTTGATTTATAGTGACAAGGTTGATGAAGACGGAAAGTTTTCCGTTGTTCGTCACAATTCCCATAAAATGTGGATCTTAAGACTCTATGATGACAGAGATTATAGAAAGTTTTGTACTCAACTTTCTTTCGAGTCTGATCCGTACAAGCTTAATGTGATATTGGTGATATTTCTTCGGATTTAGATAATGATTTGACCGACAAAAGTATGGTAATGCTCTTAAAAAAATTAAAGGTAAAATATTTCTCAGCATCCTTCTCTACCAAGAAAAATATTTTACCTTTAATTTTTCTAAGAGCATTATCATACTTTTGTCGGTCAAATCATTATTTGAATCCGAAGAAATATCACCAATATCACATTACGCTTGTATGGATCAGACTTGGAAGAAAGTTGAGCATAAAACTTCCTATAATCTTTGTCATCATAGAGTCTTAAGATCCACGTTTTATGGGAACTGCGACGACCAACGGAAAACTTTCCGTCTTTATCAACCTTGTCCTGTAAATCAAACTTCTTTTCCTCTTGGAAAGTGAAGTAGATAATTTCTCTATAACCTCTTTTATTTACTTAGGAAATGTTAAATCCTACATACACCATCATTTTTTTGAAACACATGTCGTTATCTTCTCATTATCATTGTAGCTAATGAGATCAACAATTGATCAAAGACACACTCCGTTAGGTATTGTATCCAAGTTATTCTCTGTGTCAAAGTTCATCTTGAGTAATAGTACCACGAGGATAATCACCAAAGCCTCCAGACAACTTTATGATACCAATGAAGCAAGATGAGCTATTCAATGAAACACGTATGGTAAAGAAGGAAAAAAAGACTAATTCACAAAGGAGGGTCGAGCCTCGAGTACATACATGTAAGTTTTTACTTTTCATTAAGTATTTTGATTTACTTTTATATAAATTTTAAAATACTAATTCAATAAAATTTTTCATATAGGTTCGCTTCACAGCTGATGTGGGGGATTTCATACGCACTCAACCACCTTATGAACCAGGCGAGGCAATCCAACTTTCGGACGAGGATGCTGAAAGAACACCCCTTCAGTACTTTATATACTTTGAACAAGACAAAAATATAGTTCTATTGTGTTAGTTCTCTTTAGTTCGAATGGGCTTGTGATAAGCATTAACTTAGTTTTGTTAGCTTAATGTGTTAGTTCTATTGAACTTTATACTTTGTTGCTTTAATTGTTGTTGTTGTCAGCATAAAATGCATGTTTAGGATGTTTGGTAAGCTGGCAGGTGGTGTAGCTGCCAAAACAAGCAGTTTCTGCCAAAAATATACCAAGAAAAGCGACCAACCTCGGTCTCTATTTGGTCGCTTTTCAGTTAAAAGAAAAATATTTCTTGGAAATAGCGACCAACCTTGGTCGCTACTAGGGGTGTACAAAGAAAACCGATAAACCGCACCAACCCGATAATCCGAATCAAACCGAGAAAAAAACCCGACTGTGGTTTGGTATGACTTGGTTTGGTGTTGGAAAAAAAAATCCGACCATAATTAGTTTGGTTTGGTTTTAACTAAAGAAAGTCAAACCGAAACCAAACCAACCCGACATTACATATATAGCAATTTTAGATATATTTAATATATAAATATACTTATTGTAATGTAATTTATAAATATTTCTTTAAAAATTTCATAATTTTATCTTTTAAGGTATTATTTAGGTTTGATTTAGAACTTCTGAATGCTCCAATAAGTTTTATAGCCATTAATATTAGTAAATTAAATAATGCTAGCAATCAATACTAATGCTAACAAAAGACATTCAATTCAATATTATGAACGAGAATGTACTAAATGTCTATTTTTTATTTTGCAATAATTTAAATAAAAATACATAACCTATTTTTTATTTTTCTTTAGCTTTTAGGCATATAATTAATAGTCCCTCATTAGTCTATCTAGTTTAGCATGAATTAGTGCTTTTAGATTATTTTTAGTTTTATTATGACTTTTTAATTAGAAATATTTATAGTACATAATTTTATATTTTTTATTTTTGAATATTTTAGGATAATTGACATATCTCATATTTTGTATTATTTTCTTGAAAAATACTTTATATAGTTGTATCTTACTAGGATTAAAGAAATATTTTGAGCATACGTTATATATTTTTTTCTACGAAGATTTTACCGGAAAAAATGGAAAAAACCCCCAAAAACCCGAAAAACCCGAGAAAAACCGATATTGAAAAACCCGAATTTATTGGTTTGGTTTGGTCTTTAGATTTAATAACCCGACACAATTGGTTTGGTTTGGTAATTGTAAAATCCGAACCAACTCAGTCTATGTACACCCCTAGTCGCTACCTACCCAGATTTTCCAAATTAATAACCAAACTTGGTCGCTATTCCATTAAAAAAATAATTTCTGGAAATATAGCGACCAATTATGGTCGCTTATCTTTAAAAAATAAATTAAATTATTAAATTTAGCGACCAACTTTGGTCTCTATTATCCAGATTTTAAAATATAATATTTGGATTAGAGACCAAAATTGATCGCTTTTTAATAATTAATAATAAATAATAAAACGTATTTCATAGTTAGAGATCAACTTTGGTCGCCAAATTTATACTATTAAATGAATATAGCGACCAAAGTTGGCCACTGTAGTCAAAATCGGAATATTTGGCCCTTTTAGCTTAGAGACCAGAGTTGGTCGCTAAATAGCTACCAACTTTAATCCCTAAATAAAAGGGACCATCATTATAGCTACCAGACGTGTTTGGTCACTTTTTGATCGCTTTTTGTGATCGTTTTTTTTCTAGATTTTTAATGGTGATACAAGATAATGAGTGATTATTTTATTTACTCAAATGCAACTCGAACTTTTAACTTAAATTTTAGAATTAGAGGCGTCTAATTACTTGTCAGCTAGTTTGTTATTTTTGTCTCTAATATGAGATCTAGCCGTATTAATTAAAGTTTCTAGTCGAGTCAGTGAGTTTCAAATTTCACATTGTCATAAGGAAAAACTTCAATTTTTTAGATGAATTGTGAAAGCGTTGTTAGCTATGTTTACCTTAATTTAAGAAGAACATACTTTCCTACCTTATACGAGCTCACTAGGGTATAGATAACCCCATATTCTTGAGTCTTAACCATTGAATAGAGTAAATTTAACACTTGACCTGACAAAAGAAAAAATACTACTAGTAAATTGCCCCCAAAAAAGAAATTAGTTGTCAAATTTATGTGACATTGGATTGTCAATTGAGTTATTGTAGTGGGAATTTTGACCTTGGATTACTTACTTGGAACCTACTACCTCGGGATCCTTTACCATATATATGTTGCGTAAACCCTAAAAGCTTAAAGTTATATTCTTTAGAATCATTACTGATTTTGTTATGTTCTTGAAAAGTTAATTCATTTAAAATTATGAAAAGAAAAGGAAAACTGCGATCTTTCAGCTAAAACACAAGGATTACGCTTTGAGTCGCATGACTGATTCTTAAGGATAAAGTTAAATGCATATAATTGTAGTTTTCTGCAAGTGCATATATAATAAACGTACGGCTCCAGAGAAAATTACAAAAACTAAAGAAATACAAATGATAAAGAGGAAATCAGTATTTAGAATTATATATTATGTACGCTTATAATTTAAGAATTTTAGAATATTAATTAATTTTGATTACTCTTATAAATGATTATATGCGTTATTTCCGACTATCAAATTCACTTACTGTAAATAGTTACTCGTATTTTTAAGTGATATAATAATTCTTTTACTGTATCAGAAATTAAACCCTACAAATTAGAAACATCCATCGAACAAATGAACCCTTTAGCTAAAGTGCTCTAATTACGGAAGGGACCACTTTCTTCCTCCATTTTTCCTGTCCCCATTTGCACCTAATAAGCATGAAAATTGGAGGGAGAGATAATCACTCCCAACTCAAAAATAAAGGAAAAAAATATTTAAAAATTGGAACTAGTAAGAAATTCAAAAAAAGAAAAAAAAAAGTTACACACACAAAAGAGAGATAAAGGGTCTCTATATAAAGACAGTCCAGTGGAAGTTCACAGCCATAGAGGAATTACACATCTCTCTTATTCTTTTGCCTATTCAAAATGGCACCCATTGCCAAACATTTCTCCCTTATCTTCCTCCTTATTCTTTTGTCTTCTCTCCAAATTCATGCAAGGGACGGTCAATTCTTCAACAAAGTCTCTAGAAACAATGGTGAGAAACAGACACAAACAGTTATTCCAAACAAAGAACAAGAACCTAATTTCATGCCAGAGAATGAAAATGGAGCCTATGGTCATGACTCTGTCACCACTCCTAACACCAACAACCCCACTGTCCACGATCTTCCTATCAGCAAATACCTTCCTAAGAATTACAATCCTGTTTCATATGTGACTGTCCCTGAGGACAACACTAATGAAAATGATTTGAACAACAATGAGTTCACAACCAAACACACTACCACCACCACCACTGCCTCTAATAACAACCAATTCTACAGTGGTCCCACTGCTTACGGTAACAACAACAACAATAACCAACAACAGTACTATAACGGCGTTAGCGATTATAGTACTACGAGCAACAACCAGCAGAAACAGCAGCAGTTCTACAGTGGCGACAACTTTTACAGTAACAACCAGCAGCAACAGCAGGACTACAACGGTGGCAACACTTACAACAATAACGACAACAACAATGAAGAGGAGGAGGAGTACTACAACAACAATGGTGGTAATACTTACAACAACAACAACAACGAGCAACAGGAGTTTAGTGAAACAAGATTAAGTGCTAGAACTTACAGCACCAACCCAACAAATTACGGAAACAATTACAACAACAACAATCAAGAACAGAGCTACTCCACCAACTACAATAACTACAATACTGGCAAAAGTAATTACAGAGTGCACCAGCAGCAAGGGATGAGTGACACAAGATTCTTGGGAAATGGGAAATTCTATTATGATATCAACGCTGAGAAACATGCTAGGGATCCATATGAAAATGCAAGAGAATTTGCTGCAATGAACCAACAGTACAACAACAGGAACACCTATGGAAACAATGAATACAGCATCAACAATAACAGATTTGAGAATGAAGAGGAGTTCCAAGTTGAAGACAACATGCCTTGAGCTTTTGTTCAACACTTTGATGAAAACAAAAAAAAAGTGAACATAGTGAGCCAAAAGGAATGTTATGTGTCCCACAATTATCATTGATGTTGTTTTCCTTTTTTTATCTAAGTTATATTTTATTAGCAAAATGTTAATTAAACTACAGAGTTATTTTTGGGTGTTTTATGTATAATTATGGTGAATCTCTACTGATATATGGCTATGATTATAAGGAATTGTATTTTTAATGTGGTGAAATCGACAGTGAAAAAAATTGTAGTGATAAAAAATCATTGTGTCAACTAGCTTATGCCTGTAAGCAATCTAATGTCAGTCTGGGTATTTTACTAGTCTGAAGTAAAAACTGGGCCTATAATTATGTCGCCTATATAATATTGACCGGATTAGTATAATTCTGCTAGTCTACCAGTGAGAGTGAAGATGCTCTGTCTGTTTAATTTTTCTAAATTTCATTTCTGACGATTAAATAATTATCATGCAAGTTGTGTAAAGTATGCTTAATTATGATTATTAATACCACTTTATTAGAGATATGAAATACCTACCAACATTGAAATATTTATTACTAAAGGGAGGGTACACTCTATCCTCTAGGGGACCTAAAATCTCACCATCTTGTGTTGGGAATTAGTGGGAAGAGGTCCATAGGGATGACTTATTGTTTTTTTCTTGTGGCCAAATTATATTTGTGCATTTGGACTATTCTATCAATATATGTATCCAATAGTTTTGTTCATCAAAATTTACGTAATACTATAAAAAAATTACCTAGAGTTTTTTCCTCAACTGAGATTTTTATTGTGATCTCCGATATACTAATGATTAATATAAGCCAAAGATATCGGGTTCAAATTCAGTTAGTACACGAGATTATCTTGCCAATTGTACTTGCAAGTTCAACAGATCTTCTAATATATTAGTTAAAATGCGTACAAATTGATCCAATCACCATTAATATAAAAAAGAATGAGAACAAAAAATATAGAACAAAGACAATTATTAAAGTATTTCTTGGTGTCAATTTTCCGTTTGATTCATGTTCCTTTAAAAAAAAAATCTTTTCATTTCTTTCACGATATTTCTTCTTTTACTCAAATAGAGATACCCAACACTTTTCAAAACTATAGATTTTTTTACCTTATTTATCAGTAAATTCATTTTATTCATTTTCCTTTCTTTCTCTATTTATTTCAAACACAGTTTTAAGACAGAGACTTGTATCAACATAGTGACCATGTCCCCCAACATTTGTTGACAACCATTGTTTCCTCCACCAGTTCCACGAGTATTTCACTCTCAAGCATTTAATGCTGTAAAATTTTGCATAAAAGCCCTAATTTTATTCAAGATTTTGCTTTTTGTGGCTGTGAATTATGTATTCTTGCTTAATATATGTTTATATACATGGTTACTTCTAATTCCTGCGTTGTATCTTCAAATGTCAGTTAACCTTTTATCAACTAATTGAAAACAATAATCTAAGCCATAGTTTGGTAGTCGAATTCAAGGCTAGATTAGTGCAAGATAATTTTCACAGCACGTTTGGTGGACAATTAAAATACGGATATCTACCATATAGACCTACCAAATGACCTTATATACTAACACTTATTGACGTTTCATAGTGATGTGTTGTGTCCTGTGCTCGGGCCTTAACGGGCTCCGCGGGCCGTGTTTTGTGGGCTTGGGCTCTGGAGGTCCCGAGCCTGGCAGTTCCAAACTTCGTGGGCTCAATGGGTGAGACCAGCCCGTGACGGGCCTAAGCCCATGTGATCATGTGCTTAGCGGGACGGGCTTGGTGGGCCTGGCGGGCTTTTTTTATAATTTTTTAAGGCAATATCTTGTATAGTAGTTATTAGTATAATATATATAATATATATTTCATTGTATATTATATTGTAGTAATTAGTATATATTGTATGCTATGTGTATATATATATATATATATATATTTTCTTGTATGTTATGTATATATATTCTCTTATATATTTTGTTTTAGTATATATATTGTATATATTATGTATAATGTATATATATTCTCTTATATATATTGTATCTTATGTATATATGTTATTACTTATATATTTTCTTGTAGTTTAGGTTGTATGTTATGTATATATATATATTCCCTTATATATTTTCTTGTATGTTATGTATATATATTCTCTTATATATTTTCTTGTAGTATATATATTGTATCTTATGTATATATATTATAACTTATATAGTTATATATTTTGTTGTAATATATATTGTATATCTTATGTATAATGTATATATATTATCTTATATATATTCTATCTTATGTATATATGTTATTACTTGTATATTTTCTTGTGGTTTAGGTTGTATGTTATGTATATATATTCTCGTATTTATTTTCTTGTAGTATTTGTATGTTATATATATATATATATATATATATATATATATATATATTGTAGCTTATAAATAATTCGAAGTAAAGACAAAGAAATTTTGAGAAAAAAGATATTCAAGGGTATGTCTTATAATTTTTATTACCCAAAACGACATATCTTTCTTAGTCTTCCTTCCCCCAATGGAATGAGCACAACAAAGTACTAATACCACCATTAAAAGAAAAAAAAAAACTAAAAGAAGATGTGACAAAGTACATGTTACATCATAATCTACATTGTATCTCTAACAAATCTCATAAATCCGTCAAGGTTGGGAGGAGGTTGTATTGGTGTGGTGGAAAAGAAGCTTGTTCATCACCACTTCCGGGCGAAGCCGAATCCTCCGCAAGTTCCGCTATCATTTCTTCATAAGCTTCATCTATCGCCGGTTGTGATTATGCAATTCCAAATTTTCTTCTTTCCGCGCGGATTCAATCTCTAAAAAGTACCGATTGTTCCAAGCTATCCCTCATCTCTGCTCTATGATCACCTATTTGCAGTCTTGCTTGACTGAAAGCGCTCTCCGATGCAACAGTTGAAGCTTGAATTGATAAAATATCCCAAGCCATCCTTGCAAGAACCGGAAAATATTTTTCCTTTGACTTCCACCATTCCAAAAGATCAAAAGAGCTGTCTGGATTCTCCTTTTCAAGTCCCTGAGACAAGTAAACTTGAAGCTCATTTAGATCTGAAGTTTCATCATAATTATTATCTCGAGAACCCCGGAACTCCGTCCAAGATTTAAAAGTTGTTAAGCCCGCAGCTCTTTTAGACGATTGTGAGCTAGACGAAGTAGAGGTTAGAATATTTGGCCTAACATGCTCTAAGGAAAGTTGATAAACATTATAAACTGTTTGAGCATTAATTTTAATTGATATTTTTGCATCTGCAAGTGTAGCAACTTCCTCGTTTGAAAGATCTAAAGACTTATAAATATTTGAATACCAAAAATGAGGACCTCCCAATTTCATTGTAGGATTTAACATTGCAGCAACACCAAAAATAGGAGGGATAGGGAAAAAATATTTTTAAAATTTTTGTTTCATTTCATTTATAGCAAGTTCATAAATATCCCCACCCCCGCCAAATTCAACAAACAAATCAGCTAGTGCAGCAATATAAACTAAACAGTTTGAAATAGTAGGATCATATTGCCCAGAAAATGTATTTGTAGCACCTTGAAAATGTTCTAAAAAATCTAAAAGAATTTTAACATTCGTCCAATCTTGGATAGTAAGCATTTCATCATCATCCTCACCACCTACCCGAGAATTAAACGTTGCATTAATTGGGTTTCTATATTCATATGCAACTACTAAACGTTCGTACATACAATTCCATCTAGTCGGGCAAGGTTTAGGAACATTTCTTTCTCTAAGGCCATATTCATCACATTTTTTAAAATACTCTCTAAGTCTAGTTCTACGATTTAAAAAAAAAAACCAATTAAGAGTCATTCGAACCTTTTCAATTTCTATGTTTAAAACTCGCATACTATCACCGACAATTAAATGATAAATATGACAAATACATCTAACATGGAAAATATTAGTAAATGCAGGATTTAGTATTTTTGTAAGCATGCCTATAGCACTAGTGTTACTAGAAGCATTATCCATAGAAATTGCCATTATTTTATCGCTAAAGCAAAAATATTTATAAATATCTGAAACAGTGTTAGCTATAAACTTACCTGTGTGACGTGAATTAATTATTCTATACGCAATTATACGTTTTTGCATTGTCCAGACCTCATCTATCCAATGACTTGTAACAGTTAGATAATCACAATCATTACCACTTCTATCAATATCAGTAGTAATAGAAATCCGATTAGGTATATGAGTAAATAAATAGCGCAAATGTTGTTCATATTCATGTTTGAATTTATAAATATCGGCCTTAACTGTTGCGCGAGGCCAACCTTTATAAGTAGGATTAAAAACTCTTCTAATATAATGAACCCAATTAGGATTAGAAGCAAAAGTATAAGGTAAGCACATAACAGTAATCATCTTTGCTAATTCTTCACGATCTCTATTTGGATCGTACTATAAAATACTCGTTGGGCCCGTTTAGGCACGATCTCTATTTGGATCGTAATATAAAATACTCGTTGGGCACGTTTAGGCCCGCCAGGACCGGCCTAAGCCCGGCTGACGGTCCCGGGCCTAGCGATCCCGGTCTCACGGGCTAATGGTCGCGAACCGGCCCGTCACGGACCTAAAAGTAACACTAGGCCCAGGACCACCAGGACCGGTCCACCAGGCCCGTTAGGCTCGCCAGAACCGCGGGCCCGGTCCGATCCGATTCAGGCCGGGCCACAGTTCACCATTAACGTTTCATCCGTTGCAAGCAAAAATTAATTCTAAGTATATATACAACACCACACAAAACAAATTAATTAATTTCTCTTTTTTTCAATTTTTCTAATTTCATAAAATTATGGTTTCTTCTGGATAAGGCATGGATATGGTGAAAGCAAATTTAATTCATCACTGCCAATCTAGCATAGTTTGGTGGATGGGCACTATTTAATGAAGGGACCCCCCCCCCCCTACCACCACCAACCCCCCCCAAAAAAAAAACCAGACAACCTTGTCTACAATGGGTTGATTTGTGAAAGTTGCATAGGGGCATGGAGCCATTGGAGCTGATGGCGAGAGTCATATGCTACAATTAAATGATACAAAAACAAAACCTAAAATAAAGGATTTAATTTATATATATTGTTTTTGTAAAGAATTTTTGCGCTATCTGTATAGCGATGTATTTTAACTTATTGTATCAAATAATTTATCGTATTTTCAATTTACTACTTTAGCTATCATGAACAGTTATATGTAGTTCTTTTTTAGATAATTTGATAGCGCAAAAATTTATTTATGTTCTTAATGTATAAAAAGTCAAAATTTAAAGATAAAGAAAGTCAAAAACCACAACGTATTTTCAATGGACTTTTGTCTGCCGTGAATGGCGGGTAGTCTTAGAAATCTTTGTTTGATTTTCTATTTTGTTATTTAATTTGGAAAGAATGAATCTTTTGAGTTTTGTCTTTCAATGTGTGCTTCAAGCTTCTTATAAAACTTTTTGACTTTCTTTTAACTCTCTGTTTACCTTTGCTTTACTTTAATAGTTCTCACTTCCTTTGGCAGCAAAGTTTTAAGTTTTGGAATTGAATGGAACTTCATTATGAGTTTGCTTCTAATACTCAATTCCTTAAAGTCATGCGTCATAATTAGACATTGAGTATTCCTACTCCCTTTGCTTTAAGGAACTAAATTCAGTTTTGACTACTTTCGTCTGGTATTGCTACAACAATAAGGGGATAGCAAGGTTATTAAGTACTCATAATTTTATATTATTATTGAAGATCATGTGCAAAATAAATGGTAGCTAACTGTGGTTACGTACTATAGTATGTAATTATTATAGTTAAATAAAGTGACTAGTGTCATTTAGAAATTTCTTTTGTTGCCATGTGGTAGTTACCTTTATTTTCCATTCCATTGTTTCTCTTGCGCACGTTCTAAATACTTGCTTTGCTTATTCATACAATCTGTTCATTCGTGCGTGGCAACAACCATAGATTTAAGATTAAGCTCAAAGCCCTTTGAATTTATTTACTATTGAAAAAAAGGATTAGATAATTTATAAAAATTGTTATACTCTAATATTTAAAATAAAATACTATAATTGTTGCAATATTTTTCGATCTTGATTTTATTTTTTCTCAACGCAAATTTATTATTTACATGTATGATAGTAAATTATACACTTTATTTATTATTTTTTAATAGGTATGCAAAGTCTATAATGGACAAGTAAAAATGAACGCATAGAGGATAATTTTATAATATTACTTAGATCGTGTGCAAAATAAATACTAGCTAACTGTGGTTAAGTACTTCAGTATATAATTATAGTTAAATAAAGGGGACAGTGTCATTTAGCAATTTGTTTGGTATAAATATCCCATGCGGTTAAGATTTTACCATGTTATAAGGAAGGATAGTTTGTTCTAATTTGGGAAGCAAAAACATTGCATGAACAAGCAAGTATTTAGAACGTGCTATACACTGGCAAGAGAAATAATGGAATAGAAAATAAATAACTACCACATTTATTGATGATTGATGCTTACTAATTTAATGTACTATTGAATAGGTAGTTCTATGTGATATATGGGGTTGGCCTTGAAGAGAAAGCTAAGGCATGGACTACTAATTAAGTGCAGAGACTAGAAGACATTTCCTTTACAAAAGTAGGGTTTGGTCCTAACTGAGAAATAGGGTAAGCAACCCCCACTTCAATCGAGAGGTTGTGAGTTCGAATCTTCCCAAGAGCAAGGTAGGAAGTTCTTGGAGGGAATGATGCTGGTGGTCTATTTGGAAACAACCTCTCTACTCCATGGTAGGGATAAGGTCTGCGTACACACTACCCTTTCCAAACCCCATTAAATGAAATTATACTGGATTGTTGTTGTACTCGTTGTGTTTTAGGTGTATGGGAATGTTGAAAATCTGGAATTTGCATGTGCTGTGGTTGATCCATAAATTATCATTTTCTTTTATAATCATCACTCCCATCTTCTTTACCTCACAACTCTACATATAATCAGAACTCTTAATTTATTTCTTCAGTACTAGCTCCAACTTGAGTATCTCGTAAATATCTTCCTTCTTTCTTCGTACATGTGACAATATTAATTTATATCTTCCAGGCATTAATTAGTTAATTTTTGCTAATTGTCCTAAGCTTTTTTACCCCTGAAAGTTAGAGCCTTATTTTTTATAAACACGTATTTTTTTTGTGTTATCCCATGAGTGGCAGTCTCCGGCCATTTCTAAGTGTTTTCAGTACATTATTGTGGTTGAATTGGCCAAATTATGAAGTGATAATGGTGAAAAACCTATAAAAAAGAGATAGTAAAAATAATATTAATTTACAAAGATATAATCTTCAAGGAAGATTTTGCGATTTTTATGGGATTCGTCAACTTGTACACCACTCGGTTTGAATCAGACAAAATTCGCTCCTTTCTTCTAAATTTTCCTCTTCCATATATATTCACACGATTCCAATCTAAAAGAATTTTAAAATAAATTTGTAATTCGGACTATGAGAGTCAACTAATGTTGAATATTTTGTGGTTCCTCAAATTAAATGAGAAAATTATAAGTGGTTGATTGCTCACAAGAAAACATCCACAACTAAAGACAAAAATATTCTTAGATGTAAGAGGAGAGGGGTTGTGAGTGGGATCGGAGGAGATCAGTCCTTAACATTTTCCTATATTATTTCTTGAAGTTTCGTACAGAATATTTTGCATTTTCGTCTTTACTGAAGAAATAGAAAATAAGTGGGTCGAAAGAAAATGATTTTCGGCCAATTTTGTAAACTATTTATATAGTATTATTTTGAGGATTGTAACTCAATAATCCAGGAACATGTGAATTGGTGGTCCTGAGACATTACTCTCGCTGTTATTTGTTTTCTTCTTACGAGTTACGACAATGTACCACATGGCAAAGAGTTCACTAGCCAATCAAACCTTTTTTTTTTTTAAAAATGGTCTTACCCTGCCTGAAATCTTTACTATTTTTTCCTTTATCCATATTCGAATACTTTTCCTTATTTTGGGTTTATTTTTAATATATATATATATATAGAGAGAGAATTTTAAACTTATTTATTCGATTTTGTCTAAGTTTTTTTATAATTACAGAAAATAACAAAAGTTTTTTACAAAGTATATACTAATTCAGTCAAAAGCTACAATTTATCTAAAACATAAATACACATTTTTTGTACAGATCTGGTAAGAAATTACAATTTATATACAGCATATATACAATTATGTAAGTGGTATATATTTTGTATACCGTTTCGACATTCGACATACAAAATATATACAATTTGTTTATGTCTTCTTTTTTGAGTTTTATTTGAAATTTCAGCCAAAACTACCTCGAATCCTGACCAAATTTTCTCATATTTGAGAAATAAACTCTAACGGATATTCCCATATCATTTGAAACAACACCCAATACAAATAAAAAATAATTTCATAAAATTTTATCTTCGAATTCAAAGCTTTGAAACTTTTTAATGGATGTCAATCGAGTTTTTAATGGATTGACATAGTTTTCGATTCAATCTACTCGCTTCTAATTAATACTATTGTCACGACCCTGGTACGCCCTCCGTGAACCATCGTAACGGCACCTAGTCTCTACGACTAGGTAATCCTAACAATACGGAATATAAATATAATTGCGGAAGAAATAATTAAAAACCAAAATAGTAAAATGAAACAGTGTTTAAGGTGCCGCTCGGCACATACCATAAAAACTCTCGAAGCTAACAACAATTCCCAATCCCCAGAATCTCATGAATCACAAGCTAAGAGATACATAAGAAGCTCTAAAGCCGGAAATGTCTAAACAAAGGAAAATTATTGAAGGGCTATACTTATTACAGAAAGAAGAAAGGGACTCCTCGATCTGCGGGCGCGGCAGATATACCTCGAAGTCTCAACAGAAGTGCCTCGCCTCAAGGATGATAAGACTGAGTGGAAGTACATGGATCTGCACAATAGAAATGTGCAGAATAGTAGGATGAGCACACCATAGCGGTGCCCAACAAGTATCAAGACTAACTTCGGTGGAGTAGTGATGAGGAATAGTCAGACCACCTTCCGGTCTAATAAACCTGTATAAATATAGGAACAATGGGACATAATGTATATATAAAGACTACACAAAATGACTAACAATACTACAATAACAATAAGGGAACAAAACAACAAGTAACAACAAAAATACCAAGAATAATGACATAGAAGAGCGAGCAAAAACACAACCCAAATCCTAATGTCACAATACAGTAAAGGTAAGAAATAACTCATATCCTACAACAGCGTTCACATCCGATCTTATCCAATTATTTCTATGAAGTACCGAATCTCGAAAAATTACAGCTCACGAGTCCTAGTACCTGAAATCTAACATTTGGCATCCTGTGCCCCCATCAACCTCATGGTCAAGCTGACAACTCACTTGCTAACTAGGGTCACTCTCACATATATAATAAGTAAACAAGGGTGTACATCTATATTCAATAAAATCAGGAGGACTTCACATCCAATAGGAGTGTTCAACTACATGTATGCTTGTGCAAGTGCTTTAACATAGTTCTTACTAGCTAATAAACGTAAGGAAAAGAACGGACAGCACATAAGACATTTCCTCACAACTTCCACGAGGTAAAGCTCATACAGGTAAGTGTACCATAACACAATATTAAACAACAAGAATGCCCCCAGACCATCACAAATCCTCACAATCAATCCCTAGACTAGCCTACCTTGTCTCGCCACGTATGCAAATAATAACATAACAAGTGCCCGCCTTGTTTCGCCACACGTGCATCATAATGTTCCCACCTTATCTCGTCATGTGTGCAACCCACATATAAGCATATATACATATCCTGTCTTATCACGGCGCATGTACAATATATCAATAGTAACAATAGCACGGCAAAAACCTCGTGCAACTGCTCAACAACAATTGCATGGCAGAGACCTCATGCACAACACAACAACAATCGTACGGCATAGACCTCATGCACCAACACAACCAGCACAACAACAACATTGACAGTAATACAAAATATAGCGAGTGAATCCACTCTAAAACTTCAAATCACAAGGAATCGATATAACCAGTTCATAAGAATAGCCACAGTAAGAAAAATGAAAGGAATAAAGGGAAAAGTTCAATGAAAGGGGAAACTAACATGTAGTGACGATCCCAAAATAAAAAAATCAGTACAAGGAAGACAACATGAGTCTAGTAGTCCCAAATAAAAGCAAGTAGCCAAAGATATAGGTCATCTAAATTCCGTTTAAAGTTGGAAAGTTACAGGAATTGATAATTTCAATTAAGAGACGGTGATCTTAGCTGCACCTAAGACTAGGCGATAATAGGAGGATGATAATAACCCTCAATAACACAGGCAGTTATGAAAAGGTAGCATGATTATAAGAGAGACGAAGTTCTTCAATTAAATTAAATAGGATGGAAATTAGGCAATAAGAGTAAATCATGAAGCAAATAATTCCAACTAACCATGTACAGACGAAACTAATAAGCAGGAACTCAGTCATATCAAGAATAACTCTATACATAGTGAATACAAGAACCTAAGAACCCTAAAAGGCCAACTATCCACAATTAAGTCCGGGTACACACTCCTCACCTTGCATACATGTATTACAATCAACATAAAAGACTCAATCCTAAGGGGAAACCCCCCCCCCCCCCACAAGGTTAGACAAGATACTTACCTCAAAGACGGCAACTTGGAACTCTAAAATGGACTTCTCTGGTGAAAAGACCTCCGGATAGCTCAAATCCAACTATAAAAACTCCAAAACACACATAAATCGAATAAGGAACTATTCTGAATAATAAAGTTTCAATTTTTTGAAAAATATAAAAATCAACCCAAAAGTCGACCCCCGGGCCCGCACCTCGGAACCCATAAAATTTTACAAAATCCGATCACCCATTCCAAAATGAATTCAACCATACAAAATTTATTGAATTTCGATACCATTTGGTCCCTTAAATCATACTTTTTCATTGTGAACTTTTTCTTCAAAAACCAACTCTTTCCCCAACCAAAAACACAGTTTCAATGATAAAAATAAAGACAAATTCATGGAATATATTTAATTACAGTTGAAAAACACTTACCCAATCGAATTTCATAAAAAACCCACCAAAAATCAACAAGAACCGAGCTTTGGAAGTCAAAATATGATAAAAATGGTGTAACCCTCGATTTTAGAATATATTCTGTCTGCCCAGGTGTTTGTTCATCGCGATCGCAGAAGAAGTGATGCAATCGCGTAGAAGAAAATAGCTACTGGCCCAAAATGTTCTGTGCTATCGCGTAAAGACTAATGCGATCACATAGAAGGAAAATATTCACTTACCAAAAAATGTTCTATGCAATCGCGTATGGAAGGATGCGATCACGAAGAGTAAAATTGGTGGACACTACACGATCGCGGACAAATCGATGCAATCACGTTGAAGGAAAATGTTGCTGTCCAAATTTGTGTTATGCTATCACGAACAAATCAATTGTGAAGACCCAACCCGTTGTCGCATGAGTTACCGATCAGTTTTCCCCATTTTCTACTTCTTTATTCTTCCTTATCGGTGTTTGGTGCGATCGAGTTGGTTTGGATTGGATTTGGTAGGAAATGAGGCACTTAGTCTAGGAAGGTTTAGTTTGGAAAAGTCAATCAAATGTTGACTTATGAGTTAGAGGGCTTGGATGTAATTTCTGATTGTTCGGTTAGCTTCAAGGGATAATTTGTGACTTAGGAGTGTGATCGGAAGTGATTTTAGAGGTTCGGTGTAGAATTAGGCTTGAATTTACGGAGTTAGTATTTTGACGAATTTCGGTTGATAGGTGAGATTTTGATCCAAAGGTCGGAATGGAAATTCGAGAGTTGGAGTAGCTTTTGTCAGGTGATTTGGGATGTGTGTGCAAAATTTTAGGTGATTCGGAGGTGATTTGGTTAAGTTATTGATCGAATGCGAGTTTTGGAAGATTTTAAAGAACTTAGGCTTGAATTCGATGTTATTTGATGGTTTTGGTGTTGTTTGAGGCGTTTTGGTGGTTGGAATAAGTTTGAATAAAGATTTAGGATGTATTTGTATTTTTGGTTGAGGTCCCAGGGGCCTCGGGGTGATTTCGGATGGTTAACGGAGAGTTTTGGAATTGTGCATGTTGTTATGTTTGCTACTTCTGATATTTTCGCTTCTGCGGGTCTTGGACCGCAGAAGCGATGCCTCATGTGTGAAGGGAGGATCGCACAAGCTAGTTTGGGTTTGGGCGCCTATTTTTGTAGAAGCGGTTGGGTAGCCGCAAATGTGGAATTTGATTCGGGGAAGCGGGTTTTGATTTTAAGGGAGTTTCCACAAAAGTGGAACGTGGACTGCAAAAGTGGTAACGCGGAAGCGATTTTAGCTGGGGCAGAAGGTTTTTAAGTCCATCTTCACAAATTTTGAAGCGTTTCTCATTTTTTAACTTCGGACTTGGAGAATTGTGGGCGATTTTGAAGAGGGATTTCAAGGAGCTTCGATAATGATTTTGGACCTAAAACATGATTCTATGGTGTTATTTTATAATTTAGGACTGAAAATTTAATGAGTTAATGGAAAAAAATGGTGGTTTATGGCTTGAACTTAAGAGAGTAATAATTGATGATTTGAAGGGCCAATTAAACTCCGATTCTTGTGATTTTGATATGTATGAACTCGTGGCGAGATAAGGAATCCGTTGATGTAAAAATTTCTGAGTTTCGAGAAGTGGTCCCAAGGCTCGATATTTTTGTAATTTCGGGATTTTTGATATTTTTCGATCGTTGGTATTATTCCATTAGCCTATTATGACGTATTCATTATGGTTTTGGTCAGATTCGACCTGCGAAGAGACCAATTTGAGGGGCAAGAGCATATCGAGCTAGAGTTTTGGCCTGAGTAATGAATGTAAATGATGTCTTGAGGGTTTGAAACCCCGAATTTGCATATCTAGTGTTATATTGAGGTAAGACACATGCTCAATGATGAGCGTGAGACTGGTTACTATTGGGGATTGTGACTTGGTCCATCCCGAGTGATGTTTTACCACGTATTTTGTTAAATTCTAATTGTTAGAATCTTTATTTGGACTACTTGTCATATTTGGGCTTCGTTCCAACTGTTTAGGACCCTTCGGGGGTTGTTATTAGTGTTTTCTTACTATCTTGGGATATTACTTGAACACAGTCCTATTGTTAATACTGTTTTACAAACTCAACCTCTTTTACTAAGATTTGAAAAACTTAAATAATATTTCAAATGACGTTCTGGGCTGAAAACTACTATTTTATTATTGCCTGGGGGGCTTATGTGATTTCTAGACTAAGTACGGGATGGGGTTGTGCGCCGCAACAGTATTTTATTGATATTGCGGCTGAGGGACTAGTTGATAACACGAGATGGCTTACTATTGCGCTTGGGCCATAAGGGGGCCCTTTCGGTGTCTGCACGCCCCCAGTGAGCGTTGTCGATGATAAATAAATGGAACGGGCTGCACGCCACAGCAGGTACTAAAGAGTACCATTTATGTGTTGCATTTTCCTTATTCATCTGTCATTTTTCTGTTTATCTATTGTAGTGTTTCCATAAACTGCTTACACTTGTTTAATGTTTTCTTTGTACTTGGTTATAAGTTGTTGTATTATAGACTTCAATGTGTTTATTCAGGATTTGTTATTATTAGCCTTTATTTATGTTTATTACTCACTGGGTTGGAGTACTCACATTACTCCCTGCACCTTGCGTGCAGATTCAGGTGCTTCTGACATTGCTGAGGACTTCCATCTAGGCAGCACTTATCCAGGAGCATCGAGGTAGCTGCACTGACGTTCGCAACCCTGATCTCTCCCCTTTATCTCTTGTTTTATTTTGTATCCTCTAGTTTGATATGTATTACATTAACAACTCTGTAATAGAGGCTCATATTTGCGACATCGGATTGTGTTGGGGCTATGTAGTAGTATTGTCATTTTGGATTCCGCATATTTTAACTTTATTTCAGATTTCTAGTGTTTCCGACTTAGTAATTTTTCTATGTTGATTTATCATGAACTGTGTAGAAGTGGTTAAGGTTGTGGTTTGGTCGGGATTTCCTAGTAGTGTGTTGAGGGCCATCATGACCAGGGTTGGGATCATGACAAGTTAATACCAAGCATAGGTTACTTGATCTCGCAAGTCATGAAACGGGTTAGTAGAGTCTCACGGATCGGTACGGAGACGTCTGTATTTATCCTCGAGAGGCTGCAAAAGCTTTAGGAAAAACTTCATATTCTTTAAATTCTTTCCGTACAATTTTGTTGATCCGAGAACTAAACTTCTATATCTTGTTCTCTCATAGATGGAGAGGACTCACGCTACCCAACATGGCGGAGGACCACAAGTACAACATACTAAGGCCATCAGAGGCCGTGGACGCGAGTCATGGTCATGGCAGAGTCAAAGCAGCGAGGGCAACACCTAGTGGTCCACCATTTGCCCTAGTTCAGGACTAGGCTCCAGTTGTAGATGCTCCAGCAGCACCTGTGCAGGCACCAGCTATGCTCATCGTGGTTCTGAGTCTTCAGGAGGCCTTAGCTCAGATCTTATCGGTTTGTGCTGGCCTCGCTCAGGCAGTTTCAGCCACTACCGCAGCAGCTACTTCATAGGTTGGGGGAGGCAATCAGACCCCTATTGCTCGCACGCCAGAGAAGGTTGTGCAGGGATTGCAGACACTCAGAGCACCTGCAGCTCAGCCGGTTGCACCAGTTTAGGACTTCGTGGTTCCATCTATGCCAGACGATGAGCAGCATCATCTCGAGAGGTTTGGTAGGCTCAAGCCTTCGACATTGTGCTGAGGGCGAGGATGCCCAGGGTTTTCTTCATAAGTGTCAGCGTATGCTTCGTACAACAGCGATTCTGGAGTCGAATGGTGTGGCTTTTTCTACCTTCCAGTTTTTGGGGTCTTCCTTTACCTGGTGGTAGGACTTTGAGAGGCGTAGGAGTGTCAGTGGAGTGCCCCTTTCTTGGTTGTAGTTCTCCGCTCTCTTCCTGGAGAAGTATGTACCACAGTCCCGCAGAGAGAAGCTATGTAGACAATTTGAATGGTTGACTCAGGGGGATATGACAATGACCCAATATAAGATGAGGTTTTTGCAGTTGGCTCGTCATGTTATTTGGATGATCCCGACAAATCGTGAGAGGATCAGGAGGTTTTTGGATGGCCTTAACTACCATCTTCGTATTCTGATGACTAAAGAGAGACTATTGGGTGCTACATTCGAGGAGTTGATTGATATCGCTCGAGAGATTAAGACGGTTCGTTGTAGAGAGAGAGGAGAGGGAGGCCAAAAGGCCTCGAGGATCGAGCAGTTTCAGTGGTGCTCCGTCTAGGGGCCAATTCCAGCGTGGTAGAGGTCGTTCCTTCAGGCCTCCTCAGTCAGCCCATACAGTGTATAGTGGGGAATCTTCAAGCCGTGGTCATCAGGGGTTTCAGCAGGTCCAGTCTTCGCTTAGCGCCTCCCCTTCAGCTCAGGGTTTTTCCGCGCCGAGTGCATCAGCTAGTCACTCCAGTGCTTGGGGTTCCCTTCAGTCCCCTTCTCCAGCACCTGGTAGTTGCTTCTTGTGAGGAGAGTTTGGTCACATGAGGAGGTAGTGTCCTCGACTTCGTGGAGGTCAGATCTAGCAGCACGATCAACCCTCGACTTCTGCACTAGTTACTTCATCATCTGCCTAGCCAGCTAAGGGTGGAGGTCAGGCAGCCAGGTGTCGCCCCAGGTTGGAGGTTGATCAGGCGTTGACTAGGCTTGTTTTTATGCTATCATAGGCAGTATAGATGCCATTGCTTCAGATGCTGTTATTACAAGTATTGTTTCAGTCTTCCACTGAGATTCATCTATATTATTTGATCCCGGATCCACCTATTCATATGTGTCTTCATATTTTACTCGTTTACTTTACCTGTTCATGTGTCTACCCTGGTTGGCGGTATTGTAGTTATGGACCATGTGTATCGGTCGTGTATTATGATTATTGGGGGTCTAGAGACCCGAGTTGATCTGTTGCTGTTGAGCATGATGGACTTTGATGTTATTTTGGGCATGGACCGGTTATCTTCATGTCATGCTATTCTAGATTGTCATGCTAAGACTGTCACTTTGGCTATGTCGGGTGTACCGTGGATCGAGTGGCGAGGTGTGATTGATTATGTGCCTAGTAGAGTTATTTCTTTCTTGAAGGCCCAGTGTATGGTTGGGAAGGGTTTTCTTTCCTATTTGGCGTTTGTGAGGGAAGTTGGAGCTGAGACTCCTAGCATTTATTCTATTCCTGTTTTGAGGGATTTTCCATATGTATTTCCTGCATACCTGTCGGGCATGACACTGGATGGGGATATTGATTTTGGTATTGATCTGGTGCCAAGCACTCGGCCTATTTCCATTCTGCCATATCGTATGGCACCAGCGCAGCTGAAAGACTTGAAGGAACATGTTTAGGAACTCCTAGATAAGGGGTTCATTTGGCCTAGTGTGTCACCGCGAGGTGCGCCGGTCCTATTTGTGAAGAAGAAGGATGGCATAATGAGATTGTGCATTGATTACAGGCAATTGAACAAAGTAACAGTAAATAACAAGTATCCCCTGCCTCGAAATGATGATTTGTTCGACCATATTCAAGGAGCGAGGGTATTCTCCAAGATTGATCTCCGCTCGAGTTATCACCAGGTTAAGATCAGGCATCCAGATATTCCTAAGACTGCTTTCAGGACTAGATAGTGTCATAATGAGTTTCTTGTCATGTCTTTTGGGCTGGCCAATGCCCTAACAACGTTCATGCATTTTATGAACAATGTATTTCGGCCTTATCTGGATTCTTTTTTTATTGTATTCATTGATAATATTCTGGTGTACTCGCGTAGCCAGGAGGAGCATGCGAGGTATTGCGTGTGGTCTTGCAGAGATTGAGGGAGGAGAGGCCTTATGCAAAGTTCTCTAAGTGTGAGTTCATGCTCGGTTCAGTGGCATTCTTGGGTCACATGGTGTCCAGCAAGGGTATTACAGTTGATTCGAAGAAGATAGAGATGGTGCAGAGTTGGCCTAGACCGTCCTCAGCCACATAGATTCGTAGCTTACTTGGTTTAGCATGTTATTATCGCTGGTTTATTCAGGGTTTTTCATCTATTGTCTCGCCCTTGACCAATTTGACTCAGAAGGGTGCTCCATTTGCATAGTCGGACGAGTGCAAGGAGAGCTTTCAAAAGCTCAAGATAACTTTGACCACAGCTCCAGGATTGGTCTTGCCATCAGCTTCACGCATATTGTGATGCTTCGAGAGTTGGGATTGGTTGTGTATTGATGCAAGAGGGTAGAGTTATTGCTTATGTTTCTTGTTAGTTGAAGCCCCACGAGAAGAACTACCATGTTCCATGATTTGGAGTTGGCTGCTATAGTTCATGCATTGAATATTTGGAGGCACTACTTGTATGGCGTATCTTGTGAGGTATTCACCGATCATCACATCCTTCAGCATTTGTTCAAGCAAAAGGATATTAATTTGAGGAAGCGGAGGTGGCTAGAGTTGCTTAAGGATTATGATATTACTATTTTGTATCATTCGGGAAAGGCCAATGTAGTGGACGATGCTTTGAGCCGGAAGGCAGTGAGTATGGGGAGTTTGGCATATATTCTAGTTGGGGAGAGGCCCTTTGCAGTTGAGATTCAGGCCTTGGCCAATCGGCTTGTGAGATTAGATATTTCATAGCCCAGCCAGATGTTAGCTTGTATGGTTTATCGATCGTCCTTATATGATTGCATCAGAGAGCGCTAGTATGATGATCCACATTTGCTTATCCTCAAGGACAGAGTTCAGCATGGTGATGCCAGAGATGTGACCATTGGTGTTGATGGTTTGTTGAGGATGCAGGGTTGGATCGTGTGCCCAATGTGGATGGTCTCAGAGAGTTGATCCTGGAATAGGCCCATAGCTCGCAGTATTCTATTAATTCGGATGCCGCGAAGATGTATCAGGATTTGAGGCAGCACTATCGGTAGAGAAGAGTGAATAAAGATATTATGGTATTTGTGGCTCGTTATCTCAATTATCAGCATGTGAAATATGAGCATCAGAGACCAGGTGGCTTACTCTAGCATATGGTTATTCCCGAGTGGAAGTGTGAGAGAGCGACCATGGATTTTTTGAGTTGTCTTCCTCGGACTTTGAAGAAGTTTGACTTGACTTGGGTGATTGTGGATCGGCTGACCAATTACATGCACTTCATTACGGTGTGTATGACCTATTCTTCAGACCGACTGGAAGAGATCTTTATTCTAGAGATTGTTCGGTTGCATGGTGTCCCAGTTTCTATTATCTCAGAAAGAGGCACTTAGTTTACTTCCCACTTTTGGAGGACTTTTCAGCGAGAGTAAGGTACTCAGGTAAAGGTGAGTACATCGTTTCATCCTCATACGGACTGACAGCATGAACGTATTATTCAGATATTGGAGGACATGTAGCGTGCATGTGTTATTGATTTCAGAGGTTCTTGGGATGAGTTTTTGCCACTTGCAGAGTTTGCCTACAACAACAGTTATCAGTCCAGCATTCAGATGTCACCATATGAGGCCTTATATAGGAGGCAGTGTAGATCTCCATTTAGCTTGTTCGAGCCCGGCGAGGCTAGGTTACTGGGGAAAGAGTTGGTTTAGGATGCCTTAGAGAAGGTGAAGGTGATTCGGGAGAGTCTTCGTATGCTCGATCACGTCAAAAGAGTTATGCGGACCGGAAGGTTAGAGATATGTCTTATATAGTTGGTGAGAAGGTTTTTCTTAAGGTTTCGTCCATGAAGGGTGTTATGAGGTTTGGAAAGAAAGGGAAGTTGAGCCCGCAGTTCATTGGGCCTTTTGAGGCTTTGAGGAGGATTTTAGAGGTGGCTTATATGCTTGCTTTGCCACCTAGTTTATCAAGCGTGCATCTGATATTTCATGTATCTATGCTCCTGAAGTATGTTGGAGATTCGTCACATGTTTTGGACTTCAGCACGGTTCAGTTAGATGATGATTTGACCTTTGGTGTGGAGCTAGTGGATATTTTGGGTCGTCAGGTTCGAAAGCTGAGGTCGAAGGATATAGCTTCAGTGAAGGTGCTGTGGAGAGGTCGGCCTGTAGAGGAGGCTAACTGGGAGACTGAGCGACAAATGCGGAGCAGATATCCTCACCTGTTTGAGGCTTCAGGTATGTTTCTTGGCTCGCTCAAGGACGAGTGTTTGATTAAGTTGGGGAGGATGTGACAACCCGACCCATTGTCGCATGAGTTACCGCGCAGTTTTCCCCATTTTCTGCTTCCTTATTGGTGTTTGGTGTGATCGAGTTGATTTGGATTGGTTTTGGTTGGAAATGAGACACTTACTTTCTTTAAGGAAGGTTTAGTTTGGAAAAGTCTATCGAATATTGACTTATGAGTTATAGGGCTCGGATGTGATTTTCGATGGTTCGGTTAGCTTACGGGGGATGATTTTTGACTTAGGAGTGTGATCGGAAGTTATTTATGAGGTCCGGTGTAGAATTAGGCTTGAATTGGCTATGTTAGTACTTTGGCGAATTCCGGTTGATAGGTGAGATTTTTATCCGAGGGACGGAATGAAATTCAGAGAGTGTAGTAGCTTTGTTAGGTGATTTGGGATGTGTGTGAAACATTTTAGGTGATTCGGAGGTGATTTGGTTGGATTTTTTATCGAATGAGAGTTTCGGAAGATTTTGAAGAACTTAGCCTTGAATTCGATGTAAGTTGATGGTTATGGTGTTGTTTGATGCGTTTTGGTGATTGGGACAAGTTTGAATAATGTTTTAGGATATGTTGGTAGTTTTTCTTGAAGTCCCGGCGGCCTCGGGGTAATTTCGGAGGTTAACGAAGAGTTTTGAAATTGTGCATAGTGTTAAGTCTGCTGCTTCTAGTATATCTGATTCTGTGGGTCTTGGACCGTAAAAGCGGTGCCTCATGTGCGAAGGGAGGATCGCATAAGCCACTTTGGGCTTGGGTGCCTATTTTCGTAGAAGCGATTGGGTAGCCGCATCTGCGAAGCCGCAGATGTGGAATTTGAGTCGCAGAAGTGAGTTTTAATTTTAAGGGAGTTTTCGCAGAAGTGGAACGTGGACCGCGGAAGCGGAATTTTGACCGCAGAAGCAGTTTTAGCTAGGCAGAAGGTATTTAAGTCCATCTTAGCGAAGTTTAAAGGGTTTCTCATTTATTAACCTCAGACTTGGGGAATTGTGGGCGATTTTGAAGAGGGATTTCAAGGAGATTCAATAAGGTAAAGATTTTGGACCTAAAACATGATTCTATGATGTTATTTCATGATTTGGGACTGAAAACTTAATGAATTAATGGACAAAAATGGTGGCTTAGGGCTTGAACTTAAGAAAGTAATAATTGAGGATTTGAAGGGCCAATTGAACTCCGATTCTTGTGATTTTGATATCTATGAACTCGTGGCGAGATAAGGAATCTGTTGATCTGAAATTTTTGAGTTTCGAGAAGGGGGCCCGGGGCTCGGGTTTTTGCTAATTTTGGGATTTTTTATATTTTCTGACTGTTTTCGATTGTGTATTGTTCCTTTAGCCTATTGTGACATATTCGTTGTAGTTTTGGTCAGATTCGATGTAAAAGGAGGCCGATTTGATGGCAAGAGAATAGCGAGCAAGAGTTTTGGCTGACTTGACGTGAGTAATGAATATAAATGATGTCCTGAGTGTTTGAAACCCCGGATTTCCACATCTTAGTGCTATATTGAGGTGAGACACGCACTCAATGATGAGTGCGGGGTCGATTAGTATTGGGGATTCTTACTTGGTCCATCCCGAGTGATGTTTTATCGCGTATTTTATTGAATTCTAATTGTTTGCATCTTTATTTGGACTACTTGTCATATTTGGGTTTCGTGCCAACTCTTTAGGACCCTTCGTGGGTTGTTATTAGTGTTTTCTCACTAACTTGAGATATTACTTGAACTCAGTCCTATTGTTAATACTATTTTACAAACTCAACCACTTTTACTCAGATTTGAAAAATATAAATAATATTTCGAATGACTTTTTGGGCTAAAAACTACTATTTTATTATTTCCCGGGGGGCTTATATGATTTCTGGACTGAGTATGGGATCTGTTTGCGCGCTGCAGTAATATTATATTGATATTGAGGCTGAGGGCCTAGTTGATGCTACAAGATGGCTTGTTATTGCGCTTGCACCGTAATAAAACTATTATTTTTTTATTGTCTGAGGGGCTTATGTGATTTCTGGACTGAGTACGGGCTCGGGCTACGCGTCGTAGCACTATTATATTAATATTGAGGTTGAGGTCCTAATTGATGCCACGAGATATCTTGTTATTGTGATTGGGTCGTAAGGGGCCCCTTTCGAAGTCTGCATACCCCCACTGAGTGCCGTCGACGATAAATAAATGGATCGAGCTGCACACCGCAATGGTTACTAGAGAGTACCATTTTATGTGTTGCATTTTACTTATTCATATGTCATTTTTTATCTGTTTATCTGTTGTAGCGTTTCCATAAACTGCTTACACTGGTTTAATGTTTTTTTATTACTTGGTTATAAGTTGTTGTATTATAGACTTCAATGTGTTTATTCAGGATTTCTTATTCTCAGCCTTTATTTATGTTTATTACTCACTAGGTCAAAGTACTCACACTACTCCCTGCACCTTGCGTGCAGATTCAGATGCTTCTGATATTGTTGAGGACTTCCATCTAGATAGCACTTATCCAGGAGCATCGAGGTAGCTGCATTGGTGTTCGCAACCCTGATCTCTCCCCGTTATCTCTTGTTTTATTTCGTATCCTCTAATTTGATATGTATTAGGTTGATAACTCTGTAACAATGGCTCAGATTTGCGACACCGGATTCTGTTGGGGCTATGTAGTACAATTGCCATTTTGGGTTCCGCATATTTTAACTTTATTTTAGATTTCGAGTGTTTTCGACTTAGTAATTTATCTATGTTGATTTTACATGAACTTTATAGAAATGGTTATGGTTTTGGTTTGGTCTGGCTTGCCTAGCAATGTCTTGTGCACCATCATGATCTGGGCTGGGGTCGTAACATTAATGCAATAGCATAGAATGCGATCGCCAAGAAGGAAATACCAGATAGCAGAACAACAATTCAAACATAGGGAAAAATGACCCGTAGCCCATCTGAAATACAGCTGAGGCTCTCGGGACCCCATCTAATTAAACAAACAAGTCATATAACCTAACACGGACTCACTCAAAGTTTCAAATCACATAAAACAACACCAAAATAGCGAATCAAATATGAAATCAAACTTATGAATTTCCAAATCTTCAAATATCAGCTCTCATTCCGAAACCTATCAATCCAACTCGGAATAACGCCAAATTTTGTAGACAATTTCAAAATGATATAACGGAGCTTATCCAAATCTCGAAATCAAATTCCGACCCCGATATCACAAAAGTCAACAATGAATCAAACTTCTCCATTTCCTAACTTCCGCTGAAATGCGTCAATTTACCCTACGGACCTCCAAATCTGAATCCGGACGTGCTTCTAAGTAGAAAATCACCATATGAAGCTTTTGGAATCATCAAAAATTCATTCTGGGGTCGTTTACTCAAAAGTCCAATTCTGGTTAAGTTCTCACGGTTCAAACTTCCAAAACTAGATTCTTTCTTCCAATTTGACTCTGAATCATTTATTAACTAAATTCAACCATGCACGCAAATCGATACTCATATTATGAAGTTGTTCAAGATCGTGTGCTGCCGAATGGAGCTTAAATTCTCAAAATGACCGGCCGATTCATTACAACTATTTTGTTTATTGATTCCAAAAAGCTAAAAGAATAATAACTAAAATGATTCTCTTCATCAGAGCTAATTTCTTTCTTATTTACTTCCTCATTTTCATAGGATCTGAACTAAGAACTATTCTAGGTACTAATCTTCTATCAATTTTTTAACTTAAAACTAGCATAATTTCTTCAGTTAGTTCTCATGAAGATATAAATATAAGAATATTAATAGAGAATGTGACAGAGAGAGATGAAAGGGGGAGAGCGGAGAGGGAATTCCCTATTCAATTCATAATATAATGAAATACTCATTCATATTAATTTGTATATAATTGGTACTTGTATATCCACCTGTAGTTAAGTTAAAGTATAAACAATAAGGGTAAATAAGTTTCTAATGTAAGTACATACAGGTAAAAATCTCTTTTTCAAATTCTTGGGTGAAAACATGCATACCCACAATTGGATTTGGACGGTTTTTTGTTGGAAACAACTCATTATCGGGCCAATTTTGGATTTCTGGTACAACTCATATAAATACATTTAAAAGACTGTCAAAAAATAGAAATAAAAGTCTCTACAATTTCATCCATTATCTCTCCCTTTCTGTAATGTTTTACTTATTTTTAAATTACATATAGGTAGAGGGAGAAGGAAATAATTAAACTATTTATAAAGAAACAAACAATCGAATGAAAAATAATTTTAGACAAAGCAGATTAAATGAAAGGATTTTTACATATCTATATACTATTGAAAATTATATTACCCTCCCTATTCAAGTTTCACTTTAATTACTCCTATGCAAAAATTACTAATTATGTACATTTTTAGGTTTTATGGATAATTAGTTAATTCCTACAATCAATGTAACGTACAACCACCAAACCACCACATGTTTCTCTCTCTGTATCTCACTCCCCCACGTTTCTCTCTCCATACCCTTAGAATATCTTCAGTATCTCCCATCATTAACGCATGTTTTTACTCTTCTTTCAAAAATTCATCTACAATTTTAATCTCTTCTTCAAAATCCTTATCTACCAAAATTATAGTTGCTTAAATATTTGCTTAATTTTCAATGAAGAAGAAAACATTCTCGAAGATTAGCCCTAAAAAGCTAAAGTAAGTGATATTCCTACTTTTGATTTGGGTTTTTTCTCATATGATTCACCCAAAAAAGTTTCAAAATTGGACAGAAGCTCGAACAAAACAAAAGCATGGTATGGATGTTGGTGAAACCTCGACGTCTGTTAAATCTGTAATACTGAAGGGCAAAGAAATTACTTTTGATGATAATTTTGTCGAAGAAAAATTTATCACGGAAGTTGAAAAAAAAAAGAGTTTCTCCTAATGTTAAACCTTCATAAAGGAAGAAGGTTCAAAAATCAGCTAATAATGTACTTCAACAGTCACCGGAGAAGGTACAATTTCAGTAGTTTCAATTTTTTTGTTTTTTTAAAGTTAAAAACTTGTTCTCCTTCTCGTGAATATATATATATATATATATATTTTATGTTTTTGTATTTGTAGATATTTTTTCTACATTTTGTAGATTTGCTGTAGGTTAACAAATTTTCTTCAAGTGTTGTCTTCTTGTAGATATTTTGTAGTATAAATGTAGTTATATTTGTTATCTAGTTTTGAAATAAGTTTATTAACTTGTTGTTTCTTTTACTGTATAATTAAAAGTTTTTTGCACCACATGATTTTGATTATGGCATCACCAGGCTCCAAATATTATGTGACCCTACTATTTCTAGCCAAATCAAGAATTTAATATCTAAAAAAGGGTTGAGGCTGTTCAAGAAGATATGTTTTGGGTTTTTTCTTTCCTTGCCAAAAATATGTATCCAAAATTAAACAATTCACATATGGTTCTGACTTTTTTATAATAAAGATAAAGGGTAAGAGGTTGAATTTTGGCTTGAGAGAGTTTGCCCTAATTTAGTGGCCTTAGATGATTTATAGAAGTGACAAAATTTGGTTACACAATTACGTATGACATTAAAATAATGAGGAGTTATTTCCCGAAAATGAAAAAAGTTGAGAGGTCATACTTGAGACAAATTGTAACCAGCCGTAGTTGGGTGAACGATGAGGATGCAGTCAAGCTGTGTATTCTCTATCTCATCGAATTCTTATATGTCCTCCAGAAAAAGAGAATTTAGGTTTATTGACCATTCTAGGTTCTACTTGATGAACTCAGGGCAGTATGCAAACTACGCATGGGGTATTCAATCTTATACACATTTGCTTGAGTACTTTAGGCACACGCTCAACCCTTCTATGCATTTTTATCTCATTCGAGGTTTTGCACTTGATATGCAAATATATTGGTATGAGTGATGCTCTACGGTCAACACGGATATAACTACAAGATTTTTAATTTGATCCCCCACGTACTGAACTGGATAGCTACTAAGGACAATATATAGTTATTTGCATTGGAAGATAGAATGATCAAACATCATGGATCAAGGTAAATCATTTTCACTTCTACGCATACAATTTAATACAATTTATCTACAAAATCAATACAAATTATGAGTAGGTCTCTCACATTTATCTATATTTTTGTGAATATTTCCTGTAAATTATGTACAAATTAATTAAGTTGCACACATTTTATAACAGAGAAGGAAACTATGCATGAGGACTCTCCAAAACAGGAAGCTAATATTGACATTCCAGTAAAGCATTTAAATGAGGAGAAAGATACAACAAAAATTCAATCTCCCATTCAAGAAGAAAACGTTATACAACCAGGAGACGACTGTTGTGAATATTTTAGTGGTATTATATGTTACATTACATTTGAAGGGAAAATAAGATTTTGACAATATGTTTCAGCTTTTCATAAAGAAGTGATGCAACATGTCTTATTATTGTTTTTGTTTTAAATTTTGAAGGTGAACCAATCGGCTACATTAATGTAGGTGATTTAGATGATTGCATATCTGGAAAAAAAGGAAGTAAAATTTGATGATTTTGAGTTGCCAGAAAACTTCTCCCGGATTGCCAAGTTTGGCAAGCCTGTCCAAGATGACACAACCCTACTTTACAAGGAAGAACAAGACAGCCTAGAAAGTATGCCAGATCACCCTTCTTCCTTTTTACAGTTCTTGGGGGAGCACTTCAGGAGGATCTCCAATTTTCATCATCAAGCATCCATTTACTGGGGTTATTGGTGACGATGTTGATCCTGACTTGTTGGAAGAATTCAATAAGTAGTAATGCTCTAGTACCGACACGGTATCAAAGAGGTTAGATTATACAAGTTTTCATATTATTGAGTTCATACAATTTTTTGATTTCTAGTTGAATCTAAATATTTATTGTAATTGCTATATTTTTAAATAGGAGGAAGACGCCTTATTCTGTAAAATATAAACAGCTTAAGCCGTGGTATGATCTTGGAGTGCAGAAAGTTAATAATAATGAGTGATTTTGCACTTTAGCATATCTCGAACAACCATCAATGACACGGTAAATACATACCCTAGCAGAATGTAATGATTAGCTGTAGTATTCTATTATTGGAGAATATTGTATTTTTTTTGTTTAAAAAGGTAGTTAATTTGTTTGAAGTATTAAGAAATAATGAACTCTATTTTTTTCGCAGCACATTGATATTATTTCATACTATTTGAGGAAGAGAGAAAAGTATGGTCCTGTGAACAAAATACGATTTACAACTACTAACTATATTTTCAAAACTATAATTGAACAAATTTATCAAAGATATATCAATGCTCCTGACGATAAGAAGCTTGTTGTTGTCACATATTATGACGTCGTATCAGAATAGGTATTGGGATACAAGTTATTTGCAAATATTGCATGGGAAAAATGTGATTTTGTGATTATGCCTATAAACATTATGAAAAATTTTCATTGGTTGTTGGTTTTGTTTAACATTATCAAAGGGTTCTATATGTTTATGATTCCATGGTTTCTTCACATAATCACATCCTTGTTGAATCTGTTGTCAATAAATTTGCAATTATGATCCCCTTATATTTGTCATGCACCGACTTATATGGCAAGTGTCCAAATTTCAACTACAAGACCACAAAGGCATATATTGAAAAATATGTTACCGACCCACTCGACATTCAGTGTTTGGTCGGTAAGATAACCCAGCAAAAAGAGGGATCACTGTATGAAAAGGCTATTTTTCTTCTATTTATTTAACAGATTTTATTCAACCACTGAATGCTAAATCTTTTCCCCTAATTTCTTTTTGCAGTGACTGTGGTGTATACATTGCGGCATTTGTTGAATATCTCACCTAAAAATTCATTATAAACACACAACTAATTGTCCGCAATATACATAAAATAACTACAACTTTACAACAAGTTATCTACAATTAGCATTATATATTTAGTTTGATGGAATCATTGATCTGATGTTACTGGGTATAGCTTATTCTCATTTTCTGCGATTATGTCTTATTATCCTCCAACTCTTTGTTGTATTTTTTTTCCAAGGCAAGTGAATGTACTCATTGTTTTCAATTAATTTTCACTATTCCAAATTTCAAGAAGAGTCATCATGTACTCTAATAGATCTACTATGCGAAGCTCTCTTGCATCTTTTGTTACCGTATTCAATGAATCTACAATGTTTAACGTCATCATCCATATTCTGTTCACCGTAGCATGTACCCGAGATCATTTTTGATTCGTATAGGTATGCTTTAACATGAACGTCGATCTTTTCAATCTTCGACACTCTTTTATTAAATATAGCAATTGTGTATGATCGTCGTGACAAAGTACAATTCACTTAACTTTAGATGACCCTTCTTAAACTTTGGCCTTACATTTATCGAAATATTCCACATGCAAGCATAATGTGGCATTCCTGATATAAACAGTAGATGTTTCCTTCAAGATACTCGGATTCCGGTTCGAAACAACACACATATTTGATTTTTCACCATATGCATCTTTGAATTGCTCAAAAAACCAATTCCATGCTGCGTCATTTTCTGAATCAACAATAGCGTATGCCAGTGGTAATATGCTACCTATCGCACAGGTGGCAAAAACAAAATTAATTTCTGTAAAATAATTCGATGGTATAAAAAGTACATACTGAAAACAACTTTACAACAATATTTCTACAATACATGTTGCATCCGTTGTGCTGGTTGTTAACATTATTCCACTATATGCCGACTTCAAGAAGGTGTCATCAACTGCCACAACTTGCCTACAATACTCCCAACCCTTGATCGACGTACTAAGCACAACAAATGCATACAAGAAACAATCATCTTCAGTCTTCTTCAAATTAACTAACGTATCCGGATAAGTCCTCTCCAGAATATACAAATAACTTGGCAAGAGACTGTAGGAATCAGCAGGGTGACCTCTTAAAAATTCCAAAGCATTTTTCTTATGCTCTCCAAGCTTGCATCTATGTTAAGTTCACACCATGATCCGAACAACATGTCAGTTTGTATGTCTTTTGGTGTGTATATTGTCTTAGGAACCGTATATTTTGGCATTACCATGCTGCCAACTACCATGGAATTTGCTTTGCATTGTATGTGTGTATTATCCATCAAAGAGCATGTGTGCAAGCTGTTGGATTTTTGAACCTTGAACAATGTTGATTCGTTTATGCCGGTTGACTTGAATGTAATGTACAATTGTCCCCAACACAAACCATACAGTAGCTACAGAAAAAAACAAGTTAAAAATTGTTATGAATAATGTAGCTACAAAAAAAACATATGTAAGCAGAAAAATTTTATATGAAACAATTATTTATAAAAAACTATAAATTTATTAACAATTATATACAAAGAAAATACTGCCTATAAGTAAAAGAATATCAACTACAAATAAAGACAAATATGAATTTGACAATTGAACTATTCCTATCTTCTTGCGCTAGACATCTTCACCCAAAATTGGAAATGACAGAATAATGTTTCATTGCATTAACAATTGTTTGTTTGTCTTTGTAGACTTGGCCTACTTCAATAACATTTGGTGTATGTTTTGTTATGATGTTGCTTTCATATTCCACAATTGACGGAGATATTGGCTTATCGATCAATAGCATTGTTCTGGATGAACATGCACTCAATTAAAAGTATATACAATTCAGAAATATATTGTAGCTAACTTGTAGTAAAATTGTGCAACAATTTGAAACTGAATACTTCAAAGTTATAACATTGAACTACATTTGTTAGTTGTATTATTGTAGATATTGTATAGAATAACTCTAGAAAACAACGAGCTGACAGAATATAACCACTAAAAATACAGAGCAAAGCTGCAATTGTGCTCGTACTAGTGTCACGAGCCCAAAACCAACCCGGTCGTGATGGCACTTATCATGAAACTAGGCCAGCGGACACAATCCCAAATCAAACCAATATTTTAAAATAAAGACGTTTCAAGTTATTAATCAAATAAGATCCCATAACATGAGTCTAAATAACCAATGCGGAAAGAAACATAAGCCAGACATTGGGTCTCATAATCCACGAGCATCTACTAAGATCTTAATAAAACAAAGACTATTATAGTCTGAAATATACTAAAAAGAGTCTAAGGAAGATAATAGGGAGAAGATGTAACGACCCGACCGGTCATCTTGAGAAATTAAGCTCCGGTCAGCAGCATAAGGTATGGAATAGCTTAAGAATATGAATATCGACTTTCGTTCATGGTGAAATTCAGTATACAAATCGTTTAGAGTCAGATTGGAAGAAGGAATCTAGTTTTAGAAGTTTGAATGGTGAAAAGTTGATCGGAATTGAACTTTTGGGTAAACGGCCCTGAAATGGGTGGCGGATGATCTTAACAGCTTTGTATGGTGATTTTGGACTTATGCGCACGTCCGGATTCAGATTTGGAGGTCCTTAGAGTAAATTGAAACATATCGGCGAAAATTGAAAAAGTTGAAGTTTGGAAAATGAAGAAGTTTGACCCACAGTTGACTTTGGCGATATCGAGGTCAGAATGCAATTCTAAGTGTTGGAGAAGCTCTGTTATGTCATTTGAACTTGTATGCAAAATTTGGCATTATTCCGAATTGAATTGATAGGTTTCGGCATGAGATCCGATATTTGAAGATTTGGAAATCCATAAGCTTGATTTTGGGTTGATTTGTTGTTCCAGTGTTATTTTATATGATTTGAAACATCTAGCGAGTTTGTGTTAGGTTATGTGACTTGTGTGTGTGATTAGACTGGGTCCCGGGAGCCTCAGATGTGTTTCGGATGGGCTATGGATCATTTTCCCCCATTTTTGGAACTGTTGTTGATGTTGCTTATGATATCCTTCTTCATGATTGCAATGCATTCTTGAAGACCACATAGAAATTCTTATTCGCATTCACGAAGCTCTACTTATTTATTCATCATGTTCGCGTAACGATGAAATTCCACTCTTTTCGTTCGCGTACTAGTTCACGCATTCACGAAGAGCAATCTGTGGGCCAAGATGTTTCCATTCTTCGTGTTTGCGTCTCTCCTTAGCGATCACGGAGCCCCATATTTCTCTTCTCCGCATTCGCATTCGCGATGAACAATCTGGCAGCCTCGAAATTTCTTTTACGCGATTGCGACCTTCTCCTGCAATCGCGATGCACAAATACCTGGGCAGATAGAATATATCCAAAATTCGAGAGTTTTACCATTTTTATCATATTTTGACTTCTAGATCTCGAATCTTGGTAATTTTTGAAGGAATGTTTACCCGGTAAACTTGGGTAAATGATTCTCAATCGGTTTGAACTAATTTTCGTGAATCTCCTCTTAAATTCATCCTTTAATTTTGGATTTTCAATAAATATTTGATAAAACTTCATAGGTCGAATTATTGAGTTTTGAGTGGGTTTTTGACATCCGATTTGAGAGATTTTTATATGGTTAGATGCATGAGAGTACGAGGTTTCTGAATAATATTAATTTCACCCGATTTCGAGACGTTGGTCTGAGGGGCATTTTGGTTATTTTACCTACTTTAACGTCTTAGCTTTGAATTAAATTGTAGAATTAGTTGCTTGAGATGTTATTTACAATATATAATTGAATTGTATAGATTTGGGTCATTTGGAGTCGAATACTCGTAGCAAGAACGTGGTTTCTAGTTGATTTTAACCCAGTTCGAAGTAAGTATCTTGTCTAACCTTGTGGGGGGGACTTCCCCTTAGGATTGGAGTCTTCTCTGTTTATTGTAATCCAGGTACAAAAGGTGACGAGTGCGTACTCGGACTTATTTGTAGAATAATTTGCACTTTGTAGGTTCTTAGGTCCTTATATTCACTTAGTAGGAAAATGTTCTTGATATAATTGAATTTTCCTATTAATAGTTTCACCCCTACATGTTTTACTTGGAATTAAGTGCAATGGATCATTCTTATTGCATGATTGACTCTTAGTTGCTTAACTGAAGATCTCTACCCCTTCTATTGTCACGATTATTTTTCATAACTGCTCGTTTTTATTGGAAGTTATTATTATCTCTCATGTAATAATTTAGTCTTAATTGAGGTATGGTTATCTTCTCGTTGCTCATCCTTAAGTGAAATTGTTGTACATCATTCGTAACTTTCCCAACTTTAAAATAAGCTGAGATATGCGATGTTTAGTTGACATTCCTTATTTGAAATCATTTGATTCATGTTAATTTCCTTGTTGTTGGACTACATATTATGGAATTGTTGCCTCATATTATTTTCTCCCTTGTTGAGTTGTTCTTATTACGCTTAGTATTTTCTGTTGTGTTTATTTCTTGTGAGTTAGTTTTACCGTCCCCTGGTGAATGGAAGTTCTTGAGTTCATTCACTTGTCGTGCTCTTGTAAATATTGCCATTGTTTTTGTTGTACTTGTGTTGGTGGTGCACGACGTTTCTGTTGTGCAGTTGTTGATAATGTGATGCACGAGGTTTCTACCGTGCGGTTGTTGATAATGTGAAGCATGGGTTTTCTGTCGTGCGGTTATTGTTGAGGGGTTGCATGAGGCCTTTGTCGTGATATTGTTGCTATTTATATATTGCACATGTGGCGTAATAAAGCGGGATATGTTTATACGCTTATATGTGGGTTTGGCATGTGGAAAATAAGGTGGGAACATTGTGATGCAAGTTTGGCGAAATAAGGCGGCATTTATTATATTATTATTTGCACACGTGACAGAATAAGGTGGGCAATGTCATGGATTGATTGTGAGTATTTGTGACGGCCTGTGGAGGCATTCCTATTTTCATTTAATATTGTGATTGTGGCTTGCTTTCCTGTATGAGCTTTATCTCATGGATGTGGTGCGGGGACATTGTGCATTCTACCTACTCTTCTTCATATGTTTATTAGCTGGTAGAAATTTTGTTAATGCACTTCCACAAGCATAAACATAGTTGAACACTCCTATTACATGTGAAGTCCTCCTGATTTTGCTAAGTTTAGAGGTACGTCCTTGTTTAATCGTTACATCTCTGAGAGTGGCCCCAGTTAGCACGTTAGTTGTCTGTATGACCGCGACACGAGGGCACAGAATGCCAAGTGTTAGATTTTAGGTACTGGGAGTCGTGATTCATAATTTGTCCAAGATTAGATAAATTCGTGGAAGTTTTTGAATAAGACTTGATGTAAACAGCATCGTAGGATTTGAGTTATTTTTTTTCCCTTTATGGTATCTTGACCTTAGGATTTGGACTGTGTTTTTGACGTCATTATGTGTTCTCATTCTTTATATTTTTGTTGTTACTTGTTGTTCTCTTCTCTCGTTGTGATTGTAGCATTTTTGGTTATTTTGTACAGTATATATATATATATATATATATATATATATATATATATATATATATATATATATATATATATATATATATCATGTTCCGTTATTGTATAATTATACTGTTTATTTGACCGATAGGTGTCTTGACTGTTCCTCATCACTACTCCACCGAGGTTAGCCTTGATACTTACTGTGCACCATTGTGGTGTGAACATGCCACTCTTCTACACATATTTGTTATGCAGATACAGGTACTACCATTCAGTTCTGTCAGCCTTGAAAGGAGGCGTTTCTGTAAGACTTCGAGCCATATCAGCTACGCCCGCAGACTGAAGAGTCCTTTTCTGTCTTTCTGTTATAAGTTTAGACCCTTTAGTAGTTTTCCTTGTTTAGACGTTCCTGAGTCAGAGCTTCTTATGTATCTCTTAGCTTGTGATTTGTGAGATTCCAGGTTTTGAAAATTTTGTTAGCTTCGAGAGTTGTTATTGTATGTGCCGAGCGGCACCTTAAACACTATTTTATTTTCTAGGTCCAGTTTTAATTATTTCTTCTGCAATTATGGTTTATATTCCGAATTGTTAGGCTTACCTAATTGTAGAGACTAGGTTCCATCATGATGATTCACGGAGGGCAAACCAAGTCGTGAAAAGTTGGTATCAGAACTCTAGATAGGAGTCACGAATCACAAACCGGATATTAGAGTCTCGTGGATCGGTACAGAGATTTCTGTACTTATCTGTGAGAGTCTGTGTAACCGTTAGAAAAATTTAACTTCATTTGATTTCCCTGTCGTGCGAGTTTTTGACATCACAGTCGTAAACCTTTGTCTTTTATCCTCTCACAGATGGTGAGGACACATACTACCTGAGATGATCAAGCACCCGCGCCCCCTGCAGCAGCTGTCAAAGGTCAGGTCTAGGGCAGAGGCCGAGGAAATGCACATGATGCAGCTAGAGCACCTGTACAAGCTGCCGACGAGGTACCACCAACAGATCCATCCGGAGCCCAGGCACCTGACAGGCCTACTGATACCACTAGTCCAGCCCTTCAGGAGACTTTGGCACAGTGTATGAGCATGTACACTACTTTGGCTCTGGCAGGGTTTCTTCCCCTTGCTGCAGCCACATCCCAGGTAGGGGGAGGAGTACAGATTACAGCCACCCACACTCCTGAGAAGCGAGTGCGTTGAGCAGGACCCAGATATTATTCCTGCACTACCTACAGCAGTAGTTCAGCCCGAGGGTATGGCAGCGGCTTCCGAGCAGGAGCAGCTGAGACATAAGAGGTTCAAGAGGTATAAGCCTCCTGAGTTTAGTGGATTAGCATCGGAGAATCCTATGGGATTTCTTTATGGGTGTTACCGCATTCTCTGTACAATAGGTATCTTTGGATCAAGCAGGGTTTCTTTCACTACCTTCTAGCTTCGAGGAGTTGCCCATGATTGGTGGCGCACCTATGAGTTAGACAGTCCACACGAGGCAACTTCACTGACTTGGATCCAGTTTTTAGATATGTTACTAAGAGAGTTTGTCCCTCAAAGCCTAAGGGATGCATGAAGCGGAGTTTGAGAATTCGCACCAGGGTGTTATGACCATCTCGGAGTATGCTGTTCGTTACACCAGCTTGGCTAGACATGCCCCATCCTTGGTTTTTACTGTTCGCGAGAAAGTTCACCGGTTTATTGAGGGGCTTATTCCCAGCATTAGGTCTACCATGGCTCGTGAGTTGGAGATGGATATTTCTTATTAGTAGGTGGTGAACATTGCTAGGAGGATAGAGGGTATACATGCTAGAGAGCGAAGGGGGCAGGTAGGGTCATGAGAGAGAGAGCAAATGAGATCAGGAGAGATAGTTTGATGAGGTGAGGAGGCCTCGTAGACCGGGGAGATATACTGGTCCTTACTTTGGAGGCAGGGTGCGTTATGGTAGACGTTTTGCAGGTCAGCCGGTTCAGTTCGCACTTCAGGCTTTGCATGGTGACTCAGGTGTTCATGGATCTCGGGGTAGTCGTACCGCACAGTTCCCAGCGCCTCGTCAGCAGATAGGGTGCTTTGAATGTAGAGATACTAGCCACATGGTGAGAGATTATCCCAGACTTCAGACCGTTGTGTCACAACGAGGTATTCAAGCGAGTAGAGGGTGCCCAAGAGGGGGAGGCTCGGCTCATTGATGTGTTCATATGGTAGGCTTAAGGCTGATGTGCTACTGAATGTCATTCAGGTATGAATTTGTTTTGTTATAGAGGGAAACTATATGTACTTCATTACAGTTCCGCTTATTGGGGTGAATTTCCTTAGTTGTTGTTCCATTATGGGTGTGTTTCATGATTTCCACTATGCTTATGTGATTATCCTGTTGAGAGGTTCTATAAGTGAGATTCATGTATATAGTCTATTTCTAGCCATTGTCGGGAGTTATCACACTAGTAGTAAATTCATGTTGTCTGTTTCGGTAGGTCTGATGTGATTTCTGAGTATTCTTGGTTACGAGTTGTTATTTCTATGCTCTACCAGTGTGGGAGCCAGTCCATGTTGTAATTTGTCGATGAAATTGATCCAGTGAGAGTCTCTAGATGGCTTGATATGTAACCTACTTATGATTCAGGGTTGAGGGCGGGACCCTCCGGTGATTTAATGTGTTGAGATCAGTCTGTGTACAGCGGTGAGGGTTATATTAGTATAATATCATTGTGATTATTTTATATGCTTTCATTCTTTCTTGTTAGATTGTTTTTTAGATTAGTGTTTTAGAAAAATTAGTGCTAGTCTGACTTGTTTGATAGTTCCCTTATGTGTTTTCCCTTCCCATATTCATTTATTTTGGTTCTATGTGTTTTGAGTTTTAGCTTGTGGGGTGTTGCCCATTGGTATTAGTTGAGATTTGGTTGTTCACGTGTTTAGCTATGTGGTTTTCGTGGTTATTATATCATCTCCAGTGTTGTGGAGGTATAAAAAGGTTTCCTATTGAATATGAGGCTTATGGCTAGTGCAGATTTGATCTCGGGCAAGTATTATTATCAGAAATGTTAGTATGGGCCTAAGTGTGATGTGTCATGCTATATGGTTGTACCTTGTGAGTGTTGGCATGAATTGAAGTAGCTGGTTGAGTCTGATACCAGATATGCATTTAGAATCAGGTCTTTTGGAAACGGACGGAAGGTGAGGATTCTGGCTTCAAGGTTTATTGGTATTGCTAGAAAGGCTAAACTTCAGTTGAGATGGTGTCGTCATGTTTATGTGGAAAGTGCGCACTCAGTGACTTGAGGACTTTGAGGAGAATCTTAGCACGTTCGAGTACGAACGTTGGGTTAAGAGGGGGAGGATATAAAGACCCGACCGGTTGTTTTGAGAAATTAAGATCCGTTCAGCGGCATAAGGTCTGGAACATCTTCACAATATGAATATCGACTTGCGTGCATTTTGGAATTTAGTTTACGGATGGCTTAGAGTCAGATTGGAATAAGGAATCTAGTTTTGGAAGTTTGAATGATAAAATGTTGACCAGAATTAGACTTTTGGGTAAACGGCCCCGGAATGGTTCGCGAATGATCTCAACAGCTTTATATGGTGATTTTATACTTAGGAGCACGTCCGGATTTAGATTTGGAGGTCCGTAAAGTAAATTGAGGCATTTCGACGAAAATTGGAAAAGTTAAAATTTTGAAAAATAAAGAAGTTTGACCCATAGTTGACTTTCGTGATATCGGGTTCGGAATATGATTTCGAGAGTTGTCGAAGCTCCGTTATGTCATTTTATACTTGTATGCAAAATTTGATGTTATTTCGAGTTGAATTGATAGGTTTCGGCATGAGATTCGATAATTGAAGATTTGGAAATCCATAAGCTTGATTTTGGGTTGATTCATTGTTCTGGTGTTGTTTTATGTGATTTGAAACATTGAGCGAGTCCGTGTCAGGTTATGTGACTTGTCTGTGAGATTAAACGGGGTACCGGGAGCCTCGGGTGGGTTTCGGATGGGCTAGAGATCATTTTCCCCCATTTTGGAACTATTGTTGTTGTTGCTTCTGATACCTTTCTTCGTGATCGCGAACACTCTCCCGCGATTGTGATGCATTTTTGAAGACCACCTCAAAATTCTTATTTTTGCTCGCATCCTTCCCCTCGCATTTGCGAAGATCTGCTTATTTTTTCATCATGTTCGTGCCCCCAATCCCGCATTCGCGTAGCTATGGAATTCCACTCTTCGTGTTCGCAAAGAGCAATCTCTACGCCACGATTTTTCCATTCTTTACGTTCGCTTCTCTCCTTTCGCGATCGCAGAGCCCTGCATTTCTCTCTGTGTTTGTGTTCTCACCGTCACAATCTCATTGAACAATCTGGGCAGCCTCAAAATTTCTTCTACGTGATCGAAACTTTTCTCCAGCGATCGTCTTTCACAAATACCTGGGAAGATAGAATATATCGCAAATTCAAGGGTTTTACCATTTTTATCATATTTTGACTTCTAGAGCTCAGATCTTGGCATTTTTTGAAGGTATTTTCACCTGGGCGACTTGGTTAAGTGATTCTCACTCTGTTTGGACAAATTTCCACGAATCTCCTCTCAAATTCATCCTTTAATTTCGGATTTTGAATAAAAATTTGATAAAACTTCATAGGTCGAATTATTGTGTTTTAAGTAGGTTTTGAACATTAAATTTGAGAGATTTTTATATGGTTAGACTCGTGAGAGTACGAGGTTTCTGAAAATGTTAACTTCACCCAATTCCGAAATGTTGGTCATTTTATCTACTTTCGCGTCTTAGCTTTGAATTAAATCGTAGAATCAGTTGCTTGAGATATTATTTATGATATGTAATTGAATTGGATAGATTTGGGCTATTTGGAGTCAAATACTCGTGGTAAGAACGTGGTTTCTAGGTTATTTTAAGCCAGTTCGAGGTAAGTATCTTGCCTAACCTTGAGTGGAGGACTTGCCCTTAGGATTGGAGTCTTCTCTGTTGATTTTAATGCGGTATGCAAGGTGACGAGTGTATACTCGGACTTATTTGTGGAAAAATTTGCCCTTTTTAGGATCTTAGGTCCTTATATTCACTTAGTAGAAAGTTGTTCTTGATTAGATTGAATTTTCCTATTACTAGCTTCACCCCTACATGTTTTACTTGGAATTAATTGCTTCATGGTTCATTCTTATTGCTTAATTGAATATCTCTACCCCTTCTATTGGCACAATTATTTTTCATAACTGTTTGTCTATATCTGAAATTATTATTGTCTCTCATGTAATTATTTAGTCTTAATTGAGGTATTGTTACTTCCCACTGCTCATCCTTAAGTGAAATTATTGTACATCCTTCGTAATTTGCCCAACTTTTAAAGAAGTTTAGATACCCTATGTTTAGTTGACATTCCTTATTTGAAATCATTTGATTCATGTTAATTTCCTTGTTGTTGAACTACATATTATGGAATCGTTGTCTCATATTATTTTCTCCCTTGTCGAGTTGTTCTTATTACGCTTAATATTTTCTGTTGCGGTTATTCCTTGTGAGTTAGTTTTACCTTCCCCTGGTGAATGGAAGTTCTTGAGTTGATTCACTTGTCGTGCTCTTGTAAATATTGCCATTATTGTTGTTGTACTTGTGATGGTGGTGCATGAGGTTTCTACCATACGGTTGTTGATAATGTGATGCATGAGGTTTTTGCCGTGTGGTTGTTGATAATGTGATGCACGTGGTTTATGTCGTGCGATTGTTGTTGAGGGATTGCACGAGGCCTTTGCCGTGCTATTGTTGCTAATGATATATTGCTCATGTGGTGTAATAAGGCGGGATATGTTTATATGCTTATATGTGGGTTGCGCATGTGGAGAAATAATGCGGTTTATTATATTATTATTTGCACACATGGCGGAATAAGGTGGGATATGTCAGAGATTGATTGTGAGCATTTGTGTGGAGGAATTCCTATTTTCGTTTTAATATTGTGATTGTGGCTTGATTTCCTGTATGAGATTTATCTCTTGGATGTGGTGAGGGGACATTGTGGGTGCTTCCTACTCTTATTCTTACGTTTATTAGCTGGTAGAAGGCTTGTTAAAGCACTTGCACAGGCATACACGTAGTTGAATACTCCTTTTGGATGTGAAGTCCTCCTGATTTGCTAAGTTTAGAGGTACATCCTAGTTTAATCGTTACATATGTGAGACTGGGCCCAGTTAGCAAATTTAGTTTTAAGTATGACCGCGAGACTGATGGGGGACAGCATGCCAAGTGTTAGATTTCAGGTACTGGGACTCGTGAGTTGTAATTCGTCCGAGATTCAGTAAATTCATGGAAATTGTTGAACAAGACTTGATGTGAACACCGTCGTAGGATCTGAGTTATTGTTTTATTTTCCTTTTACGGTATAGTGACCTTAGGATTTGGATTGTGTTTTTCTCGTCAGTGTGTGTTATAATTCTTTATACTTTCGTTGTTACTTGTTGTTCTCTTCCCTCGTTGTGATTTTGGCATTTTTGGTATTTTGTACAGTTAAATAATACATAATATAATATATATATATATATATATATATATATATATATATATATATATGTATTATTTGACTGGTAGGTATCTTGACTGTTCCTCGTCACTACTCCATCGAAGTTCGTCTTGATACTTACTGGGCACCGCTGTGGTGTGCTCATGCCACTCTTCTGCACATTTTTTTTGTGCAGATACAGGTACTCCCACTCGGTTCTGTTAGCCTTGGAAGGAGGCATTTCTGTAGAGACTTCTAAGGCATATCTGCTACATCCACAGACCGAAGAGTCCCTTTCTGTCTTTCTGTAATAAGTTTAGCCCTTTCAGTATTTTCCTTTGTTTAGACGTTCCTGAGTTAGAGCTTCTTATGTATCCCTTAGCTTGTGATTGGTGAGATTTCGGGTTTTGGGAATTTTGTTAGCTTCAAGAGTTGCTATTGTATGTGCTGAGCGGTACCTTAAACACTATTTGATTTTACTAGTCCAATTTTGATTATTTCTTCCGCAATTATGATTTTATATTCTGCATTGTTAGGCTTACTTAGTCGTAGATATTATGTGCCATCACAATGGTTCACAGAGGGCCAACCACGTCGTGACAAAAGAGCAAGACCGAAATGTCATGCAGCTACCTTGCCGACTCTAAAAGACCAGCTGGATGAAAGATCAACACTCACAATCATGATCCGCAACTTTTGAACCTGAACACAAGGTTGAGGGAGTAATGTGAGCATGCCAACTCAGTAAGTAATAAGAATAAATAAAGACTGCTCAGTTAAAAAACATATAATCCATGTCATAACACCACAATAAGTACAATGTATTTCCAAAACAGTATATAAATCAAATTATTTCGCTAAAAATCCAGTTTTCGGTAGAAATCCTTTGAAGATGTGTAAAATCCATTTAAAACATCTTTCAACAGTTTTCAAACAAGTGATGAAATAATGAGTAGAAATGATGAAAATATAGTTGGCCCCTCGGGAAAAAACTCACTCGTATATAGCCCATCGGGCAATATAAATCATAATCATTTCTACTCATCGTTGTCACTCATGCACATCCACTCGGGCATACCTCACAATCACTCGTAAACAGCCCCTCGGATTCAATCATGAATCAATAATAGCCCCTCGGGCAATAATATATCACTTACTCAGGGTACCCTCATTCACTGGGGTGTACAAACTCCGGAGGGACTCCTACAGTCCAAGAGCCATATCGCTGTAGCGTGCAGCCCTATCCAATATCACTGGCGTGCAGCCCGATCCACATATAGTTGCGGCGTGCATCCCGATCCACATACATATATATATATATATATATATATATATATATATATATATATATATATATATATATATATATATATATATATATATATATATATATATATATATATAATCCTTACAATCACGCCCTCTGCGTCTCTTAGTCATCAACCTCACATGCCACTCGAGCTATAAGTAAAACAGTGTACTCAGCCCAAAATATCATTTTTATACTTCAAAGTACTAAATACTGAGTTATGAAATCAATAAAAACATAACATGACTGAGTACAGATCATAAGTTAAAACAATGAGAAAATAATAAGGAAAAGCCCCTAAGGGTCCATACAACTTGGCACGAGGCCCAAATATGGCATTCAGCCCAAAACATAGTAAAATTTTCCAAAATACAAGAGTATTAAATAGTTTTCAGTCAAATACGCAACTTAATAGTCGCTACAGGATAGACCAAGTACAATTCCCCAATGGTGCACACCCCCACGCTCGTCATCTAGCATGTGCGACACCTCTATATGGTGAAACAAAGGGAAAATTCGGGATTCCATACCCTCAGGACAAGATTTACAATCATTACTTACCTCAGACCAGACAAAACTCTAGCCCGCGATGCCCTTGCCTCTCGACTCGGCCTCCAAATTCTATGAATCTAACCGAAATCAGTTCACATCATTAACACGCGCTAAAGAAACAAAACCCAAACGAAAATTATCAAATTAACTCAAAATTACAAAATTGGCCAAACCCGACCCTCGGGCCCACATCTAGGAATCCAACAAAAAAAACACAGAATTCCCATCCTCTCACGAGTCCATACATACCAACTTTACAAAAATATGCCCTCATTTGGTCATTCAAATTCTCAAAATCCACTCTTCAATTTCAAGCTCTAAATTCCCAAATTTCTAGTCCAATTTCTCAATTAGATGATGAACAACATCATAGATTCATGAAATTTAAACCATTATAGGTTAGAATCACTTACCCCAACGTTGTTCATTCAAATCCCTTGAAAAATCGCCTATCTTCCGAGTTCCTTAAGCCCAAAATCAATAAATGAAGAACAAACCTCGAGCTGGGGTTTTCTTTCCAGTAAAACCGCATATGCGGTCTAATACACGCTTCTGCAGCACCGCATCTAGGAAATCTCCCTCGCAGGTGCGGAAGTCACTTAATGCACCATATCCACATCTGTGGCTCTTATATTGCACTTTTGACAATGCAGATGTGGCCAGTCCTTCGCATATGTGGTCCAGTACTGGCCTTCAATTTCTGCATCTATGCTCCTCCTACGCACCTGTGGTTCCCATTTCGCTGGTGCAGAAACATGAGAAGCAACAGCTTCAGCTGCATCATTCCTCCTCCAAACCTCCGTTAACCATTTGAAATCACCCCCAAAGCCCTCAGGACCTCAACTAATAATACCAACAAGTCACATATCACCACTTAAACTTATTCCAACCTTCGAAACATTTTAACATTGAAACATCAAATCACCCTCGGATTCAAGTCTAATGATTTCCAAACTTCCGAATTCCGCAAATGATTCCAAAACCTATCAAACCTCATCTGAATGACCTGAAATTTTGCACACATATCACAAATGACACTACAGAACTATTAAAATTTCTGGAATTCTATTCCGACCCCGATATCAAGGTTTCCACTTTCGACCGGTTAACACCAAATTTTAAATTTTGTCAATTCAAGCCTTAATCTACCACAGACCTCCAAATTCCATTCGGACGCACTCCTAAGTCCAAAATCACCCAACGAAGCTAACCAAATCATAAAAATCCAAATCTAGATTGAATACTAAAAAGTCAAAACTTTGTCAAACCTTTCAAATTTAAAATCGACGATTACATAAGTCATAATACATCATACGAGGCTAATCATGTCCAAGAACTGGTGAATGAAGTGCAAATACTCAAAACGGCCGGTCAAGTCGTTACACCCTCCCCAATTAAAGGTATGTTTGTCCTCTAACGTGCCCAGAGTTGTTCCAAAATCCAACAAACTGATGTATAACCTTATCATGCATATACACAATGGTGATCCCACATTACCCTATCTCCTATAGGTCCGATAGCATAATGTAACTGAAATTTCACAATCCGACCTAGCCCATTAACCTTAGAACCAATTTCCACTTCTAAATTATCTATAAGATCAGAACCTCACATTTATACTCTGAATAAGTCCGAACAAGTTGCATTAAACCATAACCATAATTTAAGATGGAAATCAAAAAATATACCACAGAACTCAAACACTCATAGCGATAACATCAAATCACAGCAATTGTTCAAAACAACTGAATATCGATAATAAACCTCTTCTCAAATAAAGCATCATTCCAGAACTTCCTAATACTGCCAATGATGAATGAAACATGCAGAAAGTCATAACCATTCCTCAGATCAACCATTCACGAAGCTCCCTCTCCTTCGGCAAGGACCACCGTAAATTTCTAAGCCAAACCCCGATATTATCCTTCCAACATGCTGAAATCGAATATGATAGTATTCATTCTAGATCCTAGTGACATCATCTCATCTAACACGACTACTCTACTGACATGATATGTCAAAACGATCTCAAGCCACAACCCGTGCAACCCGCACACCAATAAACAACAGTCCAAATGTACTCATATCATGGAAAGTGACTCAAATCAGATAGCAGTATCGCAAGCTCACCAGTACCACCACAACACGATGCTAAGAGCTCATCACACACCGTAGAACCATAACACATAAATCTAACCCAGAGGATCGTACCTCCACATAACATTACTGCAATGCGCGACCCTATCCATATGCTGGTCCACACGAGACACATCAAGTCATCATTATCAAAATCAACAACCACGTGCAATTTGATGTTTAGTACCAAAAGTGAATCACAATAACCACGGAGAAGCGAATGACCCAATGCCATACGGCCTAAAAGTACATATCTAATACGCAATAAATCATGCAATACTCAATTACCCGTCTCACTCAAACTCCATTATAATGCCCAAATAAAACCATATCATTTGTGCATAAAACCAATGAATCACAACTCCTTGCAACACGAAAAGGTAACTCATAGATCACTCCAGAACACGAACAAGCTCAATGACAATTGAACGGCACGTCCCTCCATAATAGTGATTCGGAGTTAACAAAGCCCACTCAAAGCAGAACACACATCCATATTAGCCTACCAATGAATCCATTATCAAGGAGTTCCTGAAGCTGCTCCTTCAAATCTTTTAACTCTGTCGATGCCATACGATATGGTGGAATAGAAATGGGTTTAGTTCTCGGCACCAAATCACTACCGAAATCAATAACACTATCCGACGACATGCCCGATAGTAGGAAACATATCCAGAAAATCCCTCACCGCCGGAACCGAATCAATGGTACGAGTCTCTACATTGACATATCTCACGGAGGCCATTTCTAGCTATCTGCCAGTCTTCAAAAAAATGAAACCGCTCTCCTGGGAACATAATTCGTCGAACATCGCCACTCAATCTGTGGCATCGCACGCGGAATAGTCCAGAATAGCACGACACTGAGACAATCCATACCTAATATCACATCAAAACCCACTATACTAAGCAATAAAAGACCAACTCGGGTCTCCAAACCTCTAATTGTCACCGCACAATACCGATATACATAGTCTACAACCACGACATAACCTGTCTATGAAAACTCCCGGTCTTCAAATCCATTAAGCACATGAATCACCATATCTGATCGTCCACTGCCCGAACATCTAACGCACCTCTGATACTCGATCATTCCACGAGAGATACTCCTAAAATTCTTCTATGCCACCATAGAAACTAATAAATTAGCAGTCGATCAAACATGAAAGTGTCGCAATGCCAATGAACTATCCTTAACTCAATCACATTGCCCTTTTTAAAATGTATACCCTCATCAAGACATACTAATTAGTAATATCATTTACCTAATCATATGAAACTGCCCGTGCTACCTAAGAATTTATGACCTTCCTTTCAGAACTGAACTGTGAACTTACACATGTAAATCTCAACCCTACACAACATATCGTATATATACCATGCCATCCTACGATAAATATGAGGACTTCATAATCCCTTTCGAGCCACAAGAAACTACGTACTCAACTAGCCAAAAGCTTTCCATTTGATTCCATCTAGAAGAAAATCACTATACATCACATGCTCCTCATGCTAGTAGAAAATATACATCTCTAATCATTGTAGAAACCACCAAGAGCTCTCTGAATCCCATTTGCACAAAACCAAACCGTCATGACTGAATCCTTCTAACTCGACCAAGCTACGCAAGTCACAAAAAACACAAAAGCATTGCCACAAAACACATGTAGAAACTCATTACCTCATAAGCCCCCAAAGAATTAATCATATGCATTGCCATGTCGATCCGACATACTACCAAGCTGTCCTATTTATTAAAGTTCCTTCGAAATTAACTTTAAATCGATACTTTCCCTTGCCATAATATCACAATCCTCAACCCAAACTCACTACACGAGACTCAAGCATGAATTTGCCCCGTCTAAGGCTCGTACGCCACTGAATACTCTCTTAGATATTCCAAAAAGTACCACATTCAAAATACTTACCCCGAAGAGACCTCCTGCGAATCTAAGGCCATTACCTTCACCTTCTTGATATTGATGTATAAACTCCATAATGATATAGAAATGCCATAAGTCTCGATACCCTCCAATGAAAACCTCATTTTGTAGCCAATTACACATCCTAAGATCCCCATTTTTTTACATATAAATATAAAATCAATTAGAATCACTCTCAAGAATCATCCACTCTACTCAAACCTCAATTAGACTGATAAAACAGACCGAACGGCCTGTGCTCCATCAGCACTCCAACACCTCAGAAAGTAACCCCACTTAAATGCGACCAAATAATTTCCTGCTTCATGCACCTTACATCCTTCACTAATAACAATTCAACTCATTCCATGATTCTCATACGCCTATAAATGATAACACAACCCCTATCCAAAATATTCTTTACTCGAGTCATCCTCGATCTCAACCTTTGTAAGACATAATTGATTCATTAGTATGCCTCAAACTAGAACCAACATAGCACATAATCGTGCAATTAACTAATCAATAGTAGACTCCTCCACTTGGCTCAAATCCATATATCAAAACACATAATAGCTCCTAATGCCTATACTCTATTAACGCCATAATACCATAGTGAGATTAAACTCAATACTTCATAAACTCAAGCAACACAAGCCAACTAGTACTTCAAATCTTCTGCAAATCTCGCATTCGCCCTCGTAACAGTTAAGCCCACTCATTTAAGCTACCCAAATTTAAATTGCAACACATATATTTCATTGGTAAAAGAGGTCTTCCAACAAACAACATAAGGATGACACAAACTTCAGAACACTCCGCAGGAGATAACCCACCTACTTCGCCTCAAACTAACATCTCTTTATACCATTCCATTGTTATAAGCATCGTGCAATCACTTAATCTTCCTGAGTTTGAACTCATATCGTAACATGAAATCTACTTCACTCCCCAACTAGACAACATGAAAAGATCCTTTCAACACACCTACAACTCAGGCTATACATCAAATCACGATGGAAATCAAACACCAGATAGTTCTTTCTACCCTCAAACAGACCCTTCTCGTCACATTCAATTCATATGAACGCATCTCATGGTCATATCATACTCATCATGTAACCATATAGTCATCACTTCCCCTAATAGGAACATTATCGAACATATAAATTTAAAAGCACATGCTCACACAATCAACACCTCAGTGCTCAAACTACAAGTAAAGCCCGGCCTCAAGTCCTCCATGCTGGCCCAACATCAACACAATAAAATCACGTCTCACACCTCGTTTGGTAAATCACAAACCGTTGATGCACAGCTGATATCGAGCGCTCATGCGCATACGATTGCGTGAAAGGAATTTCAAGAGTTACATTTCAAGTTGAATCAATGTCGCACGATATGAATTCAATAATGTAGGATTTCCTAAAGGTTTTGCAGCCTCTCGAAGATAAATACAGACGTCTCTGTACTGTGCCGTAAGACTCTACTAAACCCGCTTAGAACTCATGAGACCTATGTAACCTAGGCTCTAATACCAACTTATTACGACCCCAAAACCAACCCAATCGAGATGACCTATCATGAAACTAGGCCAGCTGACACAATCCTAAATCAAACCAATATTTCAAAATAAGAACGTTTCAAGTTATTAATTAAATAGTATCTCGTAACATGAGTCTAAATAACCAATGCAGAGAGAAATACAAGCAAGACATCGGGGTGTCATAAGTCACGAGCATCTACTAAGGTCTTAATACAAAAAAAATATCGTAGTTTGTAAATATACTTAAAATAGTCTAAGGAAGACATGAAGGAGAAGAGAAAGGCTGCGAACGCCATGCAGCTACCTTGCCAACTCTAAAAGACACACTGGATGAAAGATCAGTGGTCACAATCATGATTTGCAATCCTGAATCTACACTCAAGGTGCAATGTGAGTACGCGAACTCAGTAAGTAATAAGAGTAATCAAAGACTAAGCAGTAAGAAAATAGATAATCCACATCAAAACACCACAGTAAGTAGTGTGTTTCTAAAACAGTATATAAATCAAATTATTTCGTTAAAATCCAGTTTTCGGTAGAAATCCTTTGAAGATGTGTAAAATCCATTTAAAACATCTTTTAGCAGTTTTCAAATAAGTGATGAAACAGTGATTAGAAATGATGAAAACATAGTCGGCCCCTTAGGAAAAAACTCACCCGTATACAGCCCCTCGGACAATATAAATCATAAATAGCCCCTCGAATAACATAAGTCATAAACAGCCCCTCGGGTAATAATAATTGTCACTCGTATACATCCCCTCGGGCATACCTCACAATCACTCATAAATAACCTCTCGTGCTCAGTCATGAATCAAGAACAGCCCCTCGGGCAATAACATATCACTCATTCAGGGCACCCACGCTCACTGGGGTTGTATAGACTCCGGAGGGGCTCCTACAACCCAAGTATTATATCGCTGCGGCGTGCAACTCGTGTATGTATGTATGTATGTATGCATGTATATATGTATGTATGTATGTATATATATACATATATCGCTGCATGCTCTTTTTTAATTTGCAAATATAGTTTTCTTTTTCCTTAATTACAAAACCCTCAGGCTACTCCATATAAATCTTCTCATCTAAATCACCATAAAGAAAAGAATTCTTGACATCCATCTACTCAACCTCTAAATCTAGACTTGTAGCTAAGCCTAGAACCACACGAATATAAGACATCTTCACAACAAGGGAGATGATTTTATCAAAGTAAACTCCTTTCTTCTGGCCAAAATCTTTAACAACTAACCTCGCCTTGTACCTAGGCACTGAGGTATGGTTATCTTGCTTTATTCTAAATATTCATTTGTTTGATAAAACTCTCTTGCCTTTCGACAATTTCACTAACTCATATGTGTCATTCTCATGGATTAACTTCATCTTATCTTCCATTGCTTCTATCCATTGATCTTTGTGAGTATCTTGCATGGATTCATCTTAGCTCTCAGGCTCTCCCATGTCAGTCAAAAATACATACTCATGAGGAGGATAGCACATAGATTTTTTATTCTCCCTTGTTTATCTCATAAGAGAGTTTCAGGAGCATTCAAAGTAGTTACCTGAGTTGGAGCTGGTTGTTGATCAACCACAACTTTATCAACTGGAGCATTCATAGCATCTATATCATAATGATCATTTTGATCTTAATCACTATTTTCATTATTGTCTTGGATTCCTTCATGGGCAATAGGTGCCTCAACAATAGAAACTGGATCAATATCAACTAAGCTCTCATTACTGTGATAATCTATCTTTGCAACTTTGTCAATATCTTCAATAGATGCATCACGACTTTAAATAAGTTTATTGTCAACTAGATCATATAAACGATACCCAAACTCATCTTGACCATAACTGATAAAGATCCATTGCTTAGTATTGATATCCAGTTTCGATCTCTCATCTTTAGGAACATGTACACAAGCTTTACACCCAAAAACTCTCGGGTGATCATAAGAAATATTATTGGCAAACCAAACTCTCTCTGGGACATCACCATCCAAAGCAACAGCATGAGATAAATTGATAACATATGCAACATCATTAAGTGCTTCTATCCAAAATGTATTTGGAAGATTAGCCTCTGAAAGCAAACATATAACTCTCTCAACTAGAGTTTTATTCATCATCTATGCCAAACCATTCAATTGAGGCGTCTTGGGCAGAGTTTTCTAATGATTAATTCCTTGAAGCTTGCAATAGTTATCAAAGGGAACACAATATTCACCACCATTGTCAATGCACATTTTACTTTATTCACCGCATGTATCTCATCTAAGTCCTGAAATTCCTTAAACGCGCCAAGTGCTTGATCTTTATATTTCAAAGGATACACCCAGAGCTTACGAGAATGATTATCAATGAAGGTCACAGATTAAAGTGCACAACCTTTTGACTTTACTTTAAAAAGACCACGCAAATCAGACTGTATTAGCTCCAATAAATCAGACTTTCTTAAAGGGGGTGGCTATGAAAGGAAACCCTTTTATGTTTGCCAGGTAAACAACGGATACGTTTTTTTATCTTTACTTGTTTCACTCCATAAAGCAAAAATTTTTTGGCCAAACACGTAATCCCCCCCCCCCCCCCCCGCTCATATGACTCAATCTTATGTGCCACAATTCCGATAAAGTATCACTTTCTACCAGATTTATGGAGTCATTAAAAATAGAGCCTTGTGTCACATATAATTGAGAAGACTTGACTCCTCGAGCCACTACTAATGAACCCTTGGTGAGCTTCCATTGATCATTGAAGAGGGAATTATGGTAACCTTTATCATCTAGTCTTCCTATGGAGATCAAATTAAAAGGAAGTCTGAAGCATGCTTGACATCTTAAAGAACTAACGTTGAACCATTATTAGTTTTTAAAAACCTGTACCAATACCAAACATCTTAACTTCACTAGCATTGCCCATTTTTAACACTCCAGAATCAACAGGAGTATAAAATGAGAAGAAACCTTTCCTTGGTATGACATGTAAAGTAGCTCCAGAATCTACTAGCCAACTCGTCTCATGGGATACCAAATTGATGACATTTTCAACATAAGAAAAAAGAAGGTCATTTCGAACAATAGCAACAATATTGTTCTCGTTATTTTTATCTTTCTTTCCTTCTCTAATGTGTTGCTTCAACTTGTGGCAAAAATCTTTTGATATGTTCTTTCTTGCCACAGTAGTTGCATAGAATATGATGGTATTTGGAAGGTACTGCAGATTTGAAGTTGTGCTTTAGCAATGGCAAGCCTGAACTTGTTTATTACAGACTCTGATTTAGGAGACAATCTTGATAATACAAGATCCACTTCTGGTTATTTGATCAATTTTACTGGGGAAGCTATTTTTTGGCAATATAGACTACAGAAGTGCATAGCTCTATCCACTACAGAAGTCGAATATATTACTGTCACAAAAGGTGCCAAATAATTATTATGGATGAAGGATTTTATTATAGTGGATTGCTCATCTCCGTCATGGACGTAGGTCAACTAACCGAATCACGTTAAATGTTTATATCTCTTTTAATAGATTTATCTTTTGTTATCTGATTTATGATCGTTCAAGGTTTAATTTACTAGCTTCCGCATGACACCTATTTTTTCAATCCTAACAAGTAGTATCAGAGCGAGGTTCAAGACAGGTTCATCTTGGCGAATTTAGTTCTAGCCGCAACGTATTTAACGATAATTATGATTTTTGTCTAAGAAATTTGACCAGGGTGATATGCATGTTGAGATAGACTTTGTGGTAGAGATTGGAGATATGACATGTTGAAGATTATGTGAAATAGGTGAATCAAGTTTATTTTGTCTGAAATTTAAGCCAAGGGGCGGAATTGTTAGGTGTTGTCCTGATTTTCTTACTATATTGGATTTTCTTATCTCTTGAAGGAAATGACAACATATTTATCATAATTGTGTTTTTCTTTTCCTAGAAGGAAATTATGAATCTCTCATATTTAGCTAGTTATTTTCTTTATAGGAAAAGATTTGAACTTCTATAAATTAAAGATCATTCTTTTTCATTCAGTAGCATCCACAATGTGGCCATATAGGGTTTGAGAGTCGTGTTTAGGGAAAGAACTTTACGGGGAAGGTGTTAATATGTCAGTTATGTTTGCCTCTTTGTAAGGTTATTCTCTTGATATTTTGTACTATCTTTTTATTATAATGGATTTTTCATCCCCAGCGTGGACGTAGATCAATTGATCGAACCACGTTAATTGTTTGTATCTCTTTTGCTAGATTTCTCTTTTGTTATCTCATTTATTGTTGTTCAGGGTTCATTTTATTAGTTTCCGTATTACACCTGTTTTATCGATCCTAACAATTACTCCTAACATACAACAACAACAACCCTTATTATCATCCTAGTATCATGAAGATCCCATTTTATTGCGTGGTGTAAACTTTATCAAATGTGTGGAACAAAACGTGGGAATGTCAAGTTTGAAATCCTATTGAGGTTAGTATGGTTAAGAATGGGCTGGCCTATAACGCACTTAAAGATGGGCATCCAAAACCTTCAATTGAAATACTTAGAAAGGGTAGGCCTGAGTCCTGACACAGCCCATGGCCCATTAAGTTAATAAGCGGAGTCGGACTGAATTGGGCTCTAACTGGGTTTATATTTTTAAATGGAAAATTACCAGCTATGTCCATTGATAGGTAGTTCATTATAAAAATTAGATAATTGATAAAATATTACTAATATTAGACAAATTAGCCAATTAACTATTTATAGTAAAAAATATCAAAATTTTATTTTGTTTTGAGTGGGTGTTATTAGAATAGATTGGGCACAACATAATGAGCTTGAGTCTCTGTTTTGGGATGATTTGGTGAAGTTTTGAGATGGTTTGAATTAAAAATTCGAAGTAAAAGCTAAACATGAAAAAAATATATATGTATGTCTATCACATATGTATCATATTTGTATCTATTGTGTATCACATGTATACATGTGTGTGAGATACGTGTATAATACATGTTTGATACATGTGTCGCAGAAGAATTTTTTGAACTCGATTTAATTACGAATTTTGATACAAAACTAGCTCAAATCACCTCCAATCTTCCTCAAATTTTGTATATTGGCTTATCTATATATTTTCAATGAATTTTAACTATACCCATTGAAAAAGTTCTTTTTTTGTTTAGATTTTTGGAATATTGTATAGATTTTTGTTTTCATCACCTTATTTGCTACCTCGTCCATGAAATTTCCTTTCCGTCTTGTATGTAATGTTGCTAATCACGCTTAAAAATATGGAAGATGATTTTTGCATGCGATTCTTTGATAGAAAGAACCCTATTATTTGGTTTTTCAATTTTTGTTGGCTGGTTTTGGTAAGTCTATAACTAATGGCTAGAGGTTGGTAAGTTGAGATTTATATGGGACATTAGTGTAAGTTTTCCTTTTAAAATTTTTATGTAATTTTATATTAAATGGTAATTATGAAATAAATTTTAGTTTTATTGTAGTATAAATGTATTGATTTTATAGATACCCTTAAAAATAATACTACTTTATACATACATAAATTGATTTGTAGTTTATTTGTAGATAAATGTAGGAATTTTGTAGATATTAACATAAAATCAGACTTCCTCTTCGCCATTCCTTCTTCTTGTAAAAAAATACATAGATGAGACCCATTTTTTATAATCACATTTTCCCATTCAATTGTAGCATGATTGGGATTTTGAACACGATTGAGTGTCATTGTTGAGGTATTGTTCTATATTTTATTATTATTTTTATTTATGTATTGAGAAAAAAAAGATGAAGAACAGATTTGATTTCAGTTTGTTGAAGCTTTTAGTCTTTTTTCTTGAATTACGAAAAAAATTCAGGAGAGATCAGTTAAAGGATTTGCGTTCAAATTTGAACTGAAGATCACTAAATCAATTAGGATATTCTTTTCATAATTTTTAGCGCGCCATATTAGGAAGATTCAGCTACTATTAATTACTAATTAGTGAATTGTATAATAATTGTAGAAAAATAGTGCGCAGGCGGGGTAATTTAGATACTATGCACATATTTAGTAATAAAGTTCCATATATGGTATAGATATGTTTGTAATTACATCAAACCCTAAACATTAAGAGTAATAAGATTTTATATGTGGTATAGGAAGGTAAAAACAATACAGCTTTATACAACACTAAAACTGATTGGTAGTTTATCTGTAGATAAATAGAAAATTTTGTAGTCAATATTTTTTTTCAACATAGATCGTAGTTTTATTGTAGTATAAATTTTATTGATACCCTTAAAAATAATACTGCTTTATACATACTTAAACTGATTTGTAGTTTATATGTTGATAAATATAGGAATTTTGTAGATATCAACATAAAATCAGATTTCTTATTCGCCGTTCCTTCTTCTTCTAAAAAAATACAGAGATGAGATCCATTTTTTACAGATAAAATTCATGAGAGATCAGATAAAGGATTTGCATTCAAATTTGAATTGAAGATCACTAAATCAATTAGGATATTCTTTTCATGATTTTTAGCACGCCATATTAGGAAGATTCAACTACTATTAATTACTAATTAATTATTGGTATAATACTTGTAGAAAAATAGTGCACAGACGGGATAATTTAGATACTATGCACATGTTTAATAATAAAGTTTCATATATGGTATAGATAGGAAAAAATTCCATTTTAGATTCAACAAGTTTAGTGGGCCATCAAAGTTATTGAAACCAACAAACAAACAAAAGGGTTAATTACCCTCTATAGCCCCTCAAAATTTTAATAGCCCATGTTTTGTACCACTTTCAAAAGATGGCCCTTCGGCCTAAAAGTATTGCATATAGTAGCCGAAAGGAATGAGAATGACAATATAAGCGGTTGTAGCTCAATGGATAGAGCGCTTTTTCCTAGGCTGAAGGTTGTAGGTTCGACCCCTACTTGGCGCGATAGAGCAACCTTTTTTTGCAATGTATAAATATTGTATCCTAAGTTCGACAATGTATCCTTGGTGTATATTGAGCCTATCTCGAGTGTGCTTGTATGTCTAAAGTGTATATATTTGTGTACCCCAAATATATTTTATATCGTGAATGTATAATATGTCTGAACAATGTATTAAAATTGTATATAATGTGTACTTTCGAATATGTAAACATACTATATATAAATTATATACAATTTTGTATGTGTAATATGTGCATACTATGTATTTGGAGTGTATCATATATTTTTGTATAGTGACATTTTTTTTTGTATATATATTGTATAGTTACATCTATTTTATATATATATTCTATAGTTACATCTATTTTGTATATTTTTTGTATAGTGATTGTTTATTTTGTATAGTGACAATCTATTTGGTATATTTTTTGTAGAGTGACAATCTATTTGTATATTTTTTACATAGTAACGGTCTATTTTGTATAGTAACGGTCTATTTAGTATATATTTTGTATATTGAAAGATTTTCAAATGGCCCACAAATCAATGCGTTGTTTTTACCTAAAATTCAACAAGAAATAGAAATAAAAATTTAAGTCTTTTCTAGTGCTTCAAAATGAATTAAAGAATCTAACTTTTGTGTATGTACCGTACATGATGATAAAACAAAGCAATAATGTGAAGTCCGCAAAATTGAAAATCTAGAAAGAACGAAAACGGGAAAAAAAAAAAAATTCATCACTATTACTATAACTAACGCGTGTTTAAACCTGAATGTACAAAAGAAATCAAACATAGACAAAGCCAAAATCCAAAAATGAAGTACAATGTAGTAGTACCTCTTGACTAAGACAAAAGAGCTACAAAAATATCAAAATCCCATTTTCACCTGTAAATAAAAGCAAGCACTGAAACAACGGAAAATAAAATGAATGAAAAAAAATATATAACTGTGTATACAAAGAAAACAAGCAACAGTCAACTTTGAAAAGTCTAACCCATCCACCCAGCCCAAAATAATATTTTATATTCAAATAAAATACAATAAATAACTGTGTGAAAATCCTAAACAAATACTTTATCATAATAAAATAAAATAAAAAACGAAAAAAACAACAAAATTTGAAAGAAATGAGGTAAGCTAGCCCTAGAAGGCACTGGAAAGTGGATGGCTAGCGATTTTTGATTGCCGGATTTTATAGCTACCGGATGATATTACTTTCTAGCGGATGGCTAGAAATGAATTTTTCTCACAAACATTCGGCTTTCTTTTACATCTTTAATCTAAAGAGAATTGATTACATCTCTTTGTTACTTGATGAACTTGCTTCATCTTTTAATATAGTTATTTGGGTTTCTCTCATTAATCATATATCTAAAACATATAGAGAGACAAATTTAAATACATAACACGCCACGACACACACATAAAGAAAAATAACTAATAAAAGGGGCCACCAAGAATTTAGCATTTTCTTCAACAAAAATGCGATACCACTTACAAAGAAATACTCTATAGAACAAGTAATCAAATACTCGTAGGAAAATAATAACCCCGTATAATCTCACATAGTGGGGTATGGAATGAGTAATATGTACGCAGACTTTACCTTTACCCTGGGGTAGAGAGGCTGTTTCCAAATAGACCCCCGACATTCTTCCCTTCAAGGACTTCCCACCTTACTCTTTTGGAAACTCGAACTCACAAACTCTCGGTTAAAAATGGGGATTGCTTACCATCAGAGCAATCCCTCTTGTCTACGGAAAAACAAGCCCACAATTTTCCCATAATGTCATGCTTCTCCAAATTTCCATGCATTATTAAGTGGGTGGGTAGGTCTCTTTAATGATTATGACATGCACTTTCAGTACAAAGCATGGAGCACTTTTATGAATTTTGAATTTCATCCACTTACCTTTCTTAGTCAATTTTACTGATTATAGATAAAAGATAGTAATAATTCCTTCTACTTGGAAAATATACCCTTTTTTAACATTGTCATTTTTTGTTATTCAAAGGTAAAATAACAGATATTTGACTAATAATTTTAAATGTATGTTAGTGAACTTATTCGTTGTGCAAACTCGAAGTTAAAATATGTATTTTCTTTTAATATGTTATCTCATCAAAACCGGAGTTCTTTGCATTTTTTTATCCTTAATGTATACATCATTTTCTGATTTGCACCATATTTTTTTAATTTCTTCAATCTGCTTCCTAATGTAATCATCTTTTTGCAAAATTTTTGATTACGTCGATTTATCTTTTCCGGACATACTCAGTTGTGAATGTGACAAGTATTGCGGAGAAGTATGTTTTGCTAAAGTGGAATTTGACTTATACTAAATTGAGAAATTGACTTTTGACTTATAGCCTATTTGGTCAAGTTGCTAAAATGAGTTTATTTTGGAGAAGTATTTTTTCCCAAAAATATTTTTTTCAATGGTTAAAAATAATGTGTATTTGACTAATTAATTTGAAAAGGACTTATGAGCTGGAATAAGTGTCTGGCCAAACTTGTAAAAAAAGTACTTCTACTGTATTTTTTTTTTCAAAAGTGCTTTCAATAAAATATTTTTGGGAAAAAAACTACTTTTTTTATTTCTCCAAATTTTTTTTTTTACTTAAAAATACCTTTTTCTTTTCTAAAAACTTGACCAAATACTTTAATTTTAAAAATAATAACGAAGAAATTTGACCAAACAAACTATTATTAATAAGAAGTACTTATCAAAATATGAATGTTATTTACGAGTATGGTAATGTAGGGGTCGGAGTCTCACCTAAATAAATGAAAGAAGAGTAGGGATTTTGGATTAGCAGTTGGATTAGCAATTTTCAAGCCACATAACTTCGACGCTTTTTCACTAATTGTCACGTGTTGACCTCAACGACATATCTTACTTATCGTAACCATCCTATTTTCTTTTCCCACTTAAAAGAGCTGATAGAATAAGATACAACATATAAAGAATTAAGAGCAACCCCCACTTCCAACCGAGAGGTTGTGAGTTCGAGTCTCCCCAAGAGCAAGGTGAAAAGTTCTTGGAGGAAAGGATGTCGGAGGTCTATTTGAAAACACCCTCTTTACCCCAGGATAGGGGTAAGGTTCGTACATACTACCCCCAGACCCCACTAAGTGGGATTATACTGGGTTGTTATTGTTGTTGTTATATAAAGAATCATAAGGGTGCAGCGAGATTAATAAGAAAGATTACTTTTTAGGAATTATTTTGTGTACGACGTATTTTACCTCTATTGTAAATACTTGACGTGAATTTGAATTAATTATAATCAGTATGCATGGTCAAATTAAAATAAAAAAAAGACCAAGAAGTCAAGAGCTTGACTTCTACAATATCTTAAACCCAACATAGGGTGCAAATTGAGGGGATGTAGGAGGTACACCTTCACTTTCAAATATTTGTCATTTTAGAATCTGCTTTGTTTTAAAATATTAGACGTTTTAGAAACAAAAGAAACATTTAGTCATTTTTAATTAATTCACCCTCACTAGTCCAATTAGTTGGGATAATTAAATGAGATATTTAATTAAGACAAAGAAGAAGAGATAAATAACAGTTTAGACAAATACTTTTATTTATATGTGTCTTGCCTAAAAACATTTGAAAACAGAGATAATATGACTGGAGGTTGTATTGAGTATGAATCAAGTTTATGGTGACATGAAACTTGAGAGAAACCAACATGGATTGTGGTACAGGTGGAATATATATGACTTTTCCATTCTTAATCTGAGGTCTTAAATTCGAGTATTGGGTAGAGAAAAATTATGTTAGGGAGCGCTTTTCCTTTAATGGGCTTTACATAACATGAATCTGATTATAGTCGAACTTCGAGTCCCCCACCACAAAAAACAAACGTAAAAGAAAAGGAAAATCCATTGTGTACTTCATGGATCTTGTAATTAAGCTGAAAATGAACCAATAACCATAGTTTTGGAGTTGTCACAGTATTAATAAGTGACATATAATTTCATGAACTGCTAACCTATCAAATGCACACAGTTGAACTCGTCTCTCAAGGGGACCATTCTTTATCTTGTTTAAAAAACTTTAATTCTTATTAAGACTCGACATCTAATACTCATCTTCAACCTACTAGAAAGAAGGGCCTCCTTTCCCTTTATGGCTTTGAGAAAATATAGTTGAATTAAAATGACTTTTCAAGTAAACATACATTAATGTATTCTACATCCAAAAACTAATTCTGCTATAAGAGACTCTTTTTAATCTCAATGTCAAATATTTCTTTTCAACATTACAAAAAATTGTCCAAATGTCTACGAAGTATCAACAAGAACGGATACTCATAACTCATTCTTTTGTAGGCACTTGTTTAAACTAGGGGTAGAAACTTACGAAGAATGAAGGTGTTGGGTTTAAGCATTGATATGGGTGAAAAAAGGGTGAACGGGGAAGCGAGGGAAATGAAATTTTAAGTTCTTCCCTCTCCGGCACCTTGACAAATGAATATTGTCTCATTTTGAAAGAGTAAGATGTTTTTAGTAGGTATATAAGCAATTGTTATTCTTTTAGCTCTTAAAGAGTTGAGAAGAAGGCAAACCTCGCGTCATCGTCGTCGTAGGTCGCTCGGCTTTGGCTTCGAACAAATGATTGATTGATTAATTTTTTGGGCCAAATTTATTTGTTAATATTCATTTAATATTAATATTAAATCTGTTTCCACTTTTCCGTTTTCTGTTTTGGTAACAGAAAATTGACTACCCTCTTTAATTTTCCTTCTTTATGAGTAAATAGTCATTTATGTTATGGTATTTATGTTGTGGCCATTTTGCAGTAATAGCAATCCTGAAGAGTTGCACCTCTTCAGATTTCAGCCCAACATTAACTATAAATACAAGTCCATTCTCTCAGATTTTCCATAAGATTTTCCGAGTTTCTCCTCCTTCTTCTACATTGTTTTAATTTCAAAGAAAGCAACAGTAAGTGCGATTTGTTGGGAAAAAAGAAATCGACATTTTCCGTAAACCCCGAGATCTCCGCCCCTTTTGTAAAGAGAAAAATTGTGAAATAAAAACAACACAAGAATTTAACGTGGAAACCCAAAACCGGGAAAAACCACAACCGTTGTCAAAAGTCAACAACCGACCACTATGTGAAAAATTCTTACAATCACATAAACCATAGTACTTTGTCCTAACAAAAAGTGTTAGAAATATATTTGGTTTGGTACATTTGAAAACATAACTTAAGCACCCTTATATAGGCAAGCCTCCAAGCTACTCTTCAACATTTTTCCTATCTGGGACAATGACCATTCTCATTTTAAAGCAAAATCCCAACAAACTCCACCTTGATTAAAAATGATCATAGCAGCAGCTATCCGCCATACTCCACATTGCTGAACACCAGTCATACTCCACCATAAAGAGTATTGCCACTTAGAATAAACCATTCTAAGAATTTCCACTTCGGCTCATGTCGAAAAAATACCTTGCTGATTAATATGGTGCAACCTCCACTATTGGCTCTCCTTGGTAGTCTATCAGCTATCGACATAACTGTTTCATCACACACCTTGCATTCCTACCAAACCAATGCCCGTGTGTATTTTCGCTATTAATCTCACATCCTTCACCATGGCAAATAGCGGCATGCCATAAGGATGTACATGTCTTTGGGTCATATAAGGTCATATGGGTCCCTATCAAAGACAACATTAACAGCATCACTTGACTTGGAGCCTGTAGCCGAACCTGCTCCACCTGCTTTTGGTTTTCCCTTCAGGGCCTTGTGTAGACCTGATTGAATCAATATATCCCTGACTTGAACTTGCCACAAGCCAAAATTGATTCTTCCATCAAATTTCTCAATATCAAACTTAATGCTTCCAATTGTAACCGTATCGCTGACCAATATCTGTGGATGAAAAACACTTGCTTAGAACCGTCTGTAGCTCGTGAACAGCAGACCAGGTAAGTTCCCAGGAAAGAGAGGTAGGTCCGGCGTGACCACTTAATTACCAAGTCTTTCCTAGCCAGAGCTTACCTAGACATGTACCTCCACACTTGATTCTAACCGCCAGAATTCACCACAAGCCTCGATACTCCAATTGCACCAACTTCCCCTCCTACAAGCTTCTTGAACCAGAAAATCTTTTCTGATGTAGAAGATAAGCCAAAGCTGCGACCACAGAGCATACTAAGATTCCCCCCTCAAGCTAGGCGACCTCACTCTGATACCACTTGTTGGGAAAAAAGAAATTGACCTTTCCCGTAAACCCCGAGATCTCCGCCCCTTTTCTAAAGAGAAAAATTGAGAAATAAAAACAACACAAGAATTTAACGTAGAAACCCAAAATCGGAAAAAACCACAACCGTTGTCAAAAGACAACAACCGACCACTATGTGAAAAATTCTTACAATCACATAAACCATAGTACTTTGTCCTAACAAAAAGTGTTAGAAATACATTTGGTTTGGTACATTTGAAAACATAACTTAAGCCCCCTTATATAGGCAAGCCTCCAAGCTACTCTTCAACATTTTTCCAATGTGGGACAATGACCATTCTCATTTTTAAGCAAATTCCCAACAACTACCGAACTTTATGATCGCTGAAACACTGGGGTGTAAAGTACCACTATACCAGTGTGTAATTCATTCTATCCTGGGAGGAAATAATCCATAACCTTGGGCACTAAGAGGGGATTAAATTCCTTAAGGAAATACTGTAAATTCAGTGGGCTCGGATTAACTTTTATTTCTTTATATTTTCTCTTTATATGTTATTTTATTTTTTTCAGAATTAATTTACAAATATAGTTTACTAACAAAAGGCAATATATGTACTATTTATTTGAGCACTTCCTTATTATTTTTAAAATTCTAATCTATTTTTTAGCATATTTTAAAGGCTTGAAGCTCAAAATTAAGAACTAGTAGAAGTCACGTACGTGAAGGGACCCCAGGGTGTAACTCGATATAAAAGCTGAACCCGTGAGTGGGGTCCTGGAAAGTTTATGCGACCACTTAATTGTTGTATGGAAAGAATGTAATAAAGACTCCTCTCTCCTTTATTTAACTTGGATTTCAGTGCTCACTCCTTCCAAATAAACTCTTTTTGCTGTCCGTTTTGAATCATATATATTCAGATCATCTTGACTCCTCATCTTTTGCCAGATAAACGCTTCTTAATTCTACAGTCATGGTTGTAACACAGGTACGATATTGCACCGGCAGTCTTCTGAATGATTTTTGTTTGCCTAGGATTCAAAAAGTTATTAATACTATTTCTTTTTGTTTATTATCTTGACAGACAGCTCTCTATAATATGACACTAGGTTAATTTGTACCATGAAAACACTTGGTTTGGTGTTTTCAACCATACCTCTAGCCTGGAATAGGTTAACTGTTCGTTTTTCTTAAGGAAGTAGTGGGATGCTGTTTGGGGGTAGTGGGGTATGCCATCTATTATGAATACTATTAGTACATGATTATCAGATTAAGGAACAAATGAAAATTGCCCCTTTTGTCGCGACAAGTTTGATTTGAGTAACTGCATCCAACACTTCTTCACTGTTGATAGACCAACAATCTTGAGTGATGACAGGTGAGGAGAGATATTTTGTTTGTTGAGGTAAGGAAGTGTGGATTGGGCCTGGAAAGTAATTAAGCTTTTAACGTTGTTCTTTTTTCTTTTCTTTTTTTTAACATTTTTTTTAAAAAAAAGAAGAAGTTGTGCTTCTTTCACATTCTTGTAGTGGCGAGTCCAAGATCTAGAGTCAATGAGTTCAGAATTAGTGTGATCTTAGTTTATGTATACTCCGTTTTACATATGTGTACATAATTTGGACCAAGAGCAATGGATACAGTTGAAAACAATAAATCTGCTCTAGATCCGTCCTTGTGTTCTTGATATTTTGCATTAATTAATATGAATTGCCAGGAGCATGAGGAGCCCAGTGGTATAAGACTTAGAGTGGCTGAGAGATCTCAGGTTGTAACAGCTGCAGCTGCAACAGAAGAGACACCATATTTGTACATATCTTCACCTAGCTTCTCATTTTTTTCATCCTCCAACCTTGACACTGAGGTAATTACTTAGTCACAGCTGTTCGAATTTAGTATAGTTGTATATTTTCGAATATTTATGTTGCTTTCTTGTATATTTTTCAGTCCACAATGTCTTTCTTTCAAGATCAAAGTGTTTCTCTAGGCCGACTTATCGGAATCACACCAGTAAACAGACGAAAATCGGACGTTACAAACAGAGCCCACCTTGAGAAAAATGAGAATGTTTCAGCTAGACGATTAGAGTTAGAGGATTACAAGTGCCAAGAAGGGGATGTGTCACAGAAAATTTGTGTTCCATTGCTACATAATGTGTTAGAGAAGATGAGTCGTAATAAGAGTAATACACCTAAACATTGAGTTTAAATGATTGACACTAGACTGATATTGCTTGTCAATTGTAAACAACAGATTCTTATGGTTACTTCCTACGTTAAACATTGAAACGTAAAACTAAAAGTTTACCTTTATGAACCCAAAAAAGACCATTCAGAAACAGGGACCCAGGATAGTAATGGCAATGAGAAAAAAAGTGAAGGAAAAATTTAACGCGCCAGGTAGGGGTCGAACCTACGACTTTCTGCTTAGGAAACAGACGCTCTATCCACTGAGCTACAGGCGCTTCTTGTTGTAAAGATCTTTCTTTCAAGTAATATACAAAACTGTTCTTATCGCTTTCCTGCCCCAAGAACGAACAATTTCTGTAGCGAAAACTGTAGTTAAATTTGACGATAGTGCTCTTGTGGCTAGGTTGATTCAGCCGAAAACATACATCTTGCCATCTTCCTAAGTTATTTCCAAGCTTAAGATGATTCCCAATAATTCTGTGAAAAATCATTTCTCAAACGAAGGACACTTATCTATCATCTTTAATGTATAAAGAAAAAACTTAATTTCATCCTTAATTAATAGCTCTCAAGAAATCGTAAATAGAACAGAAATAAAGTATAACTCACTGAGTAAACTAAAGAAGTGGGAGCAAAATACACATTGTAATGACGAAAATAGGTCCAAGAGGTTTATCTTTTATTTTTTCTTGTGATTAGTGAAAATGCTAAACTAGCCCTCATGACGCAAAAGAAATTGAATGAGAGCCTTTAATGATAGGTAGTCTCACTAACAATTTAATACTATGAATGATTTCCTTTTGAAAATCAGGATTGAGCAAAAATGGTTTTTAAAAAAAAATCTTCTATATTGATATGTTCACAAAACAAAGATAAAAAGAACTAGATTAAAGTTAAATCTCACTTTTATCTTTCACGAAACAAATTAGTGACCTCTTGTGCCATTTACTCATTCTTTTGTGGTCTTTTAACCAATTTATATATACTTAAAAGCCAAAGATAAAAGCTTCTCGTTAAGCTATATGGCATAATATTTACTTGCCACATGTAATGTTAAGACATACCTCCTATATATTTGGAATTTCAATTCAAAGTAAAGTATAACTAATCATGCGTCAAAACTGCTGTGCATTTTAATTATTAAATTTCAATTTTATTTCAATTATTAAATATTTCTATTTAGAAAAAAAACAATTGTATTTTTTAAATAACGCACGCTTGCTCAACTACCCATAAACAAACGCACGGTTCCTCAAAAAACGGACTGCGCTTGCGCCCCTTTTTCCAGTTCTTAACCGCTCTGAGTTGTATTTAATTATCTAATTTTTAATTTTGTTGTATTATTATATTCTTTTATTTCATAAAAGCTTTTAAACGATCGATTCAACCGCTTAAATCACGTATTAAATGATGGGTTTCAACTGCTCAATCGCAGAGGAGTTTATATTTCTTCCTCAACTACATGTTCTTTAATTCTAAAGTTCCTTCTTCTATAAAGATTTCAAGAAAACTTAGCGCTTATGCAAAGTATGAGTACGGATTTCATCAAGGATATAACAATTTCGAAGATGCAATGGAAGTTGAAAGTTCGTGTTGTCCGTTTGTGGGAAGTACCAGATCGTTTTAATCCCGATAATATATTGGCGATTGAATTCGTTCTTTAAGATGTAAAGGTATTTTACATTGTTATTTGATTATTTAGTTTTTATCCATCTCTGTTTGCAAACATATAACAACGTTTTTTTTTAATTGCTAATTCTAATTGTTTAACAGACTGTTTTATTTTCTTAATATCAAAACGTACAGCGACACATGTACAAAATATAAATACTTGCGTATTATTCATAGACAATAGGACATGAGTTTCTTAAGTATACATGAGTTAGGCTGCACTACATGTGAAAAGCTGTTTTCGATCGATGGCATAACTTCCTTAACGGAGGAAGCTATTTAAGGAACTAAAAACATATTTTACTCTGTCCCTGTCTACTCCTGAATTTGATAGAATTAAATACAAATTCTACAGACGCGATGGCAAGCTTCCTTAAGAGAGAAAGTACAGTAGAATAAGTTACAACAACACCGTTGGATAGAGAGGCTGTTTCCAAATAGAGCCCCGGCATCCTTCCCTCCAAAAACTTCCCACCTTGCTCTTGAGGAGACTCGAACTCACAACCTCTCGGTTGGAGATGGGGTTTGCTTACCATCAGAGCAACCCCTCTTGTCTATACACAGTAGAATAAGTTATGATGTGAAATTGGACTTAAACAAGCATTCATACAACAAGAAGTATGAAACATTTACATACTTCCCTGATGGAAGATTGGATGTGATCGTTACTCCCATTGAGATCTTAAGAGATATATTGTAAGCATATATGTTGGGATATACTGTTATTGTTTTTGGATGATGATTTTGTACAGGTTAATTTTTCTCTCTATTATAAATTGCCATGCTAGATTTGAAAACATACAAAGAATCGGAGAAAATTTAGAGAGAGAAAGTAGAGAGAAGGAGGAGAGAATAGAAGAGTCTCGAAGAAGACTCGGTTATCAGAAACTGAGCAAATGACCCTTCTGAAGGGTCAAGAGTTATGTGAGTGTATATATTAAATATACTTATTACAAAAACAGCCTATTTACAAATACAGCCTATTTGCACATATAGCCTATTTTACAAAAGAATACAAAAGAATAAAGGAATTACAGAATTAGCCACAATTAAGGAAATGACCAATTATTAGGCTCAGAATTAGTGTATCATCATAGCCTATATCTCAACACCCCCCCTCAAGTTGAAGGGGGGGGGGGGGGAAACTACCTTTTTAACTTGGACAAAATAGGAGAAAGAGCAGTCCCGGATAACGCTTTCGTCAACGGATCAGCCAACTGTTGAGAAGTGGAAACATGGGAAAGTGTTAGAAAACCATTGCGTATCAAAGTACGAACGTAATGACAATCCACCTCAATATGCTTAGTACGCTCATGGAAAACTGGATTATTAGCAATGTGTACAGCAGCTTGACTATCACAAAACACAGAAATAGGAGATGAAACAGATACCCCAAGATCAGCAAGCAAACGAGATAACCAAGTGAGTTCAGCAGTAACCTTGCTTAAAGCCCTATACTCAGCTTCAGCTGAAGAAAGAGAGACAACAGGTTGTTTCTTCGACTTCCAACTTACCAGGCTGCCACCCAACAATACACAAAAACCAGTAACAGAGCGGCGAGTGTCGGGACAAGCTGCCCAATCACTATCAGAGTACCCAGACAAAGAGAAGTCAGCAGCATCAGAGTAAAATAGACCCAAAGAGGAAGTGCCCTTAAGATACCTCAAAACATGTAAAGCAGCAGACATATGGGGAACCCTTGGGGATTTGAGATACTGACTCAGATGTTGCACGGCAAAGCATATATCAGGTCTAGTATGGGTTAAAAACAATAATTTGCCAACAAGACTCCTGAACTGATCAGGAGCGGGTAAAAGATCACCAGAATCAGCATGTAATTTTAAAGAAATGTCCCGAGGGGATACAACAGGGGAAACAGAGACACAGTCAAAATGATGCAACAAATCATGAACATATTTATGCTGATTCAGATGAATCCCACCAGGGATTTGTTTAACCTCAAGACCCAAGAAATAATGCAATGACCCTAAATCCTTTATCTTGAAAGTATCATCCAAGAAGGCTTTTAAGCCTGCAATCTCATCACAGTCAACCCCAGTAACAATTATATCATCCACATACACAGCCACCACAACAAGGGAATCAGGATTACCTTTCAAGAACAGTGAATAATCATTCAAAGAATGCCTGTAACCTCTAGAATGAAGGGCAGAGGACAGCTTAGCATACCACTGCCTGGAGGCCTGCCTGAGCCCATACAAAGACTTCTTTAGTTTACAGACCAGAGGAAGAGAAGAAGAAGAAGAAGAAGCAGTAGAAGAAGAAGTAGAAGAAGGATCAGACACCACCAAACCTGGAGGAAGTTTCATATACACTTCCTCATCCAAATCACCATGAAGAAAGGCATTGTTAACATCCAGTTGGAACAATGGCCAGTGATTTTTAACAGCCACTGCAATGAGACACTTGACTGAAGTCATCTTTACAACAGGAGAAAAAGTGTCTGTAAAGTCCACACCTTCAACCTGTGTGTCACCCCTAATAACCAACCTTGCTTTGTATCTTTCAATAGAGCCATCAGATTTATATTTGATCTTGTAAACCCACTTACAGCCAATAGGTTTCTTACCTGGAGGAAGATGCACAATGTCCCAAGTGTGGTTAGCATCCAATGCATCAAATTCCTTCCTCATAGCATCCTGCCAAGCTGGTACAGAGGCAGCTTGAGAGTAAAACATAGGTTCAGATTCCAAGTGAGAGGAAGAGGAGCCAGAGAAGGCTGGAAGTTGGCAAACATAGTCTTTGAGGTAAGAAGGAGGGAGATGTGATCTGGTGGACTTTCTGGGCAAAGCAACAGGCTGGGAGACAGGCAATGTAGGAGGGGAGATGTCATGACTGAAAATAGGAGAAGGAATAGACACTGGAGAATCAGGAGAAGAGTGAGGAGGAGAAGAAGGAGAAGATTCATGGGAAGATGGTAGGGTGAAAGATTGAGGGAGAATGTCATCAGAAAAGGGAACAGGTGGAGGAGAAGGAGAAGAGGGAGGAGGAGACTTGAATGGAAAGTGAGTTTCATGAAAAACAACATCCCTAGAAATAAAGCATTTCTTGGAATTCAAGTCATAAAGTTTATAACCTTTCTTACCAAAGGGATAACCAAGGAAAACACAGGAATGAGCTCTGGATTTCAGCTTATCCCTATGAGGGATAGGCACAGCAGCATAAGCCAAACAGCCAAAAACTCTCAGATGAGAATAGGAAGGGGGAGAACCATGTAATAATTCATGAGGAGATTTGTAATGAAGCACCCTGGATGGCAGTCTATTAATGATGTATGTTGCAGTTAACAGACAATCACCCCAAAAAGAAATAGGCAAACCAGACTGAAAGAGAAGTGCTCTACAAGTTTCAAGTAAAGACCTGTGCTTTCTCTCAACAACCCCATTCTGTTGAGGAGAATGAGGGCAAGTTGTTTGATGCACAATCCCAAGTTTACTAAAATAGGAAATCCCTTCAGCACTGGAACCCAGTTCCAGGGCATTGTCACTCCTGACAACCTTGACCAGGGAATTAAATTGAGTTTGAACATAGGAAATGAAGGATTGTAGTAGAGGGAATGCATTACTTTTAGAACTCATTAGATGTGTCCAGGTAGCTCTAGAAAAGTCATCAACTATGGTGAGGAAATACTTGCTACCAAGGGATGTAGGGGTATGGTAAGGACCCCAAGTATCCACATGAATAAGTTGGAATGGTTTGGTAGTGCTAATGCTACTGTCAGGGAAGGGCAATCTGGTTTGTTTAGCCATAGGGCAAATTGAGCAAGGGAAAGGTTGTTTAGCAGCAATAGAAAAAGGCAAATTAGAAACATGTTTCATATTAGCAAAAGATGTATGTGCTAATCTCAAATGCCAAATATAGTTCATATCATCAGGAACAGCATTATTACAACTGGAAGATTGAATAACTGAGCTAAAATGTTTGTTATCAGAAACAATATCATCATTACAAACATCTGAGTCACTATGCTCAAGAGAAGAAGGCTTGGAAGAGGCAGAAGAGGAAGAGGGTGACCAAGAGTACTTGTACAAGCCAGCCTCCTCTTTACCAAGATCCAGAAGCCTCTTCAGAGAAAGGTCCTGTAACAGGTAAAGAAGGCATGAGGTTGGTGTAAACAAGACTAAACAATTCAATTGTTTCATCAACTTATGAACAGAGATCAAATTATGTTTGAAAGAAGGAACTAGAAGCACATTATGAAGAGTGAGGGAAGGAGTCAATGCAATTGATCCTGTACAAGTAACTTTGACCTTATAGCCATTAGGAAGTGAAACAAGGTAAGGTACAGTTAGGGGTATAATGTCAAACAATAGATTTTTATCATAAGTCATGTGATTGGAAGCTCCTGAATCAATGATCCAGGTAGCAGAATTTATGTGTGTAAGCATGCATAACTTGGAATCAGAAACAAGACTCTCAGACATGAAAGTACCAGCAAATTAGCAGAACTCATGGAAGAAGAAGTTTGATCACTGGTTGAAAGTGTCTGTTGAATCAAGCTCACAATCTGATCACATTGTTGTCTGCTCAACCCTGGTATCACAGGTTGACTGGCAATAGGATCCCCTAGAGGAGCAGACACACTTGAAATTCTTGGATCAACAGATACACAATCAGTACTAGTGGAAAGATGAGCAGCAGATTTCCTTCCCTTGATGTAAGAATTGCTTTGAGGAAAACCATGGAGTTTGAAACACTTATCAATTAAGTGTCCAGACTTCTTGCAATATCTGCAAAATAAGTTTCCTCTGTTTTGCTCAAAATTGACTTTAGGTCTGAAATTAAAACCAGACAATTTCCCTTGGTTGGACCCAGCAGGGGGCCTATCAGTGTGAGCATTAAAAGACATTGAGTCTGGGCTCATATGGGAAATGGACTTGACCTGTCTTTGCTTTTCATCATTCAACACAATATTATAAACACTGTCAAGGGAAGGAAAGTGTTGCATCATTAACAAATTGCTTCTTACACCCAAATATGTCTCATTTAGTCCCATAAGGAACTGATAAATCTTGTTCTCATCATCTTCCTCAATGATACAATTCTTAGCAGCACAAGTGCACTTCTGCCCATGGTTTGGGACCATTGTCCCCAACTCATCCCGCAAACTCTTGAGTTTATTAAAGTATGAGGCTACATCAAGGGAACCCTGGGAAGTTTGGGAGAGTTCTCGCTTTAGTTCAAAAATTTTGGTTTTGTTAGGAGTACCATATCTCTTCTCAAGTTGAGACCACATGCTTCGTGCAGTGTCAGAGTATTGAACACTGTCAGCTATTTGAGATGACACAGAAGAAGTTAACCATGACATAACAAGCATGTTACATCTATCCCACAACCTCTGCAAACTCACATTATTACTAGGTCTGGAAAAGGAACCATCAATGAAACAGATTTTATTTTTAGCAGATAAAGCCATAGTCATTTTACGCTTCCATCCTCCATAACCACTTCCTGAGAAAGGAGTGGGGACTAAACATGCACCAGGAACATCAGAAGAATGCACAAATAATGGATTGGAAGGGTCAATAGGACCGGAGTTAGCACCAGAACTACCAGCATTCATGTTAGCAGCCATGCTCAACAAATGAATTAAACCTTTTGAAAAAAAAATCACCAAACAATATTCACAGTCTACACAGTCAATATTCTCAAGTCAAATGATCTATTCACAAATAGACAGTCACATATACAAACAAGGAATCACAACCAGAGAATAGGAACGAGGTTACCGTCCTTCTTCGCAACCGGAAGATCGGCCTTTAACAATAGGCAAAACCCTAGGTAGTGTAACCGTCAAAACTTTACCACAAACGTTGACAAAGATGTCACAGCACCACCGATGATGACCAGAACTTCAGCAAAGTAAGTATCAAACCACCGGATGGTAATCAAACACTCGATTTGACCACCAGAAAACCCTAGAGGTTGAAACTCACCGCAAAATCTCCGAAAAACTCACAATAAACGATTGAACCGTTCAATACAGAAGGAACAAACGTAGATCGTGAAGGTAAAAGGACCGAAGAACCCTAACATGGTTGAAACTATCATCGATCTTTTCGATCTCAGAAAAATCCCAAATTTTGTTCAAAAAAAAAATAGTTCAGATGAACTATTGATTCACACGATAACATCACCGGATCATTGTACCGACTCTGATACCATGAAAACATACAGAGAATCGGAGAAAATTTAGAGAGAGAAAGTAGAGAGAAGGAGGAGAGAATAGAAGAGTCTCGAAGAAGACTCGGTTATCAGAAACTGAGCAAATGACCCTTCTGAAGGGTCAAGAGTTATGTGAGTGTATATATTAAATATACTTATTACAAAAACAGCCTATTTACAAATACAGCCTATTTGCACATATAGCCTATTTTACAAAAGAATACAAAAGAATAAAGGAATTACAGAATTAGCCACAATTAAGGAAATGACCAATTATTAGGCTCAGAATTAGTGTATCATCATAGCCTATATCTCAACAAGATTTCCTTGGTACTTTTTATATGTCAACTTAAGCTGATGGTTAATACTACAGTACTAATTAGTATAGAAATTTTCCCAATAATTGGACATGTTAATGACAAGTAAAGTCAGTAATCAGGAGCTAAAAAAACTGCAGAACAGCACAAAAAATGAAAACCAGAAAAACCGACAAAGAAAAGGATTTCCCTCTTAACTGCTATTATTACAAGTTCCAAGTTGCGGTATACTCTATGCATTTCTACGTGTTACTAAATTTGGTCGTGATATCTGCTCCAAATCTGGATTTTTTCCTCTATTACTATCACTTATTAATTATATAAAATCTAATGTTTAAAATTACAGTTACTTTAAATTATCATTAAGATTATATTTTTGTACTCTCTGTAATGTAATCAAATAAGTGCTTCTATTGTCAAGTCACTTTTGCATCTTTTCAAAATATAAATTACTGAGCTTGGAAACATAAAGCATTTCCAGCCACATATCAGCAGAGGAATGAGCTAGAAACGCTTCCAAGAGTTGCCAATTATTTCTTAGATCATGTGGGTTACTCTATGTCCTTATTTGTCATTCTTTGTTGATGGTATAAGTAATTTTTCAAAAATTATATTTGGACAAGTACTTATTGCTTCTTATCGATGCTAACTTTATATGAAACCAACAATTGAAACTACGTATCATGTTCACTTTGTATTGTAGAAAATTGTGAGGAAATCATTTGGAGAATATTAGGTAATGGTGACTCAAGCAGCTGGGTTGAATTCTAATTTTCTTATCTCCCCTCCCATCATTTATCCCTTTCCTATTACTTTTAAATGTATTGGTGGAGCAGGAGTTGGAGTGATTTCTCATTGTGCAATCTACAATAGCCGCAACTCATTTAGATTTTTACAACTTTACACGTTTTCACAAATTATGCAGACGCATTATAAAGACGATCTACTTGTGTCTTTGGAATAATATCTTTTACAAATGTAATAAGTTTACAAATTAGGTTTGTGTCCTAATTAACAAAATCATAATCTCCGCACACCTAGAAACCACGATCCGTTTGTGTCATTGAAAAAACGAATTGCCCATATTATTTGTATATTAATGGAGATATTCTTTGAACACCATTGCAAATTTCTATCATTCTATTCTTCATAGCTTTGCGCGCCTAAACTAAAACATTTATATTTCTCTGTGAGAATGCTAAAACCACAATCCGCTTGAACATTTCAAAAGTGGACCTATGAAACTACATATATAAAAAATAACAGTCCAGATTCTTTATAAATAAATAAATAAATATATATATATATATATATATATATATATATATATATATATATTATTTTTACCTCAACTTTGAATTTATTTCAATATGCTTTTCACAACTTTGTGCGTCGTGACAAGAAATGTATATTTTGCAGCTATATCGTTAGTTTTTGGCAATGTAGTATTATTTATTTTACGGAAAAGGGTCAAAACTAATCCTAGTTATTGAAGTTGGTATAATAATGCCCTCCGTCCACCTATTTTGAAAAAATTACTCTAACCGTTATCTTTTTGGCTCAAGAATGCCCTTACGACTAACGGTCATGTTAGATAAAAAAAAATTAATTAATTTCCATGTGCCATAACGAAAAAAAGGTCAAAACTGCCCCTAAACTATTGGACTTGGTACAATAATACCCCCATCTCAAAAAATCTCTCCCTTCCCCCTTCCCCCCCCCCCCCCCCCCAAGCGTGTGGTTTCATATCCCTCTTGTTTTTCTCATCCTTTTTTTGACCTTGCACTCTATTTGAATAATCACTACAAATATCATTAAAGTTTTATTTTCAGACAACCAAAATTTTTTGTCACAAATACTTTACATCATACAACTTTCAAAGACCCTGTTAAGCAAAAAAAAAACGTAATTAATTTCCATGTATCATCGTCCCATTAATTTTTCGTAATTCTAGAGAGTTACATCTTAATTTTAATTTCAAGCTACCATGATGCAATTCAACATCAAGAACTTTCATATCTTGTGATTTCGGGTGATAGAAATGATTCAAATGCCAAATTTCTTTAAATGAAAATCAATTCTCCAATGATTCATCGATCAAATAATTTTAATTTTATAATTTATTATATTATAAAAATATGAGGTCGTTATCAAGTAAGTTAATAATTTATTTTATTTTTTATGTATTTTTTGCGCATCGCGCGGCTAGTATACTAGTTAGATGAAAAGGACGGAAAAGGCCCCGAAATCTGAGAACCTAAAACCCCGACAAAGCCCTTTAGCACTTCGCCGGTCGAATCTCATCTCATCTTTCTCTCAGAGCCCTTGCGATCCGAAGCATGGCCACTTTCGCCGCCAGGTCCGTCCTCCGCTCCGCCACTTCCTCCGCCAGAACTGCCGCCACGAGATTTGCCGCCGCTGCCAAGCCTAAGGCCTCTCCTTCTCCCTTTCGCCTCCCCACTCAAAAACCCCTCACTGTTCGCATTTTCAGGTCAGGAAGTAAACACAAATGATTATTTTTTTCATTTTCATCGATTAGCTGAGTATCTATTATTAAATTTTGTTGTATGATTTTCAAGTTTTTGAATTTTACAATTGTTATTGTTAGGTCGCCTGTTGAAATGAGCTGTGCAGTGGAAACAATGCTTCCTTATCACACTGCCACTGCTTCTGCATTGCTGACTTCAATGCTTTCCACTACGCCTCGTAGTTATGGTTGGACTCTTGAAGGTATATTTCATACTACTTTATTTTGCACTTGTGTATGTTTTTGTTTGTGTGTCCTTTGTGAATGTGTGAATTGTAGTTGCTTGGCCTTAAATTGTGTTTGCTTAGGTATCAAAAAGATTGTGCTATGTACAGATTCGATTGTTTTGATTTGCCAGTAAGCTAAACATTCTGTATCTTTAGATGTTCTCTCTTTCTCCATTTTGGCCTTTGACTCGAGTGGTAGACGTCTAGACGATGTATGGGCAGTGTTGATTGCCTGAAGCCGCGCTTAGCAGTAGTGAAATGTGTGCATCTATTTTAGCTCTGAACTTCAAAAGACATTTTTTTGGCTCTCCAGGTTCCTCCCTTCACAAGGAGAGAATAAGTGGTGATGAATTAAAGTATGTATATGTGGCAATAAAATTAATTGAATTATTCTGTTAGAGTGTTAGTAACAAATTTTGTAGGAATATTTATACTTTTTTCTTCAAAATATCAAAGGACTTTATTCATTGATAAAATGGTTTTAACTTTTTAACTTCTTCAATTTTTATTTATCAGCCAAAGTTGTTACTATATGTTACTTCCTCTTTCCTCCGGTAAAGGTAAACGATGCATATTCTTTTGATCTTGTAGGGCAAAAGAGGACTAGATGAAGATCATAAAATGAAGTCCAAGTATATCTTCTTATGCTGGAGTCTTAAGTAACTTGTAGCTGCTATTTCTTTTTCCTTTTTTTGGTCCACTTAGGGTTGGTGAGGAACCTTCACTCTGTGATTTTACAAACTTAAGCTTGAATTTGCTGAAAAGTTTTGGATTTGCTAAGTAAAAGATGTTAGTATACACGGAAAAAGGATCATATTGGTCTACGCTACCACTCTTTTTCTTTCTCCAGTGTTGAAGAACCACTTAATCATTACTCGCCTATCAAATGCCTAGCCAAAGTTGTAGGCTTGATGTTTGATATAAGTTGATGAGAAGATGCAGCTATTCATATCATAAATATTGCCTTCACACTGCTCATTGTTTTACTGTTGACGTAGATGCTAGAGTTGCATTCTGATACTGTAGTGTTTTTTGCCATTTCTCCTTCTTTTTATCCCCTTTTTGGCCCTTCTAATCTCTGAATAAATTTCCGCAGTAGCTAACTCGCAACTGAAGCTCCTTTAATCCTTATGACTTCAGCTTACATGATATAAATGTATTTTGCCATGGTGTTGCGACTTGAAATGTTCATTTATATGATTTGTGCTGTCTGATTGTAGATTGATATCGAAATACCTATTTCTTGCAGATTTGTGAATCATGCAGCTGGTATTGATTGTTGATGAGTTAATTTCATATTAAGCTTCAAGAAAACTGAATCAGATAGTCTGTGGGACCAAAAGTTGCTTAGATATGAATTTTGCATTTCCAGTTGTAGTTATTAAGTTGTCAGCATCATTCTAATACTTGGTATTTAATCAGATTGCAATGATGATGTATGATGATTGTCAGAGAGTTCAAGCGAAGTTTTATATCCATGCAGTCTAAGCAACTGATAAGTAGAGTACTGAATGAGAACTTGGGACACTTTCCTTTCTGTGAATTCTGGCTTCTGTTGGACTGTATTATCATTTGGTATTTACATGTTGAAGTCCTATGGAAGCACATTGTTATTAGATATTGTGGGACGGCTAAAGCTTTAATTTGTCTCAAAAACGTTTTACCCAAGCCTTTAATGTTTTCTTGTGGTGTTAGAGAAGGTACTTTATTGACCATATTCTAGTTTCTTGGGAGTATTGATTGAACTTTGAAGCATCTAATTTATCTATTTGCTGCAAGTTGCTATTCTTGTCTGATTATACATTGATATTTGATTCTTGATGCGTAAATGCCTTAAATAACCCTCCAGATAACTGAATTGGGTAGGCTGAAGGCTTCTTGCTTACAATTTTTTTCCCTTTCTCATTCTAATGTTAGTTTAATCATGCTTAGGGTCATTCTAATACTTGGTATTTAATCAGATTGCAATGATGATCTATGATGAATGTCGGAGGGTTCAAGCGAAGTTTAATGTCCATGCACTCTGAGAGAATGTCTGAAAACTAGAGTACTGTATGAGCTCGAATGAAGAAATATATATTTTCTTCTGTGACTGTCATCTGATTTTCATTATAATCTTCCCATATGACTTTTTCCAGTAAATTCTGGCTTCTTTGCAGTTTTTATTGGGTTGTATTTACTTGTTTAGCTCTTTGAAGCTCCTAGTGCTTATGACTATACAAGAAAAATGATTAAACTAGTATAACTCAAGGTATCAGATTTATACTATTTTTGCCAGTTCAAATGAATAAACCTAATTTTTATCTTTGATTGGTTGTATATTGCCAATATGTGGAAAGTTCTTAGTTTTGTTCAAGGAGTTATACGCTATCGCTGGATACATCAAAATCTGAAGAATGTAATATGTAGGTTCTTGAACTGAGCGAAATTTTGAAGCTTTTTAATGTATTCGTTAGTGTGGTATGTGCCTCAGATTTGAAATTTAATTTGTACATAAAGTTCCAGATGACTTAATGAACTGGTTGGTACTAAAATCTGGTTTGAAAGCAAATTATTATAGAAAGCTCTAGTGCAGGTTTAATTTATTGAATCAAGAAAATTATGTCTAGAGTAGTGATAGCACAGCACAGTGTTGTGTAGGTTAAATTCCTATAGTTGTTAAATCAGTGTTTGATTTTAGTTTTTGCTTGGTTAGGGCTGTGATTGCTGCTTTGACTACTTTTCAGCTTAAACATTTTGGATCTTCCCAATCAATGCTATGAGCTTTCAATAAGACTCTTGACTTTAGAATTCTTTGCATGCCTTCTCTCCCCACCGCCCCCGAGCCTTTTAAACTGACTTCTTATGGTAATTTACTTAGTTATTTCGGTTGCCTGCCTTAAGTGCTTCCTTTCCTCTTGTATTGTAGATGGATGATTGGTAAAATGTTTTGGGATGCAGTGCATGTCTTTGTAGCCCAATGGATCTGGATGGACAATGTAACACTATACCCAAGTTATTTTCTGATGTATTTTGGAATGAAATGATGATCTTTGTTTTCTTTGGCACACAGACTCGGTTTTATTACCAAAAAGAGGTACTAGAATTTATCCTTCCCCTGAAAACTTTAGTGCAAACACAGATAATTTTTTCCATATAAATTGGATGTCTGCTAGTTTAAGTTGTGAAGAGTCTAATAAGGGTATCAGAGTTGTGGTATAATAAACTAATTCAAGCATCTGCAGTGATGCTAATGTAGTTTTCCCCCCTTTAATTTTCCGTTTAAAGAGGCTATCATATTCAGATGTACTTGGCTGATGGGTCATCAGTCTTGGTCTTCGCATTGGTATGCTATACCTGATCTTGTAGTCTTAAAAGCTTAAGGGGTAAAAGCCTTGTGGGGCTATGATATTTGTGTGGTTATAAAAGCTTTTCATTATGGATAAAATGAAAAGTTTAAAGTTGAATTATTTTCAATTATAGAAATGTGATCATGTTAGCTGATTTACAATTATTCGGTTTATTATAGTCATAACGCTTTAATAGGAGTTATTGTTTTCATCCTGCAAGGCTGTAGCGGATTAAGTTGAAATAACCAAAACATGCCTAATCTTTTTAAAGAAATATGATATTTTGCGTCAAAAATTATACCACTTATTTTATTTAGTGCAATCAGTCAACCAGTGCAAGCTTTCTTCAAGCTATGACCCACATACCGGGGAGACCGAAATGGAGTATGGTTTGGGTCTTCGAGTCAATTAAACAAGCAAGCAGACAGGAACAAAACCCCAACCGTCATTTGGGGAGTATGTATCAGTGTGCATATTGCAAAATTAACCGCCCTCAATGTATACACTTCTGTGAAATGTCTTGTATATACACTTTAATCACATAACTATATTAAGTGATATGCATCCTTAATATGGTACGTGATTTTTAACGTTAAATTGTTTGATTTGTAACACGGCATAGAGCAAGTATTTTCCTCGATTTTCTCTGCAACAGCCACTTAACGAATGCTACGAGGCAGCCATTTAAGAACCATTATATAGAAAATGAAAACAATAATATAAAAGGAACCCAGAGGGAGACAGACTGTTCCGCCCAGTGATTTTGGCACGATTAAGAAACATTAGCAGTATCACCATAATGAAATTTGTCAGTTGCTCAAGAAGTGAAGACTGAAGAGTACCCAACTTTAAGATCTTAATATAAGTTTTGGATTTCTCAGATTGGTGTATTAAGATCCATGGAGAACGCAAATAAAAGGTTTTGAGGTGAATCCCATCACAGCAGGCATCAGTCCAATAAGCCCCTCGGAACAAGGAAACTACAAGAAGAAAATTGCTAGAGGAACATAATCTGAATCAATAAATGCACTGAAAGCAAGATATATTAGAAAAAAACTAGTGCTAACACCCACCTTAACACACTCTTTATAAGGTGAATCCTTTTTACAATGAACTGATATTAGATTAGTCCTACCACATGTTAAGCATCTTCAACGCAACAACTAATTTATTGAGTGAGATTCGTATACCAAAAACAGATAGCCACAAAAGCAGATTTACCCAATAGCACCCCCTTAGTAATTTAAAATTCACTTCTATTCTTCAACATTCACCAACTCGTACTCAACCAAGGATAAATTGTTTTCTTCATTGACCACAAAAGTCGCAGGCTCAGCAGCCACCTCAACACGACCCCATTTATCAACAGCTAGCCTCATAGACCCCTTAAACATGTCAATCTTAGCATTCCGAAGTATGATTGTGGCATCTGGCTTCATCATGTCAACTGCAAAGAAGTCAAGATGTTACCACATCAAAGAAATAAAGTTCATTCTGTATCCCTTAATAAAACGCTATTAAATTAAGGAAATCCACAATTCAAAAATCATTTCGGTACATCGACATCACAAGAAGTAGGTGGAGGAGAGCATGCTCACCACATTACTTGTCACTGCTATGGCTACAAAAAAAAAAAAAAACTTTTTGGCAATTTAGGAGGAAAAATCCGATCATGTTTATTACTCAATTGTAAAGAAACAAAAACAAAAGATGCAAGGACAAGAGAAAAACTGAAGGAAACACACCCTTAATCCACATCAATAAAACTTGACTCTATCAAATATCAGGTTAATCTGCTTCGTCAAAATCATTAAATATTTATAAATAGCAAACACACACGACATATTTACATGGTGTATAATTCTGGTCAACCACCTTAATGAGCTTTAGGATCAAACAATACTTCATACTAATGCTGCCTGCAGCTTCATGCGTATATATCTCTTGGACTACTATATGGTATAGATAAAGCCAAGTAATGTGAACTTCACTCTACAAGCAAAAGGTTAACTAATACTTTAGAGATGAGTATTGAGACCATACAGGAAACACCCAAGTGGTAGGTTTTCTGCATTTTCACAGTTGAAAAAGGTAGTGGCTATTTAACATTTTAACTTTATGATATCTCGCCTTTATATCTGATCACCTACAATCATCTAATTCCAAGCTATTTATCGGACTTCTTCCCCGTTTTCTGGCTACCTGCATATCCCCTTGAATATCAGCTTCTCAGAATCCCTATCACTCCAAGCTCATAAAAATCACTTCCTCACCTCCACCAGTCAATCCTCTCTACTTTCCAATCCAGTGCCACCAAAAGTACCAAAAAAGCAGCCAACAATGACATAACCCAGCCAAATCAGACAAACCAGTAAGAGAAAACAAGTTTCTTACATATACATTGGAGCATCCTTTCTCAATACAAAAAGATGAAAGCTTTCCGCACGTAAAAAGGAACACTGAAATGACTGTGCTAAGGTTTCATTAGCAAGTGAGGGCAGCAAGGAAGGAGGGTTACAGGAGTTTCCTTTTGTAACTAGTGAGAAGTAAAAAGTATATCCAAACAAGTTCTTTTTATCAGGTGGGGGAGAAAGAGGGGGGGCGGGGGAGCATTAAATTAATACGAAAAGATGGAAATGAAAAATTTGAACTCAAGTCTTTCTATAAAAGTCTGCCTTACATTTCCATAATTGAAGGATAATCAATGGTTAAAAACTAAAAAGTTTGTTCTTTCATGAGGTGGTTTTATAAGGTGTGAAAATAAATTGTGTCAATATAGACTCATTTAAGAAAGGCATCGGATAATGCTCTACTGAATGAAATTCTAATATGACGTGGTAATATTCCACCACCCAACCCCTGCACCCAGGAGTTCAGCCTTGATTATTTCTCAGTTTTATCCCTTGGTGACTAGAATCCTCCAACCTTATAGTTGGTTTGGGGAAGGTCTTTACGAATATTTTATCTGTCCCTCGTCCAAATGCTAAGAGTCAATAACCTAAGCAAATACATTTCTGTTCGATAAGTAAAATTACGATAAATTGGCACATTAAAAATGCAGATTCACGTAAATAAACACTAAAAACACACTTTCAGATCCCCCTAGCACATACATTTATAACTGCATTGCAATAAAAATAGTTTTATTTTCAATCACAAACGACTCTCCTCCGACCGAAATGCAGATCAGTATAACCATAATCTACAAACCATATAAAATTAAACAGATTAACAAAATGTCAAAAAACAAAAAAAATCCAAAATTGCAACAGAAAAGGTGAAAACATAAATAAGAGAAGGGGGAATAAACCTTGATCGTTACGAGCAGTGAAAAGGATGGATCCAGATTCATCTCCAACAAGACATTCGGAGATGCGGGTGTTCTGTTGGGGTCGTGCTGGCACACGCAACGATGATGATGGATTCCTAGGTTTCTTGCTGAGTACTGTGTTGGCACTCACAACCTTAACGGTCAGATTGTGACCACTTGTTCCCGGTTTCAACTGATCCACTTTTATGAATACTGGCTTTCTCATGGCTGGTTTTGCTGTGTTTGCTGCTCCACCGGCGTTAGCCTGTTGTCGGTTGCCGGATCTGCTTGCCATGTTTGGGATGGGAAATGGATGATGATGGGCAAAATTCTTTGATTTTCCTCTGTAACCCTAACCCTAATAGTATTGAATTCAGAGAATTAGAGGAAATGGAGGAGTACGTTTTGAACGGAATTGCTGATTGGTTTCCCGTATGTGGCGTTGAAGCTACGATAACAGCGACGTCGTTTCGCTCTCCCATAAGGCAACTGTCCCTTTTGGTTGCGACGGTATTTATGTTCCTTATGTTTACATAACCATTTACGTTATTTCTGCAGGATTACTTATGCTTTGTTTTGTTATTTTGTTTTGTCTTGCCTTGGTTACTAATTTTGTCTTTGTTTTCCAATGCAGCTTTTCATTCTGTCCTATGCGCCAAGGGTCGCATGGAAACAGCCTCTCTGCCCTTTTGGGTAGGGGTAAGACTGCCTACATATTACCCTCCCCAGACCCCACCTGGTGGGAGTATACTGGGTAGTTGTTGTTGTTGTTGTTGTTGTATATTTTTCTCCTTCTAAAGATATCCTTTTTGGTATTTGATTGCAATTATTTAATATGTTGCACCACTTAAGCATTTCATTTATGATATTCATAATGAGGCACAATGAACTATTTTTATATGTGCCAAAAAACATGAGGCACGATGATTAGTAGGATGTTGAGTCTGAAAATTGGATTGCATGTTCTTATTGGTCAAAAGGAAATAATATTACATAAGATAATTCACTCAATTTAGTGTAATATTCTAGTTTGCTTCTCATTACCACTCTTTATCAAAAAAACAAATTCACGTGATTAGGCCATGAAAAAAATGAAAAATCCAACTTACACGTGGTGTGTGTTAATTACACAATTTAGTAATAGTGTGCCCCTCTTACATTTAGGTTCTTAACTTCTAATTGTGACGTTTCAATTAGTTCAACACAGGTTAATTAAGAGCATGCAAAGGTCTTTAGATTTGCATTCTGTGGCGAAGCCAAATATATTTTAAGGGGTTCAAATTTGAAAAAATAAAAAAACAATAAAAGAAGCTAAATATATATAATTTATATATCAAAACTTAATATTTTACTTATATATATAGTATAATTTTTCGAAATATTTTATTCAGGTGACCACCATTATCAAAAGGTGGCTACAGCCCTGTTTGCATCCCACAATCATGGTTCATTCAAATTAAATACTAATTTTGTTTATTCGTAATCTATGCAAATTATTTTGCAATAGCATGTATGTACTCCACATGGAATACTTTATTTAACACCATATAATTGTGTATATAGTTTAAGACAGTAATGCGATTTGTTTATTATACAAGTAAAAGTAACAAGATGAAAGAAATTCTTAAATAGTTATTCTAGCTCATACAGAAGATATCACATTAAATTAAAATTAAAATAATTAAATGAATTTAAATCTAAATATGTGGTTTAACTGTTCACATTGTAATTGAACAAATTTGACGAAATGAATCTAGGGTTGCACTTCGAAGAAAGAAGACAGAGAAGAGAAAAAAAAAGACTTTCATTCATCTGATTAGAAAATTCTCGAGTATATACACATATATATACAAAGGGCAAGATAGTCTTCTTCTATCAATCTAACCGGGCTAATATAAATATAATTATTGTGCTGACTTTGGCCCAAATATGTTCTATAAGACTATGGCCCAAGGATGTATGTATATGCAACTCCCACATCCTCCCCCCCCCCCCCAGTCGGAGGGTGAGGTCACACCCAACTTGCTAAGCAACAAATGATGTTGTTCAGAATAGAAAGAACCCGTTGTAACTTGGGTCTTGTTATATAGTAGAAAAAAATCCAAAGGGAAATAGAACCTAATAAGAATGAGGAAAAGGCATAACCAGAGGAAAAATTGAATTGATAATAAGTAGGATTTTAACGTGTTTTATGTCCTTATTTGCATATGCTTTGAGTATAATTTGCTACAAAATAGTCCCAAAATGCTTACAGGTTGTGCTTGATTGCAGGTTTGAGCGACAAAGTGACGAAATATCAAAGATCGACTCAAAACGGAGTGAAACCTGCTCAAGTATCAAAGGCCAACGAAAGGGTGGAAAAAAGGAGCTAGTGCAGACCACACAATTGTTCATGCGGCCACACTAGAGAGTTCAGATGAGTGCACAATCAGGCTTGTAACCATGCGGTCGCGGTTGGAAATGTGCGGCCCGCGGCCAGCTCACGCGGCCGTGCCAAAGTACCATGCGGTCCCTGCCAATAGGGTCAGAGAAGATGGAGTTTTGGGCAAAGTTCAGCCACGCGGCAGCGGTCATCATCACGTGGTCCGCGCCAGACCTTCACGTGGCCGCGCCATATCATTATTCGATCCGCGCTCGCCACTTCAGAGAGGTGGAAATGGAAGTCAAATCATCCAGTGCGGCCGCGGTTATAATTGTGCGGCCCGCACTGACCTCGCAGGGGCAATTTTGTTCAGTTTTTCCAGCCCACTATAAATAGAATATTTTACCATTTTAGGTTAAGTTTTATGTATTGAACAGAGCTGCGCTCTTGAGGATCAACGTTTTAGCTTATTTTGGCATCTTAGCTTTAAATTCTCAATAGATTCTTGTAGTTTTACTTTAATTATTAATTAATATAGTTATTTCTTCTTCTATTTCTTCTGTTTCTCTTTCAATTATATCTAGCAAAACCCATTAGCTAAGGTTGTAGCTCAACCCTAGTGTGAGTAATTGATGGGTGTTGCTTTCTAATGATAGATGATATTGAGTATTTGTTATTTGGGTTAATTTTATGCTTTAATTAAGGATTGGTGGTTGCAAACATTGATTCTAGCTTAGTGGGTTTTGACTATTCTTGAGAAAGAGAGTCTATGACCCCAAAATTGACCTAACAAGGAGTTGGGATGGACCCATGAGAAATGGTAATCCAATTAACGGGTTAAATCTCGAGAGAGTAATCACCCTACTTGAACCCTAGTTGCTTGGTCCAATTGGCTTAACCAGTTAGTCTCAAGCAAGTCAATTGGACAAAATCACTCTCTCTACCGAGAGGTGTGAGAGTGGGTACAATTTTGCAACGATTATAACATTAATCCCAAATATGTCAATCTATTATTATTAGTTTCTACCCGTTAGTTAACTACCTAGGTGATGCCACGACCCTAGTGCCTTTCTCCCTATTAGTTATAAACTTGCAATATTTCCTTAGCATAATTTAGTATTAATCTTTAGTTCATAGTAGTAGTTATTAATACAAAGAAAACCCAAAAATGCTAGGAGTGCAACTAGAAGTACAAACGCAATCCTAGGCTAAACAGACAATACAACTCCATTCCAAGCTCCCTGTGGAAATTTGATCTCGAACCGCTATTCGGGTAAAAGCTGTTAGTGACCCTCTCTCCATACATTCGTGTAGCGTTGAGTCGACAGCGATCACTTTTTGGCACTGTTGCCGGGGAGCTTACGGTATTGACTATCTGTGTAGCTAATTTTGTGTTTTGCTTCTCTTTCCTTCTTTTTAATAACTTTATTTGTGTCAATCACTCAGGTACACATGGCTATAAATGCAAATTACCCTCACGGCAATGTGGTAGTGGGGGAAGAGGTTGAGGATCTAGAACAAGTCGATGTATTACCTCAAGCTCTGAGGAGAGGCCGAAATTCCAACGCAAATGCCAATGCAAATGAGAACATACCAGACCATCCCGCGCATCTACCAAGAGTGGCCCCAAGAGTTCTCCCTAATCAAGGGTACGCGAGTGCAATAGTTCCTCCCCGAATCCGAGCGGGGAACTTCTAGATTACAAATGTTATGCTCACCTTGCTCGAACAACGAGGTTATGTGCCTCCGATTAGAATGCTTATGAACATTTAAAAGGGTTTGTGGATACTTGTTGGGATAGCAAGCAGACAAATGTCTCGGAGGATGCATTGAGAATTAGGCTTTTCCCGTTCTCATTTTGGGGAAAGGCGTTGGATTGGTTGGAGAGGCTCCCCAATTATTCTATCACCACATGGATGAGTTGGCGGACAAGTTCATCGCTAAGTTCTTTTCTCCAAGTCATATGGTGGCGCTCCGTGATGAGATTTTGGCTTTCAATAAAAAGCCAACGGAACCCCTGCACGAGATATGAGAGAAATTTAGAACTATGGTGAAAGAGTGCCCTAGCAATAACATGAATGATGTGATGATTCAACAAACGTTCTATGGGGGTATCAACACAACCAACCAATGTATAGTGAAAAATTGGCAGGAGGAAATTTTATGAAGCTTCTGTACAATGAATTTTGTTATATGTTAGATAAAATGGCCGATACTTCTTCGGCATGGCAAAGCCAGGAAAACGTTCCTGAAGGTGATCCTAATGTCATACATTTGCATAAGGATTTACATGATCATGGACAAGCCATTGTCAAACTTACAACAACAATGAATCAATTAGCAAAGGCGCAATTACAACAAGTTCAAAATCCGTGCCAAATCAATGCCATGGAAGGAGAGAATATGATGAAAAGGAGGCAAAGAGGGCAACAACCTCAAGGAAATTTTGATAATTATGATGATGGTGGTGATTATTCGAATGAATGCTATGATGATCAAAGTGAGGAGGTCCAATACGTCAATGACTATCAAGGCAATAGAGGAAATCAAGGGAATCAATAATGGCTACCCCAAGGAAATTGGGGGAATCAACAAGGTGGTAATTGGAACAATAACAACAACAAGGTGGAAACAGGGGGAACAACAATTCGGGTAATCAGGGAATTGAAATGGAAACAACAACGACAATTGGAACAACAACAATGGTCAAGGTGGGTGGAATAACAATGGTGGTCAAGGTAATCGGGGGCAAAGCTTTCAAAGGCATCCGATGTTTCAACAACCGAACAACCTGCCGCCGTTTCAATCTCAAGGGTCTAGTTCTTCGGGAAATGATTTTGGGAGAATTGAAGTTATGTTTGAGCAAATGATGAAGAAGAACCAAGACTCCGATGCTCAATTGACTTCACACAACACTTCTATCCGTAACTTGGAGGTGCAACTTGGCCAAATTTCTTAATCTTTAAATACTCGCCCAAAGGTTGCTCTACCAAGTGATACGGTAGTAAAACCCAAGTGTGGGCACAACAATCATGTGATGGCAGTGACAACTCGAAGTGGAAGAGGCGGTTATGTACATGTCTCAAGAGGAAATCAAGTTATGGTTGATGAATATGAGTTGCGAGATGATGATATGCCTTTGGTGGTTGAGGATCACCTGGAACCCAATGTGAACAATGACATGCAAATTGATATTAATGATGTTGATGAGGAGCCACAAGAGGTCGTGAACCCGTCTAGGGAACAAGAGATTGATATACCCGAGCTGGTGGTGCCCAAAGCCAAGCACCCTTGCCTAGGCCTCCTCCGCCCTATCCTCAATGGTTGGACAAGCAAAAGGGTGACAACCAATTCAAGAAATTCATTGAGATGATGAAGATTTTGACTATCAACTTGCATTTAGTGGAGGCACTCGAGCAAATGTCGGGGTATGCAAAGTTCATGAAGGATTTGGTTACAAAAAATAGGTCAATGGAGTGTGAGACAATCGAGATGACTCATCAAGTGAGCGCAGTGGTACATTCTATGGCTCCAAAACTTGAGGACCCCAGTGCATTCACTATCCCATGTACCATTGGAAGTGCCGACTTTGCAAAAGCCCTTTGTGACCTGGGGTAAAGTATAAACTTAATGCCATATTCGGTCTTCAAGACCTTGGGAATAGTACAACCTCGCCCAACTTCAATGAGGCTCCAAATGGCAGATCGGTCAATAAAGCAGCCTTTGGGTATAATCAATGATGTCCTTGTTCGTGTTAATAAATTCATCTTGCCAGCCGACTTCATAATACTAGATTGTGAGATGGACTTTGAAGACCAAAGTATTCTTGGAAGACCTTTCCTAGCTACGGGGAAGGCTTTGGTCGATGTTGAGGCGAGAGAGTTGACTTTCGTGTTGGTGATGAAAAGGTGGTGTTCCATGTGTGCAAGTCTATGAGGCAACCAAATAGCATCGAGGTATGCTCGTTTGTTGACATTGTCATGGCGGTGATAGTGGATGACACAAGCGCAACGATTAATATTGAAGATTCACTTGAGGTCGTGATCTTGAACATGGATGTTAACGATGATTCCGGGAGAGTGAAGTGTGTAAACGCATTGCATGGTATGGTCTTGTATTCGTATGAGCCTAGAAATTTATCTTTGGATTTTGAGAATCACAAAACTCTACCAACCAAGCCATATATTGAGGAGCCACCGGTGTTGGAGTTGAAACCACTTCCTCCTCACCTCAGGTATGAATTCTTGGGCCCTAATTTCACTTTGCATGTTATTATTTCATCTTGCTTAAATAACATACAGGTTGATGTCACCTTGGCGGTTCTACAAAAGTGCAAGCGGGAAATTGGATGGACACTGGACGATATTCGAGGTATAAGCCCCGCATTTTGCATGCATAAGATCATTTTGGAGGAGGATGGAAGGCCTTCACTTGAACACCAAAGGAGACTCAACAAAGATATGCAAGAAGTGGTTAAGAAAGAAGTTATCAAGCGTCTTGACGACGGTGTGGTATATCCAATTTCTGACAGTTCATGGACTTCTCTGGTGCAATACTTACCGAAGAAGGGTGGAATGATGGTGGTGATCAATGACAATAATGAGCTTATTCCTACTCGTACTGTGACGGGTTGGATAGTATGTATGGACTACCAAAAGCTTAACAAGGTTACTCGAAAGGATCATTTCTCATTGTCGTTCCTTGATCAAATGCTTGATCGTCTTGTATGATGTTCATTATATTGCTTTTTAGATGGGTATTCGGGGTAAAATCAAATTCTCATTACCCCAAGAGACCAAGAGAAGACAACATTTACATGTCCTTATGTCAAATTCGCATTCTCGAGGATGCCATTTTGATTGTGTAATGCTCCGATGACTTTCCAACGTTGTATTATGGCAATTTTCACCGACATGGTGGAAGATATATTGGAGGTCTTCATGGATGATTTTAGCATAGTTAGGGACTCTTTGGAGAATGCTTGAAAAATTTGGACCGTATGTTGGACCGATGTAAAGACACGAACCTAGTTTTCAATTGGAAAAAATGTCATATTATGGTAGAAGAGGGTATTGTGTTAGGTCACAAGATTTCTGCGAGAGGTTTTGATTTTGACAAAGCCAAGATCAAAGTTATTTCAAGGCTACCTCCCCTTACTTCTGTCAAAGGGATGAGGAGTTTTCTTGGGCACGCAGGTTTTTACTGAAGGTTCATCAAAGATTTTTCTAAGGTAGTTAACCTGTTGTGCAAGTTGTTAGAGAAGGATGCCAAGTTTGTTTTTGATGAGAAATGCATGGAGGCTTTCGAGCTTCTAAAACATAAGTTGACAACAACCTGTATCATTACCACACCCAATTGGAGCTTGCCTTTCGAGCTCATGTGCGACGCTAGTGATGTTGCAGTAGGGGCGGTCTTGGGGCCAAAGATTTAACAAGATGTTCCATCTGGTGTACTACTCAAGCAAGACCATGAATGAAGCTCAAAGGAATTACATTAATGAATTGGTAGCTATTGTTTTTTCCATGGAAAAGTTTCGACCATCCTTATGGGGGCCAAAGTGATTGTCCATACCGATCATAACACCCCTAGATATTTGATGACCAAGAAAGACTCCAAAGCAAGGTTGATGAGATGGGTGTTACTTCTTCAAGAATTTGATCTAGAAATTGTGGACCGAAAAGGGAGTGAAAATCAAGTGGCGGAACACTTTTCCCGATTGGGGGAGAGCGGAGGCCTTCTAATGGACTTAAGATCAATGATGCATTTCCAGATGAGCAACACCTCGCGATGTCAATGCATGCTATGTCGCGGTTTGCCGATGTCGTCAACTATTTTGTGACCGGTATAATCTCGTATGAGCTCTCTTATAACCAAAGGAAGAAGGTCATGCGGGATAGTTTGGATTATTATTGGGACAAGCCATATTTGTTCAATATTTGCACCGATAGTGTGATTCGTTGATGTGTCCCAAAAGAAGAACAGTTGAGAATTTTGGAGGCTTGTAATTCCTCTCCCTATGGTGTCCATCATGGCAGCATGAGGACGGCCTCTAAGATTCTTAGTTGCGGTTTCTATTTGCTCTCCTTGTTTAAAGATGCCGGTGATTTTGTTAAGAGATGTGATGAATGCCAACGAGCCTATGGGATTTCTAAAAAGGATGAGATGCCTTTTAAAACAATTCTAAAGGCGAACATTCTTTATGTTTGGGGTATTGATTTTATGGGTCCTTTCGTGAGCTCTTGTGGGAACACTTATATTTTGGTGGCGGTGGATTATTTTTCGAAGTGGGTTGAAGTCGTGGCTTTGCCCAACAATGAGGCCCGAAGTTTGGTGGCATTTATGAAAAAGTGTATCTTCACAAGGTTTGGCACCCCCATGCTATCATTAGTGATGAGGGATCTCATTTTTGCAACAAGACTTTTGATTCATTGCTTGCCAAGTATGGAGTAAATCACAAAGTGATCACCCCTTATCATTCTCAAGCTAGTGGTCAGATGGAAGTTTCTAACCGAGAAATTAAGAGTATCTTGTCCAAAACTATCAATGCCAATAGGACCGCTTGTTCACGCGGCCCGCGTTGGTGCGAGTGAGAGAGGGTGGTTACTGCAATGTTACCCCATGCGGCCCACGGTCGTGCTCACGTGGCCCACAGTGGCCTCCCACATGGTCGCACCCAAAATTTGCGTGGTCCGCGGTGCCCTTGTCTGATGGTTTGCCTGTAATTTTTCTTCCTATTATTCTGCATTGGTTTTCAACTACTGATACACTGATAGTGCTTTAATTAACCAAGTTAGACGTGTTTGCTTGTAGAAAATGGTAAAACAAAGAGGAAGGGGTGCCAAACAACCTGGACGAGGTGACTCCTCTGATGGAGGAATAGCTAAACAAACCAAACTCACTCCCCGATCAAAACTAAAAACAAGGAAACAGGTCGTGAGTGAAGATGAGCAGTCGGGGAGTGAGTACCTTCCCTCTCAGGACATCTCATGTGACTTGGGGCAAGCCCCCTCAGTCTCAGTTCCACCTTCATCCCAAGCTCCACAGGATGTACAGTCTGAGTCGTCTGATGGCTTAGCAGCGGATAGCGGCGAATACTCTACCCCCCCCCCCCCACAACTTCAGTTTTTGGGGAGAGTGCAGGAGGTGGTGCAAACAGTGATGATGAGGTTCCGGGTAGTGGGGTGCCCAAGGTTGGTGGTGTAGAATGAATGAGAAAAGCGAAAGCGTGGGAGGACCGCTTTGTTAGTCAAATAGCCTTCCACAAATTCCGAGAAATGTGGCCCAAAAGAAAACTAACCATAGAGAGGAGCATAATCACCCGAGACTTATTACCATTACTCCCCAATGTGCACGAGCAATTTCAAAACAGAGTTGGGTGGGACCATTTTAGTGATGATTTGATTGATGCAAACGAGCATATAGTCAAGGAGTTCTTTTGCAATGTAGCCTACACCAAAAAAGACTCCGCTGTGACCAAAGTGGGAGACAATAATGTGATGTTTTTGGGAAAGGTGTTCAATGAATATTTGGGTGTCGATGATTAAGATGAGACCCAATACAATGAGAAGCTGGAGATGAAGGAGGACGTTCCCCATGATTGGCAAAGTATTTGGCTCATCGAGGTGTTGTTCCGGATTGGATACAGGCGGGGGTAAAGATTTTGAGAAAGAACTTGAATTTCGAGGCTAGAGGGTGGTTGAATTTTATGTGCAATCGGCTTGACCCCACTTCCCATGACCATACTATCCCACTCCCCCAGGCTGTGCTGATTGCATCCATCATGGATGGCTTCCCTATCAGTGTGGGGAATATAATGTATAGGGAAATCACTGCAATGAGGGTTGATAGTGTTTGGAACTACCTGTATCCAAACACGTTCACCATGTATTTTAGGGACTTGAAGGTGAAGAAGAAGTCCTATGATGTTAAAGTTTTCCTAGTGTCCCCGTTATCATGATTCAGCGTTCAAGGGCCAGACAACCCAAAGGACAAAAAGCACAAGGCATTCACCTTTTCCCCGACTGGCTAGTTTGAGGAGCCAGTTGTTGTAGAGTCTACTACCGAGCCTTCTACCGAGCTCCCCTTCATTCCAGTTGTTTCTGTTCCAGATAATGTGCATTCCTCCTCTGTCCTAGTTCTTCAGCTGGCCCAACAGTCCCCTCTTTCCGGACCAATCCTTTGATAGCCCAGCAGTTAGCAAAGACCTTGGCCAGTTTAAACAACTGGATGTCAGTTGCGACATCCAAGTTCTCCACATTGGCCTGCCGACGCCCCCTTTTTCCCCTCCCTTAAAATAAGCGAAATCGGGTTTACGACATTATGGACAAAAACAACTCTTATTCCCCTTTGGGAATTGGGTTACGGAGTTTGAAGAGTCGCCACCTAATGATTATAGTGCATTAGGACACTTTTTAAGAAGATTTTGAATGAAAACCAGAGTTCGGGTAAGGGCTTGAAATTATCTCGAGGGGAAGGTTTTAGGTACCCCTCAAGATCCACTAGTGTGGTTTCCGACCTTGCTTAGATATGACTTTAAGAAGCATAGAAATAGACAAGCAAATATGCATATAAGGAATACAAAACTAGTGGGCAAATTTTGAAGAAGAATAGCACAAGTGAAAGGGAAATATTTAGGCAAAAGTAAAAGGTAAGGGTCCTAGGTTTGACTATAATATGGATCATTCGATATATAATCCGCACATATTCTCAAATATGGGTTGCTTTATGATATTATCGCATCGTCATCATCTCCATGTCCTACCCTTCCCATCCTGTTAAGGTATTTAAACGTGTTTGGTCTTGTTTACTTATTGCATGCTAGTACCCGTCCCAACCTATCAGTCCCGGAGGAATTTAGGACTACTATTCCTATAAGAAGGGGGTTCTAAGCCGACTGCTAGGTTTAAAGGTAAAATACTAAGACGACATACAAAAGATAAGTAGGACTGCATTTAGAAAGGAAACACGCAAACAATTACAAGGCTCATGTATACCTCCGCAAACAATGTATATAATAGCATGACTTAAACACAATTAAGGTCTAAAAGAAGAAATTGCAAAAGCTGGAATATAAATCAAAAAAAAGAAAGCAACTGGGGAATTTGCAGAAATGACTTGCAAGAAAATCGTTCAGAACTTAAAAGAAAGAGAAGTAATTGCGAAACAGTTTACGGACAGTCAGAGTAAAAGAACAAATATGAAGGTATTTTTGAGATTGCAGAAGTGTAAAGAAAACAATGAATGTTATTCAGATAATTTGAAAATAGTAGTGCAGTTCCGGACAAAATGGAGTAGAAAACCTTTGCATGGATAGTTTAAAAATAGGGCAGAAGTTCGTATAAAAATTAGAACGCTTCAGAGATAAACGAGTTCAGACAGAGGCAGATTAATTTGAACCTAACTTAAAGGTGATTAGTCAGTTTTTATCCGGCCTAAAGCTTGCCTAGGCATTATTAAAATGGTGAGCATGCAATATTTCCAGTTTTAACGAGGAGTTATTAATCAGTTTTAACCCAGATTAACAAAGTATTTAAACAGTCGCAAATAGAGTCCTAAAGGCATGGTATCTAATGCACAAAAAAAACCTAACAGACATGGTATCTAGATGTGATGGTAATGACTTTTTGATTGTTAATTAGTTATGGTTTTGAGAATGCACAGAATAACAACTGTAAGTGAATGTCTTAAGAACATGATTTCTATATGTGAAGAAAATGTCCTAAAGCATGGTATCTATTGCGCAGATAAATAAATAAAGGCCTATAAGCATGTTTTCAACATGTTCCCTTAATTAAACATGCAATAGCCCTCCCAATTCACTATAACCCCATTATTCTTTAAAAATTATTACAGCCCAAATAATTAAAATACAACAGTGGTAAAGAAAATAAGAAGTTATTCTATAGGGAGCCTTCAGCCTGGCCAAACATCTTCAACCTCACTCCTTCCGAGTTTCACAGCCATTGCCAACGCTTAGGTGCGGCAAAGTTCCCTAAGTGTTCGTTTGAACCCCTGGCCAATACCAAACACCCAAAATGTCATTATTTGACAAGTGCAAGTGTAAAGTGACAGCCTTGTGCATCAAAGTTTAATGGGTGCTTAAAGGCTCCCAAGACAATGCTTACACTATGGGGTCATAACCTAATGTTCTAAGAATAATGAAATTGTGATAGGATTGAGAGAGTTTAAAATAGTTGAAAGTTAGTTTAAGAAAAACAGGAGGAAGATTTGAGAGATAGCTTGAGGAAACAATGATTGAAAAAGTTGAAAGAATTCCTTTGAAACTATTTAGAACTGACCAGTTTTAAACAGAGCATCACACAAACAGGGACAAAGGAGGAGGGATCAAATAAGTAAAGTGAACTACACAGAAAACATATTGAAGAAAATTAATCAAGCAGGGTTGCAAAAATGGGTTCAATTCTTACTACACCAAACCCCAATACAATTAACCTCAGGAAGAGGTTTTTAGGCTAATCAAGTATCCAAGCAGACCTGGATACATGGTATTAACACATAAGGAAAAGTAAACAACTATTGAGACAAGGAATGGGATAAGGGGGAACATAATGAGCTAAACTGGTAAGGGCATGCTAGTGACAATAAGAACAATAAAACCATAGATAAACACAAGGAACAAGATGAAGTGCAGGACTAACAAAAACATATTGTTTTGGAGAATGTATATTATATAAACATACCAGTTTCAGGCAAATGGAACAAAAAGAGCAACAATGCACAAGATGAGCAGAGTGAGCAGAGAATGAAGGCAGCAATGTTAGAACAACAATGCAGAGAAGCAAACAGCAGGCAAAAACCCAAGTAACCAATGCTGTAGAACCCTAGTAGTGTAGAAATAAACAGCAAAGATTACTCAATCTTGGCTTTCAGCCGATTGAGTGAGAGAGTTTGTAGAGAAACAATAGAGAAATAGAGAGCACTGAGTGTTATTAAAAGAGAGTTCAGAGAGATTGTAATGTGTGTTGGTCTATTATGCAAAGAGGATGTGGGATACTTATAATACTGAAAACGAGTAAACAAACAAGACAACAATCCATAATTAAGGAACTGGGTATCAATCATAATCAAATCAGCATAAGGACTCCCCTTTAATTAAGGAATCAAAGTTAAACGGTAACAAACAGTTGTTTTAAAAGGAAAGGAATCAACCAGACCATTGCATCTACCATAGTAGGAATAGTAAAGCATGTATTATGTAATAAGGTCTAAATACATAGTATTTCAAGTAAGGAAAATATATACTGAATATCTGAAAGTGTTTCCATGCACATAAATATGGTAAAAATATAAATTTACTCTGAAAATTAGTCAAAGAATCACGGATGAGACTAAAATCACAAGGGAATCACTTTTAAATAAGGAAAGTATATTACAAATAAGGGAGTAATTAAATTACAAAAAATCAGTATAAAACTTCTAAGGAAAAAACACATACATATCAAGGACTCGTAGAGATGCACAAAATTAGCAGGATATTAGGTAAATGATGAACAATCATGAAAATCAGATAACCCTAAGCAGGAAAGTCAGACTCAATAGAAGACGGAACCCTAGTAGAAAACATAAAGCATGGAACTCAGAGTAACCAGAAGATAACACAAACAAACACATAATGCAAACATAACCACATAATACTCAAGAAAAATCATAAAGTATAGCAATTTTGCAAAAGGCGTCAGAAACCCTAGTTTTAAAAAAGAGAAAAAATTATTGGAAAACTTGAATTAATCGGAGATATCAAGTGAGAACTAGTGTAGAACACAGAAAATCATTTAAAAAGGCATAAATTGAAGAGATTTAGGCGAAAAATTAGGGTTTGCAAAATAAATTAAGGAAATGAAAAACCTGGCCATGAAACTTGTTATAATGCCATATAAGGCATTATCGGACAAAACCCACCGGAGAAAGGCCGGCAATGGACCCAGGCAAAGCTTTCAGCGACTGTCTTTCATAGCGGAGGTCTCTAGGCTTCGATCTTTAGAGGGAAACAACGAGATGAGGGTTCCATGGCGACTAGAGATCGAGAGAAGTGAGGGAGGAGTATGGCCGGAGGGACGAGCTTCATCGGAGAAGAATGAACCAGAAGGTTTTAGAGAGAAGGAAGAGAGCGTTTGTTAGAGAGAGAGAGAGAAAGAGAGACCGTCTGAGTGAATGAGGGTTTTGGGAAGGGGTCGTTCTGATTTAATTAAGGAAATAGAATCTGGGCCGTTGATCGTATTTGATCAACGGCTCAGATTAAATCAAAGGAGGACTGGGTTAAAATCAAACAGGTATGGGTCGTTCAAATTGGGTTTAAATTGGGCTGAATAGAGGTGCAATTTGGGCTATATTTTAAATGAAATCTGTCAAACTTTTAAATATTTCTCCCAATTTATATTATAAAATAGCTAAAATAATTTAAAAAGCATAACTGAAAGCATAGAACTAATTAATAACATATAAATATCAATCTAAAATATAAAAAATAATTTTGTAGCTATAAGACATAGTTAATTGCGAAATAGTCCATAATTGCAATTGTTAGAATATACGCTTAACGCTAGAGGGGGGGGGGGGTGAATAGCGTTATAATAAAAAACAATATAAACTTGCTGAATTAAAAATTGCAGGATTGAAATAAGTGCGGTAAGTAAATAATAAGGAACGAACGCACCGAAATTATCCTGGTTCACCACAACCTGTGGCTAGTCTAGTCCCCGAGAGACTCTCTCGAGATTCCACTAACTTCGTTAAGCTTACGGGTGCTTAACAAACCGTTACAAACTGAGAACTTGAGTCACACAAGCCTCAACAACCTTTGCTCGAAGATACCACACTTCAAGACTTCAACCGAAGGAATGAAAACGTTCCTTCTTACAACCACAAGGGATTAACACTTCCCTTCAAGTGTATACAAACACTTAGCACTCAAGACAAGACTCTCTTTAAGACTAGATATGAGTAAAATAAATATGCTCAAGAACACAACAATTTTCGTCAAGAGTTTGGCTCTCAAAAACTTATTAAATGAATAGAAAATGATGAATATGAGAGTATGCAAGCTTTAGCAAGAATATAATCAGTTGTTGTACTTAGAAGACTGATTTTGAGTTGTATTTATAGTGTTCAAAACCCCCACAACCGTTGCCTAATTGCCAATCAAGAATTGCTGATTTTGTGCTAAGATAATCGATTATCTGATTTGCATAATCGATTATTTTCCAATCGTTCAAAAATCATTCCCAGATTTTAAGCAGAATAATCGATTATCCAAATCGTATAATCGATTACCTGACAACGTTCAAAAAATCATATTCAGATTTTACTTAGCATAATCGATTATCAGATTGTGTATAATCGATTACCTGACAACGTTCCAAAAATCATATGCAGATTCTACTTAGCATAATCGATTATCAGATTGTGTATAATCGATTATCTTTCAGAGTTTAAAAATACTTTGGCAATGGTCATTTGCATAATCGATTATGCTATAAGGATAATCGATTATCTTTTATATTTTGAAAACTTCGGACTACACTGTCTTAACTTAATCGATTATCATAAAGTACATAATCGATTATTTTACAGTCTTGTAAAATTTGATAGACACTGCCTCAACATAATCAATTATCATAATGTGCATAATCGATTATTTTATAGCTTTGAAAATTCTGATGGACACTGCCTCAACATAATCGATTATCATAAGGTACATAATCGATTATCTTGTAGCTTTGAAAAATCTAATGTACACTGACTTAACATAATCGATTATCATAAGGTACATAATCGATTATTGTTCAGCTTTGTAAATTTGGTGTACATTGTCTTAACATAATCGATTATCATAAAGTACATAATCGATTATCTTTGTCCAGATTTTAGAGGCATGTTTAAAAATCATTTTGGCTAAAATAAAATGTTTGAAAATCATTTTGCTTTAAATTAAATATGCATGATTTGATAAAAATGATTTTACGAGAGAAGCCAAGTCTTGAGTTAATTGTTGGATCAAGATCACAATTAAAGAACGACTCATGTATAACTTTATTTCTTTGCTTGATCATGATCTTTGTTCGTCTTGTGCTTGAACCTCGTTATGTGTCAATTGCTGCGCTTGTGCTTGGACTTCGTCATATGTCAATTGCGCGTCGTTTGTCATTTATCAAAACCTACAAATATGAATACACGTTTAGTTTAGTGCCTTGAGAACGTGTTTCAACAATTTCCCCCTTTTTGATAATGGCAAACCAATATCGGGATATGCATATTAGATAATTCATAATGACGATCCAAGACAAGTATATATATATGCAATTAGTATCCAAGACAAGTATATAGATATGCAATTAGTTCCCCCTCAACATATGAATTCCCCCTCAATTTATGCTAATAAATGTTAAGTGCATAGCCCTTATTCTTCCCCCTTTTGACATTAGCAAAAAAACATTAGTAAATAACTTGTTTATTGATTAACCAAAAATCCGAGTTCATAAAAAGAGACAATGAAACATAGAACAAAAAGAAAGAAATTATTCATTATCATTATTAATTTCTGGCTCGGCATTCGGTACATCTTCCCGAAGGACAATTTGGGCATATGGATAGTTGACATGGTCAAAGTATCCATGAAGTTCATGGGAGAGACGAGTGAAATTCATATCGATGCGAGTCATGGAGGAGGACAGACACGCAATTTGCTCGGAAATGGTATTGAGAGATACATCGGACGGGGCCGGAGGACGACGTCTCTGAGTTGGAGGAGGAGGTGGATGCTCACCGATATTGGAAAATGAAGATTCTTGTATTTCCCAATGTTTCGTCGCCTTTTTGTGAGGACCGATGGAAGTGTCGACACCGGATGCAACAAGAAAGGTCATAACGACAAAAGCATAAGGGAGAGGCTTATCTTCCCCAATAGCATCATACATATGAGTTTTGACGAACTTGCACCAATTGATGCAAGCTCCGGTGATGATGGCATGCATGAGTTTTGAATCCTCATGAGATATAGTTGTATGATTGAATTTCCGCGGTTTTAGAACGCGGGTGATGAAATAAAAAATTAAACGGTATTCGGGGAGCATGTTTGTGATGGTGGGACGACGATGGTCCGGAGTTGGAAAAAATTCACCGATGCCGATTTGAGTAAAAAGAAGTTGTTCATCAAACAGAGCGCCTTCTTCCCTAGTATAGCGTAAAATGTCTTCCCCATTGCGCGGAAGTTTAGTGATGGCTTGAATATTTGCCTCAGATACAGGGATGTGAATTCCATTGACGGTCGAGAAGAGTTCATCATCTTCGTCTTTCTCGAGATTTGAATAGAAGGCCTGAATTAAGGAAGGATGAATGTAGGGGGTGTGAAGGTATAGGAAATCAAGGAGTTGGCTTTGTAGGAGCATATTTGCTGTGGATGGAGGGGCGCTTTGACTAAGAAATCGATTAGTGGAAAATCGAGGAGGGAGGATTTCTCGATTTTCAAACTTTTCAGCGAAGCGCATAAGTTGTTCTTCACTGTTGAATCGTATGAAGGAGCCATCTTTATAACAATAAACTGGTGGACGAGTGGCGGAAGAGGAGGAGACATTTTTGCCGGCACGAGCACGTTTAGAGTTTCTGCCCGACATTTTGAATAGGGAGTAATATTCTTTGAAAGAAATTTGAGAAATATTGAGAGTTTGGGAGATAAGTTTGATGTTTGAGTGAAGAGATTGAAGACTTATATCACCTATTTATAATGAGAAGGATGGCATTGCATTGAAGATGAAAATCTGCAGAAATTTAAGAGACAAAACGGTCAGAAACGGTAACAATTTTGAAATACTGACTGAGAATAATCGATTATTGAATTATGGTAATCGATTATTCTGACACAGAGTGCACAGTGATTTTCTGACTCGGGAAATAATCGATTATACTTTTGAGATAATCGATTATTTTAGGAAGTGCACTAATGAATAGCCGAGACGGTAATCGATTATACAGTTTTAAAAAATCGATTATTGTCACAATTAACACCTGAAAAATAATGTCAACAAAATCGATTTTAAAAATTGATAATCGATTTTTATATTTACCATCCAAAAACCTGCAAAGCAAAAACTGTTAGATAATCGATTGTAGTGTTGCATAATCGATTATGTAAATTTTTCGGCATAATAAACATAAAACGTAAATAATCGATTAGTGATACTTGCTAATCGATTTTCCGGCATAGTAAGCATAATACAAAAAGAAGTGATAATCGATTATCGACTTTAGAGAAATCGATTATTCTACACCATCGCCTTATAATTCCCCCTGCCTTTAGGGCGATACCTGCAAAAGAGAATTAGGCGCCTCCGACGCTCAAGTTAGTAAATTTTTTAAAAGAATAATGCAATGCATGATTTGGATCAATGTGGAGTCAAGAATAAAGAATTCTTTCTCTAAGAGCTTTGTGAAGATGTTGACCAATTGACAGCGTGATCTCTTAAGAAGTGTGTCCTAAGGTGTTCTTAAGAGTGTTTCGAGTACTTACCTTTTGTTTAATGTCGCCAATTACCTTGTCGAGAGGATGGTCTTTGATTGTCCTCCACGCGTTGGGCAGTTTTGTTTCTTTCTCCAGTGGTGGCGCTTCCTCCGATGATTGTTCCAAGATTTCATCTTGAATTTCCTTTGGGTTTTCCTCTTGTACTTTGTCTTGAGGACTTATTGTGTTTAAAATACCTGCAAGATCAAAACCAGAATCCTTTCTCGCCAAGCGAGCATTATTTTCGGAAAACACAATATGAGGGGATTCTTCAACAGTTTCGGTTCTATTATTGAATACTCTATATGCTTTGCTACGTGATGAATAACCAAGAAAAATTCCTTCATCCGATTTGGCATCAAATTTTCCCAAATTATCTTTTCCGTTGTTATGAATAAAGCATTTACAACCGAATACTCTAAGATGGGAGAGATTAGGTTTCCTTCCCTTATAGAGTTCATAGGGAGTTTTCATGAGTATTGGCCTTATTACTACTCTGTTTAAAACGTAGCATCCGGTACTCACGGCATCCGCCCAAAATTGTTTGGGAATCTTAGCCTCATCGAGCATGGTTCTAGCCATCTCTTCGAGAAACCTATTTTTCCGTTCCACCACTCCATTTTGTTGTGGTGTAAGTGGAGCAGAGAAGGTGTGCTCAATACCGAGTTCGTCACAAAAGTCCGTGAAGAGATTGTGATCGAACTCTCCCCCATGATCACTTCTTATGGAAGTGACGGTTGTGTTCTTTTCATTTTGAACACGTTTAAGAAAACATTTAAAATTTTGATAAGCCTCACTTTTGTGAGCAAGAAATAGTGTCCATGTAAATCTAGAATAATCATCAACAATAACAAAAGCATAACGATTTCTACCAAGACTTTCAATGCGAGATGGTCCAAAAAGATCCATGTGAAGAAGTTGCAAAGGTCTTGTAGTTGAAACAATATTCTTAGATTTAAAAGATGCTTTTGTTTGCTTCCCTTTTTGACAAGAATCACAAATAGTGTCATTTTCAAATTTCAAATTTGGAAGACCAATAACTAAATTTTGTGAAGTCAATTTGTTTAAAAGATGCATGTTGATATGAGCTACTCTACGATGCCATAACCACATATCATCTTCTTTACTCATAAGACAATCACATACTCTGATGAAGAGTTTTCAAGATCAACTATATAGATGTTATCAATTCTAAAACCACGAAGGATAATTTTAAAATCACTACGACGAAAAACTAAGCATTCTTCCGAATCAAACAAAACAAGATTTCCCTTGTCACATAATTGACTTATGCTCAAGAGATTATGCTCAATACCGAGTTCGTCACAAAAGTCCGTGAAGAGATTGTGATCGAACTCTCCCCCATGATCACTTCTTATGGAAGTGACGGTTGTGTTCTTTTCATTTTGAACACGTTTAAGAAAACATTTAAAATTTTGAAAAGCCTCACTTTTGTGAGCAAGAAATAGTGTCCATGTAAATCTAGAATAATCATCAACAATAACAAAAGCATAACGATTTCTACCAAGACTTTCAATGCGAGATGGTCCAAAAAGATCCATGTGAAGAAGTTGCAAAGGTCTTGTAGTTGAAACAATATTCTTAGATTTAAAAGATGCTTTTGTTTGCTTCCCTTTTTGACAAGAATCACAAATAGTGTCATTTTCAAATTTCAAATTTGGAAGACCAATAACTAAATTTTGTGAAGTCAATTTGTTTAAAAGATGCATGTTGATATGAGCTACTCTACGATGCCATAACCACATATCATCTTCTTTACTCATAAGACAATCACATACTCTGATGAAGAGTTTTCAAGATCAACCATATAGATGTTATCAATTCTAAAACCACGAAGGATAATTTTAAAATCACTACGACGAAAAACTAAGCATTCTTCCGAATCAAACAAAACAAGATTTCCCTTGTCACATAATTGACTTATGCTCAAGAGATTATGTTTTAGACCTTTAACTAGCAATATATGCTTAATGGAAGAAGATTCATTCTTACCGAACGAGCCAATGCCGATAATTTTTCCCTTGTTGTTATCTCCAAAAATAACGTTTCCTCCTTCCTTGTGTTCTAGTTGAAGGAACTTGGATGCGTCTCCGGTCATGTGTTTGGAGCATCCACTATCAAGGTACCAAAGTATACTTGATCCCTTCAAACATACCTACAAGACAAATCAATGAGTTTTTGGCACCCAAGCTGTTTTGGGTCCTTGAGAGTTAGGTGTAAAATGATGTTGTGCTTGACATGCAGTTAAGTGTCTGTGTCTAGTAAAACAAGCAGGAGCAATATGTCCTATTCGACTACAATAGTGACAAATGACATTAGGATTATGCATTCTTCTAGGTTGGTAGTAGTTGGAGGTACGAAAATCGTTTGCTCTATTTTTGACAATATGGCTATTGCGCAATCCTTGAAAATCATTTCTCCTACTGTTTGTTCTAGGATATGCAGCATTTCTAGAATAATTGTTTCTAGGTCGAGTATGTCTAGGTTGCGATTGTTGAAGGCCATTTCTAGGCGTTCTAAAATGTTCAAAGTTTCTTCTAGTGTTTGGTCTAGGATGCATGTTGATTCTAGGATGGTTACTTCTAGGATGAATGTTTATTTTTGTTTATCCTAGGTTGAGCCTTGGGTTGTTGGGGGATGGCTTCAACTTTTTCTTTAGGCTCGTTTTTGAAACCTATGCCATGTTTGGTCGATTTCAAATTGACAAGAACATCATTCAAATTTTTGTGAGAAGAATTGAACTTATCTAGGGTGCCCTTAAGTCTTTCTACTTCATATTTTAGATGCATGCAAGAAATACAATTTTTACTAGAACTCTCGGGTTTGTCGGCGCTTCTCTTGCCGAAAAATTTGTTTTCTTCTTTCAACTTCTCATTTTCCAAAATCAATTTTTCCAAATCTTTTTCTTTCAAAGAGAGTTGTTTTTCAAAATCTTTTTCTTTCAAATAAGAATTTTTCTTTACGTCTCTAACAGTTTCAGAAGCTCTAATGAATTCACTATACAATTCATCAAAAGCATTTTGCATTTCCTCAAGAGAAAAGAAATTTTTTGAAGAAATTTGACATACCTCTTTTTGATTGTCTCCGTGTGCCATGAGACATAGATTTGCGGCTTCGTCTTCTTCATCGTCGCTTGATTCGTCTCCTGAGTCACCTCCCCAAGATATGTATGCTCGTTGTTTCTTGAAGGGTTTCTTCTCCTTTTTGACATTTGGGAAATTTGATTTAATGTGCCCGATTTCTCCGCATCCATAGCACTTTACTTGATCTCCTTGTTGTTTGCCTTTTCGTTCATACTCTTTTCGCATGAACTTTTGAAACCTCTTAATAACGAGTCCGAACTCGTTATCTCCGTTGTTTGAGTCCTCATCATTTTGAGGTTGAGTCGTGCTTGCCTTGAGGGCGATTCTTTGTTTCCTTTGATCATTAAACGGAGGGTTAAGTATAGTAGATTCATAGGTTTTAAGATTACCTCTTAGTCCGTCGATGGTGACATTTGAAACGCCGATAGACTCTTGAATCGCGTCGGCCTTGGAGCGCCATTCCGGAGTGAGACTTCGGAGAATTTTTCGGACAAGTTCCTTATCTGTGAACGTCTTCTTAAGAGCATGTAGGTCATTGACGATTTTTGAAAATCGTTCGAACATGTCATCGATCCTCTCGCTTTCCTTCATGTGAAACAGTTCATATGCATGGGTTAGAAAATCAATTTTAGCTTCTCTTACCTGGTCCGTACCTTCGTACGTGATTTCCAGCTTATCCCACATTTTCTTAGCCGTTGTGCAACATGATATTTTTCTGTAATCATCAGCATTTACAGCACAATATAATAAGTTGATGGCTCTAGCATTGTTCTGCACTTTTTGGATATCATCCGCATCGTATTCATCTTCGAATTTTGGAACCCATTCATTTTCAACCTTTTTGGTTGGAATTTGTTCTCCCTTCGTTATAACCTTCCATAGATGAAAATTATTCGATTGGATGAATATTCTCATCCTCTCCTTCCAGTACGTATAGTTTGTGTCGTCGAACAGTGGTGGTCTGGTGGAGCATTGTCCTTCACCTATTCCTGCATTAAAGTCACGAGTAGAAGCCATGGATTGTTTCTCTCAAACGGTTAAGTCTTTCAGAGAGTTGGGCTCTGATACCAATTGTTAGAATATACGCCTAACGCTAGAGGGGGGGTGAATAGCGTTATAATAAAAAACAATATAAACTTGCGGAATTAAAAATTGCAGGATTGAAATAAGTGCGGTAAGGAAATAATAAGGAACGAACGCACCAAAATTATCCTGGTTCACCACAACCTGTGGCTAGTCCAGTCCCCGAGAGACTCTCTCGAGATTCCACTAACTTCGTTAAGCTTACGGGTGCTTACCAAACCGTTACAAACTGAGAACTTGAGTCACACAAGCCTCAACAACCTTTGCTCGAAGATACCACACTTCAAGACTTCAACCGAAGGAATGAAAACGTTCCTTCTTACAACCACAAGGGATTAACACTTCCCTTCAAGTGTATACAAACACTTAGCACTCAAGACAAGACTCTCTTTAAGAGTATATATGAGTAAAATAAATACGCTCAAGAACACAACAACTTTCGTCAAGAGTTTGGCTCTCAAAAACTTATTAAATGAATAGAAAATGATGAATATGAGAGTATGCAAGCTTTAGCAAGAATATAATCAGTTGTTGTACTTAGAAGACTGATTTTGAGTTGTATTTATAGTGTTCAAAACCCCCACAACCGTTGCCTAATTGCCAATCAAGAATTGCTGATTTTGTGCTAAGATAATCGATTATTTGATTTGCATAATCGATTATTTTCCAATCGTTCAAAAATCATTCCCAGATTTTAAGCAGAATAATCGATTATCCAAATCGTATAATCGATTACCTGACAACGTTCAAAAAATCATATTCTGATTTTACTTAGCATAATCGATTATCAGATTGTGTATAATCGATTACCTGACAACGTTCAAAAAATCATATGCAGATTCTACTTAGCATAATTGATTATCAGATTGTGTATAATCGATTATCTTTCAAAGTTTAAAAATACTTTGGCAACGGTCATTTGCATGATCGATTATGCTATAAGGATAATCAATTATCTTTTATATTTTGAAAACTTCGGACTACACTGTCTTAACATAATCGATTATCATAAAGTACATAATCGATTATTTTACAGTCTTGTAAAATTTGATAGACACTGCCTCAACATAATCGATTATCATAATGTGCATAATCGATTATTTTATAGCTTTGAAAAATCTGATGGACACTGCCTCAACATAATCGATTATCATAAGGTACATAATCGATTATCTTGTAGCTTTGAAAAATCTAATGTACACTGCCTTAACATAATCGATTATCATAAGGTACATAATCGATTATTGTTCAGCTTTGTAAATCTGGTGTACATTGTCTTAACATAATCGATTATCATAAAGTACATAATCGATTATCTTTGTCCAGATCTGAGAGGCATGTTTAAAAATCATTTTGGCTAAAATAAAATGTTTGAAAATTATTTTGCTTTAAATTAAATATGCATGAATTGATAAAAATGATTTTACGAGAGAAGCCAAGTCTTGAGTTAATTGTTGGATCAAGATCACAATTAAAGAACGACTCATGTATAACTTTATTTCTTTGCTTGATCATGATCTTTGTTCGTCTTGTGCTTGAACCTCGTTATGTGTCAATTGCGCGCTTGTGCTTGGACTTCGTCATATGTCAATTGCGCGTCGTTTGTCATTTATCAAAACCTACAAATATGAACACACGTTTAGTTTAGTGCCTTGAGAACGTGTTTCAACAGCAATTTCATTCAATTATCTTTTAAAAATTCCAAATACATTTGTAAAAAATGCGCAAAAATTAAAAAAATTATATTTTGTTGTAATATGAGAGGGAAAGACACTATTCACTGAAAATGATAATTTGGAAATAATTTTGTCCCTTTGTACAGTCAAAATAAGCAGCAAGTTAATTTTTAAAAATCTTAAAAATTTAAGAAAAATACCAAACTTTCTAGGAGTGCTTATATATGCTTACATATACTATTTTGAAGGTATTATGGGTACAAAAACACATAGGGAAAAATTGGGTATCAACATGGCCAATTCAATTGAGGCTCATTCTGCACCAGCCACTGTCCAGCTTCCTCATTCTATTAAGGAAACTTTGAAGAAGCTCCTAGCCAACCAGGAGAATATTATAGAGACTCAGGGTGCCTTCACTAAGGCAGTTGATGCACATGGCATAGCTCTGAAGGAGCTTGCATGGGAGCACAAAAAGATGAGAAAGTCAAGGGCATCCAAGGAGTCAGTGAAGGTGCTTCGAGCAGATGTGAACAAGCTAATGGCGGATCAGCTGCCTTTAGACTTATTATTTGGGGAGTAAGACCCTCCAGCAGTAGCATCAGTTCCAGAGCCATAGCAGGAGCATGTACCTAGGCCTCCGAGGTAGAAGAGGAAGCTTCCCAGCACTAAGGGAGTAGTGATTGAGTTGGCAGAGATTCAGGTGACTCTCTCCGGTGATGTACCAGATATTCAGCCGGTCCAGCAGTAGAGCAACAGCAAGTCGGGAACCAGTCTGAGGTTCCGCCCATATAAAGGATCAGGGGACCACTGAGGATCCGATGCAGACAGACCAGGCCTAGGGAGCCCTCTATATCTTTTTATCTGATATTTTGTGCTTATTTTGGTAGTTGGCATTGGGGACAATGCCAGCTCTTATTCGAGGTGGTGCGCCCCACTTTTTATCCATTTGGATGATGTATATATTAGATATTCCTTTTTATGTTTTTGATTTGATTTCTCTAGTTAGTCTGTACATAACTTTACATTTTAGCTACTTTATCGTACTTTTCATCTTGGTCTATATATAAAGTTACTTTATATATATATATATATATATATATATATATATATATATATATATATATATATATATATATATATATATATATATATATATATATATATATTCATCCCCAGTTATATATTCTACTCCCCTATTGATATATTCATTCAATTTTTCTATTTCCGTAAAAAAATTTCGTTTCTAACTTCGTAGATAGGCTTGTAACCTTTTGTTTTATTTTTTGCATTTTCAAACCCTTGGTTTTCTTAATGCCATGGTTCTTTCCAAGGGTGAAGTGTTGTGCAAATCAGGTGGCTCTTCCCAGTGATAGATGGCGTGACAACCTTCTTAAGGGTTTGAGTCCATTTTTGATTTTTTTTCTTTTGGTTTTGATATTTCATAGTTAAGGGTACCTCAGGCAAAGCTTTTGCCTTTCATCCCATGGTCAAATACATAATGTTATGTTTAGGATGGTGACAGTCGTAGCCTTGAAACTCTTATCTTGACGAAACAATCATCACATGGTAGTTTTTTTACCATTGTACACTTCATTGTGGGCCCTCGACTCGATGTCTTTAGCAATCATTGGGTGTGTGTGGTGAGAATTCGAATTGTGAGTCCAAGTCCTGATCTGATGGTCTAGAACTTGTCCTGAATGTTTTTTGAGGCGAAATTCTAGGTGAAATTTGACTTGAGAAGTAATTATAGGCCCTCCTTGATCCAAATACTAAGTTGAAAAATTCCATGACCTACCAATGAAATGATCCCTAGTCAACCTTTTGAGCCTTGAACCTTTTTCTTTTAATAACCAAAGCTACAAGACTATACCCTTTTTTAATGTTACCCTAACTTGGCACCCAAATCTTCCCTTGAGTAATGGCAAATGATTAAGTTTGGGGGTGAGAAAAAAAATGAAACAATGTGGTAAAAGGTAGAAAAGCAAAAGAAAAGGAAGGCAATGAAAAAGAAAGAAAAGAAAAGACAAAGAAAGACCAATGTGAATAAGAACAAAAAGGGGATTCAAAGAAAACAAAAGTGAAAAGGTGTAGAAAAAGTAGAAAAAAAAAGAGAAATGTTTTAAATTGCACAAGAAAGAGTGACTATGTGTCTCTCCAACCCCTTGAAAAGAAGTGAATACTCCAATGAGTCAAGAAAGTGTGCCAAAATAAATCAAAAAGAAGAGCTTAAGGGAAGATTGAACCCACTTGAACAAAAACATGCCCTACCCTTACCCAAAAGCCTTCACAATGACTACACAAAAGCCCTCTATGATCTTGAGTTGAAGGGAACCTACATTAGTGGATACATACATAAGGGGCAAGCATATGGTACTTATGTCGACGCCCCCTTTTTTCTGAGGAGAAATCGGGTTTACGATATTATGGGCGGAATGACCCTTTTATCCCCCTTCAGAGAGTTTGGGCTATGTAGTTTGGAGAGTCGCCACCTAATGATTACAGTGCATTTGGACACTTTTAGAGAAAAGAAGAAGGATTTGAAAGAAAACCAGAGTTCGGGTAAGGGCTAGAGATTATCTCGAGGGGAAGTTGTTAGGCACCCCTCAAGATCCACTAGTGTGGTTCCCGGCCTTGCTTAATTGTGACTTTAAGAAGAGTAGGAGTAGACAAGCAAAGTTTTCACAAAAGAAATATAAACAAGTTGACCATTTTGAAAGAAGAAAGGCACAAGTGAAAAGAGAGCTTAGTCCGAAGAAAACATTAATTTAAATAAAGGAAAAGCAAAGAAAAAGGGTCCTAGGTTTAGCTATAATATGGATCATTCGGTGCAATACCCAGCAATCATTCTCACACGAGATATTAGCGCACTGTCATCATCTCTATATTCTACCCTTCCCACCCCGTTAAGGTATTTAAACGCGATTAGCTTGTTTACTTATTGCATGCTAATACCCGTCCCGACCTATTAGTCCCGGTGTATTTGGACTTCTAATCCTAAAAGGGGAGAAACGGGTTAGAGGCGTATATGGAGTTTAAAAGGGATAAAATACTAGGGCGTCAATCAAAAACAGATAGCAAATACATGGGGGTTTTAAACAAACACCAAAAGGATCATACAAACCCCGTAGATCACACAATAATTAGTTTAGCATGACTTGCATATACTGGTTTGGTCTTTAATTAAAGTTAAGCAGCGGACAGATCAGTTTAACACATAGAATTAGATAAAAGGCTACATTAGGCAACTTGGATCCAATTTTTAGGAGTTGTTATATTTAAAAAACAAGTTATGGATTGAGGTCCTAATGCAAGAGAGTGCAAAAAGCAGAGGTTTAGGAAATTGTCGAAGTTCAGGAAAGAAGTTTTGAAAATAGGCAGGGTTGTAAAAGTAGAAAGTGCAGTAGAGTTTCCAGAGGTAAAATGCTTCAAAGAGCGAGTTTAAAAATTGTTTGCAAAATTTATGAATAAAAAATGCAGACAGATATTTGGAAGACAGTTTTAGAGGAAAAATACGAATTGCAGACAGATTTGGGAGGGTTTTATTAGAAAACGCTGGGACTGCTTGCCAGATTATCCAATTTTAAGAAAGATTTAAACGAGTTAAACCTACAGGCAGGATATTTACATCTTGATTTTTTATCGACTGATTAATGCCTTTAATTCACTAAGAAGCGAGCATTGGATTACCCTACAGTTTTTCCTACCGTTTTACGCATTTCCTAATGGCATGATTTCTATATGCAACATGTTGTTTAATGTGTCATATAGGCATGATATCTACTGATTTGCAATATGGCTGAGTATTAATTCCTATAGGCATGGCAACTAAATGATAGAAAAGAATGCAGTGTAGAAAATCATTCTATCTATGATATGTGCGCTTTGGTTGCATGAGCATAATTTTCAGGTATAGGTTTTGATGAATGACAAACAATGAAGTCACTGTCAAACAACGATATTATATGACAAACAATCAAGATTGAATGCCAAGAAGCATATTGATGACGGAATTGCATAGACAAGCCAAGGACGAGTTCAAAAGTTCAAGACCAAAAACCCAAGGCGTAGGTCGTTAGGTAGAACAAATGTAAGAGCAACGTTTAAAGTTATCTCGTCTTTTGGCTCAACATAGGTCATCATAAATATGCATAAAATCATTTTGCCAAATCATATTTATCATAAACATATTTTAAACACTTCAAACAAAATGATTTTAACGTTTTCATTTTAACCAAAATGGTTTTTGAAGTAAGTTTTCAATTCTGGTATATTACATAGGTCATCATTAATATGCATAAAATCATTTTATTAAATCATATATATCATAAAAATTTTTAATATACTTCAAACAAAATGATTTTAACGTTTTCATTTTAACCAAAATGGTTTTTGAAGTAAGTTTTCAATTCTGGTATACTGTGGTATACACAGTTATATCAATGGTATATAATCGATTATAATTCTTAAAAAATCGATTATCTTGTATCCGTTGCCAAAGTTTTGAACACTGGAATAAAATAATCGATTATGCCATCCAAATAATTGATTATTCCTGAGCAGAATCTTTTCCGACTTTGTAACGGTAAAAGGATAATCGATTATGCAAATCAAATAATCGATTATCCTTGCATAAAATCAGCATAATTGATTGCCAATTATGCAACGGACATCCACCCTTTAACCCCTATAAAAAGAGGTCTTTTGAGATGTTTTTAAACACACAACACCTCCCAATATTCATATACATATTGATATTATTTGAGCATCATTTTAGAGCTTTTGTTGAGCCATTTGAGAGACAACTTTGAGTTGTTCATAGAGCTAAAATTGTATCTCTTTATCTACTTTTTTGAGAGAGTTCTTATTGTAAAAAGAGAAAGGTGTTTGAGAAGAACATATCTTCTCATTGATTTTCGGGTTTGCTAAGTACCCTCAATCTTAGTGGTTGAAGTCTCGTGGTGCGGTATCCACGAGCAAGGTGAAGTCTTGAGGTGCGGTATCCTCGAGCAAGTTGAAGTCTTGTAGAGTGTACATCTACGAGCAAGTGTAACGGTTTGTTAGGCACCCGTAAGCTTAACGGAGTTAGTGGAATCTCGAGAGAGTCTCTCGGGGACAGGACTAACCACAAGTTGTGGTGAACCAGGATAAATTCGGTGTGTTCTTTCCTTACTATTTTAATTACCGAATTTATTTTATTCCTGCAATTTTAATTCCGCAATATTTATCAATATTCTCGTGCCGCACTATTCACCCCCCCCCCCCCTCTAGTGACGGGCATAAATCCTAACATGCAGAACCCTATAAACATGATTTCTAGGTGATTTCAAATATTAAGCCTATAGGCATGATATCTAAACGACTTATAGCAGTAAAATTCCTATAGGCATGATATCTAGGTGACTTGAAGTAGTAAGAGTCCAATAGGCATGATTTCTAAGTGATTCAAAGTGATAAGAGTCATATAGGCATGATTTCTACCCTTTAGCATGCAAACGACTAAAAATAAACCCCTCACATACCCTTTACTACTATATTCCCCAAGTTTTATTATGAAGTTATTATTACAGAGCCAAGAATAAAAATAAAATACATCATAGACCACAGCTAGATCCAAACTACCTAATGCAATCTTAATATCCAATACATGTTTTCACCAAATCCGGATTCCAGATTCCAAGGCCTTCTCTTAGAGTGTTTCAAAGTTCATAGGGTGTTCAAAAGCCTAGGCAATGCTTACACTCTAAAGATTGAAATTTGTAACAGAGTAGTACAATGTGTGAAATTAACATCCCTTAGGCATCCACGTTCAGAGGGAACTCTAGGGTCGCTAGCATGGCTTACCATATTGGGGTAGAACTTAAGATCTAAGAGTAGGTGTAAAGTGAGAGAGAAACCTTAGCAGGAGGTCGTTATACCCAGTCATGGAATAGACTGGCACACCCCTAACCTCCCACTCACATTCAGACATATAAGAGCAGACTCTTAAAGAGTCAAACTCAGGCCTGAATGATGATCAGGACATCAACATGCCCAAGTTAGGGCTCAGCACATTGGGGGAAAGGGAATGGGGAAAACAGTCGAGTAGAGAATAAAAAAGAGTCTAGTCCTGAACCACATACAGCAATTCATAATGCTATTATGACCTAGTAAAAACTCACACACAAGAGGAACAAGGGAGAGGGATTAACATGCTTGAAAGTAATCAAATAGTGCAAGAACGCATAAATGAACACACAAAGAAAGGGGTAGAAGCAGAGAAATCGAATAAGGATGCTTATAGAGCATAGGAGGGCATACCAGTTATAATTCTAGGATAGCAAACTAATAACAGCAAACAGACAACCAGAAATAAATAGGAACAGACTCAAGAAACTCCCAAATGTATAAGAGTTCAAGCAGCATGTAGTGTAGAATGCTCAATAGAATGCAGAGAAGATAGCTTTGAGAGTGTGTTTGTGTCCTTAAACTCAATTGTTCGTGTCCTTTAAAGAAAAGGAGCATGGTTTTCATAGTTTGAAACCAGGCAAGTAATCAAGGCAAAAAAATAATTCAGTATCAATTAGAATTAATCAGGAGAAAGGAATTCCTTTTATTAAGGAGTAGACCTTGAATAGTGAAGGACAGAGTTTTATTTAAGGAAAGAAAATCAATAACACATTGTGCAATAAAGGGTAAATACATAAGAGAAGTTATTCAAATACACGGTTCAGGTAAGTAAGGTAAGAATAAAATCAACTACACATAGTAAATCAAGGAATTAAATATTCGAACTCAATAATGAATCGAGTCAGAAAATAGATCCAAATTAGATAAGGGAAGAATCCAATAAGCTCACATAATAGTAGTCTGAAATCAATCCCCAAACATTAGGGTTATTTCAAGGGAAAAAGTTCTGACTATAAAGAGTGCATGAATTTTAAACATGCGAGGCTAGAATTAAACAAATCGAGTGGTCATGCAATCAAAAAAAGAAGAACATAGCTATGAGAGAAATCAGAAGGTCTTGCAAAGCTTGGCAAGAATAAGAGAACAAAAGATGAATTTTAGAAATTGGGGTTTGAAATCAAACAGGAAGCAACCCAATTGCACATAAGTGGTGTGAAAACCCCCAAAATATAGGGTTTCCTCCACATATTAAATGTAAAGATGAAATCATAGAAAATTAGGCAAAGTAAACTCATGAAGTCAAAGGAACATACACATTTCATGGAAGCATAATGAAACAAAATACAGTAAAAGAGATCACTAGGAAACCCTAGGAGGAATCATAGTAAAAGAAAACTAATGGAAATCACGGTGACAACACTTAGGAGTTAAAGTAAAGCAAGATACCGTAAAATAATATAAGATATCACCGTAGAACAAGTAAAATCAAAAGAAACCCTAGGTTTGAGAAGATGAACAGTTTTGAAGGCAAAAACTTGAAATAATGTAAGAAATACTTTGAAAACCTCAGAAATAGCACGTATCTAAAGCAGATTTAGAGACAAACAAGAAAACCTCGAAATGGCTTGGGGTTTTAAATAAACCCTAGAAGATGAGAAAGTCCTGGAAAGGGGCTGGTCCGAGTCGAACGAGTCAAGTCGAACGAGTCCGAGATGAACTCGTAGTGCTAGGACACGCCGGAGATGAGCCGGAGATGGCCATAGAACCTGAATCGGAGGAACTCAAAGCCAGGGTCTTCAAGATCGGACCTTGAAAATTCACGTAACAGGATAATAATTGCGTGTGTGGGGGGGAGTACAGGTCACCCGGGGCTTAGAATGCCATGGATGTCAGTGACATAAGGTGGAAATCAGTGCAAAGGGGCTATGGTTTCGGAGAGGAGTTGAGAGGATTTGGGGACGAAGGGATTTCAAGGGTGGCTGTTTGCGGGAAATGAATTAGGATTAGGGGTAGTTATGAATTCAAAAAGGTAAGGATGAGTGTGGGCCGTTGATCAAAATGATCAACAGCTAGGATTAAAAGAGAAAATCGAACGGGTTTAGCTAGTCGGGTCTGAGTTGGGCAGAAAATGAATTGGGTCGGGGGATTTGGGGTTAAAATTGAGGTGAAAATTAGGCTATTATTTAAAGCAAATGAGACCACAATTAAAATAGTCATTTTTTCTTTTTGAATTTATAAAAATAGTAAAAGATATTAGAAAATCAAATTAAAAATATTGGGTTAATAGAAAACATGTAATTACTATTAAAAAAATATTGGGCTTGATTATGTGATTAAAATTGCTATTAAATCTGAAAGTGGGCTAAAATTGCAATTTCATGCAATTTAATTTTAAAATACCAAATGGACTAAAATTATGCAAAATCATGTAAATTACGTTTTTGTATAAGTGTGATAATAAAATAAATTATTCTCTAAAACGGAAAATTTGAAAATAATTATTGGTTTTTTATAATTTTAAAATAGATAATAAATTGATCTTAGAAATCTAAAAAAATTTGGGGAAAAATACCAAAACCTTTGGGGATGCTTATATATGCATATACATGCTATTTTGAAAGCATTTTGAGTATAAAAATACATAGGAAAAAATTGGGTATCTACAATTTAGAGCCGCACTTGTGACCTTTTTCTTGAGAGAGATGAGTGAAAATCCATCAACCTCGGCTTGTGTGTCAATACTCTAAAAGGTGAGGTTCTCTTAGGGAGAGTTGATGATGTGTGAGTTTGGGTTCCACAATGATCAAAGTAATTGAGAGAAGTTCCTTGATGATATGTGTCAACTCTTTATGCTCTTGTGTCACACTTGATCCACAAGTTTTCAAAGTTTAAATGTGTTAATGATGCATTCGTATTGAGGGCAATTGTTAGTCCCAATTGATGCTATTTGAGGTTACTTTAGGATAGCTGGAATTACTTGTATGTTTCCTTCAAGGGGTGGGTCTTATTTTGTTTGTGAGGACATGCAAATGTTTAAATTTGGGGGAGTTGATAAGTAGGATTTTAACGTATTTTATGCCCCTACTTGCCTGTTATTTGAGTATAATTTGCTACAAAATAGTCCCAAAATGCTTACATATTGTGCTTGATTGCAGGTTTGAGCAATAAAGTGATGAAATGTCCAAGATCGGCTCAAAACAAAGCGAAACCTGCTCAAGTATCGAAGGCAATGAAGGGGTGGAAAAAGGAGCTAGTGCTGACCACACAATTGTGCATGCGGCCGCACTAGAGAGTTCATAGGAGTGCACAATCAGGCTTGTAACCATGTGGCCGCGGTTGGAAATGTGCCGCCCGAGGCCAGCTCACACAACCGCGCCAATGTACCATGCAGTCCGCGCCAAGAGGGTCATAGAAGATGGATTTTTGGGTAAAGTTCTGCCAGGCGCCCACGGTCATCATCACGCGGTCCGCGCCAGACCTTCACACGGCCGCGCCACATCATTACGCGGTCCGCGCTAGCTACTTTAGAGAGATGGAAATGGAAGTCAGACCAGCTAGCATGGCCGTTGTCATAATTGTGCAGCCCGCACTGAGCCCATAGGGGCAGTTTTATCCAGTTTTTCCAGCCCACTATAAATAGAATATTTTACCATTTTTAGGTTAAGTTTTATGTACTGAACTGATTTGTGCTCGTGAGGATCAACGTTTTAGCCTATTTTGGCATCTTAGCTTTAATTTCTCCATAGATTCTTGTAGTTTTACTTTAGTTATTAATTAATATGGTTATTCTTCTTTTATTTCTTCTATTTCTCTTTCAATTATGTCTAGCTAAACCCATTAGCTATGGTTGTGGCTCAACCCTAGTGTGGATAATTGATGGGCGTTGCTTTCTAATGATAGATTGATGTTGGGGATTCGTTAGTTGGGTTAATTTTATGCTTTAATTAAGGATTGGTGGTTGCAAACATTGATTCTAACTTAGTGGGTTTTGACTCTTATTGAGAGAGAGAGAGAGAGAGAGAGAGAGAGAGAGAGAGAGAGAGAGAGAGAGAGAGAGAGAGAGAGAGTATATGACCCCAAAATTGACCCAACAAGGAATTGAGATGGACATGCGAAATGATAGTCCCAATTAACGGGTTAAATCTCAAGAGAGTAATCATCCTACTTGATCCTTAGTTGTTCGGTCTAATTGGATTACCCAATTGGTCTCGAGAGAGTCAATTGGGCAAAATTGCTCTCTCAACCGAGAGGTGTGAGAGTGGGTACAATTGTACAATGGTTATAACATTAATCCTAAATATGTCAATATGTTATTAGTAGTTTCTACTCGTTATTTAACCACCTAGGTGATTTCACGAACCTAGTGCCTTTCTCCCTATTAGTTACAAACTTGCAATATTTCCTTAGCATAATTTAGTATTAATCTTTAGTTTATAATAATAGTTATTAATACAAAGAGAACCTAAAAATATTAGGAGTGCAATTAGAAATACAAATGCAATCCTAGGCTAAACAGACAATACAACTCCATTCGAAGCTTCCTGTGGAAATTTGATCCCGAACCACTAATCGGTAAAAGCTGTTAGCAACCCGCTCTCCCTACATGCATGTAGCGTTGAGTCTATTGCGATCAATTGATCCTGTTGAGGCATTCTTGTCTTCTAACGAAAATGTCTGATACAAAGACTTCAAAAGGACTCTTCTTTTTCTCATACAAGTAGCCTCTTAGCGGGAAAATTCTATAACCCAAGTTTGGGGCATAAAAAATTCTTCGCTAAAATAGATGCCTACGAATGCACGTCAAACACTTTTTAAAAATTTTAGCCAGTTGAGAAGTAGTGCAGATATGATGTAAAGAACTTAGGTCGTCAACTAACTTTATCCTTATGAAATGGCAGTCCACTTCGATATATTTAGTACGTTCGTGAAATACAGGATTTTTTGCAATATGCAAAGCAACAAGATTATCACAATATACAAGAACAGGAGACGGCGGAATTCCCAAATCAGTGAGCAAAAGAACCAACCAAACCAATTCAGCCACAACTTTACTCATGGCCCGATACTCAACCTCAGTAGAGGATAATGAAACAACAGTCTGTTTCTTAGATATCCAACTTATTAAACTTCCACCCAGAGTTATACAAAAAACTAGAAACATAACTACACGACTCAGAACAAGTAGCCTAATCACTATCACAATAGGCAAGCAAAGAAAAATCGGAATAGGTATTAAGAGAAACCCCAAAATCAGAAGTGCCTTTCAAATATCTCAAAATGTGAAGAGCAGCATTCATATGAGGCACCCTAGGACACTTGAGAAACTGACTTAAGTGTTGTACAGCAAAACACAAATCAGGTCTAGTATGGGTGAGAAAGTTAAGTTTACCAACTAAACTCCTATAAGAGCCAGGCCTATGCAATAACTCCCCATTATCAGATTGCAGTTTGACACCCAATTCTAGAGGAGAAACCACAGCAGAAGCAGAGGCACAACCAAATTCACGAAGCAAATCAGCAATAAACTTCCGTTGATGAAAAATAACCCCATAATTATCCTAGAAAACTTCAATCCCAAGAAAATAATTGAGTAGACCCAAATCTTTGATTTTAAATTAGTTGTTAAGGAACTCCTTAAGGGTAGAAATTTCAGTAAGATCATCACCCGTAAGAATAATATCAACCAAATAAACAGCAAGGAAAACAGTAGAATTGGTAGATTTCTTGATGAAGAGAGAGTAATTATTTAGAGAAGAAACATAACCTCTAGAGCAAAGTGCAGTGGATAACTTGGCATACCATTGACGAGATGCTTGTCTTACACCATAAAGAAATTTTGAAGCTTGCAAACCAAAATAGAAGAGGGATGGACATTGAAAGTAACAGTAAGACCTGGAGGTAGTTTCATGTACACCTCCTCATCTAAATCACCATGAAGAAATGCATTGTTGACATTTAATTAAAAGAGAGACCACCCTTTCTTGACAGCAAAAGCCACAGGACACTGGATGGTGCACATCTAGAAAATCGTGGAAAATATTTCATGAAAATCAATCCCTTCAATTTGTGTATCACCCCATACCACCAATCTAGTCTTATACATTTCCACACTACCATCAGCTTTATGTTTAATTTTATACACGCATTTGCAACCTATTGGTTTATTGCCTTTAGGTAGCTCACCTATTGTCCAAGTCTTATTAGCTTCTAAAGCATCAAACTCTTGCCTCATTGCTTTATGCCAAGCAGAGCTGGCGGATGCCTGAAAGAACGAGGCTTAATTGCTGTTGATTGGGCAACGAAAAGTGATGTATAAGTAGAGCCAAAAAGTGAAGGAGAAAGTTGTGTTATAAAATCATTAATATGATAAGATACAGTGTGAGTCCGCTGCTCCTTCGAACTTCAGGAGGAAGGACAGAACATGAGTAAGAGGTTGTAGGAATAGTACAAAGAGTAGGAGGATTTAGAGATACAATGGTTGAAGGAGGAACTGAACGGGGAAATGAAGAAGTTAAAGTTTCAGATTAGAAAGGAGAAAAATCATCATTAGGAATAAGAGGCATTGGAACAGTAAGTTTAGGGGAAGGAGAAGATAATGGGAATGAAAACATCGACTCATGGAAGACCACATCTCTAGATAAAGCACAATTCTAGAGGAGAGATTGCAAAATTTATACTCTTTCTTACCAAATGGATAACCAACAAGCACACAAGGGGCTGCTCTAGGATCTAGTTTGTCTCTGTTGCACTTGGGTATGGTAGAATAATATAGACAACCAAATGACTTCAAATGTGTATAGGAAGGTGATTTGCCATATGCAACTTCAAAAGGGGTTTTATTGTGTAAAACAATTGAAGGAAATCTATTTATTAGGTATATAACAGTCAAAATACAATCTTTTGATTGAAATAATAATGTTCTTGCTGTTTCTAGTATGTGTTTGTATTTTCTGTCAACTACACTATTCTGCTGGGGTGTATGTGCACAAGATGTTTGGTGGATAATACCATTTTCAGAGAAGTATTATAAAGCAAAAATGGAGATCTCTATTTCTAAAGCATTTGTCACTCCTTACAGTCTTAATATGAAGATTGAATTGGGTTTTGATCATAGCTACGAAAGCTTTCAACAAGGAAAAAGCATTACTTTTAGAATGCATTAAATGGGTCCAAGTGGCCCTACTATGATCATCCACAATAGTAAGAAAATATATGTCTCCAGAATATGTTTGTGTGTGATAAGGTCCCCATGTGACAACATGAATCAATTCAAACAAGGAATTAGAAACATAAGTGCTATGAGAAAAAGGCAATATGTTTTGTCTTGCTAATGGGCAAACATGACATGTAATCCTTAGAAGATAAATCAACAGATATAGAAGGGATGAGCTTCATTTTAGCAAAAGGAGCATGTCCCAGCCTATGGTACCACAATATATCATGTTTTATTTATACTATGCACATCATCAGAAGGAACTAAAGGAATAGAATTCAAAGCACTTTTATTTGGTACAACTTTGTTAATGGAAACGTCAGAAACATTCTTAGAGTGTACATTCTTACTAAAAACTGAATCAGGGAATCTAGAACCAGGAGTAGTGTGATCCTCATGAAGAAGATTGTAAAGTCCTTGGTCCAATTTACCAAGTTCCAGAAGCTTCCTCATGGAAAGGTTCTGTATGAGAATGCATGAACAAGACGTAAACAGAATTAAGCACTTGAGTTGTTGAATCAATTTGTGGACAGAAATCAGATTGTACTAAAAGGATGGAATGTATAGTACTTGATGAAGAATCAAAGAGGGGGACAAAGTAACAGATCCGATAAAAGTAACCTTTGCCTTGTATCCATTAGGTAATGTCACTAAGTAAGGAGTAGCTAGTGGTATGATGTTAAAGAGTTTATCTTTATTAGAGGTCATGCGATCAATGGCCTCACTATCTATGATCCATACACTTCTACTAGCCCCAGACAACAAACAAGCATGGGACTCATTGTCAAAATAAACAGGCAGAGACAAAATACTACCTGCAAAATTTGCAGAACCCATCAGGTTGGACTGAGAATCAGAATCAGAACCAATTTGAGTCTACTGCAACAATGTCATGAGGGTTGAGTATTGTTATTTGGTTAAACCAGGAATAGATGAGGCTTGATAATCACAGACTTGACCAGGAGTTCTATTACCAGAAGTACCATCACAAAACTGAGAAGGACTATGCTTCTGACTAGGATATGGACACCCAAACTTAATGGAAACATTTGTAGCTACCCTATTTTCCTTATTAAATTTGAAATTCTAGGGAAACCCGTGAAGTTTATAGCATTTTCAATTGTGTGACCTGATTTCTTACGATACTAGCAGAACACATTGGTTTTGGACTGTCCAAAATCTATCTTTTGATTATACTGTTTTGGAGAGAATGTCTTATTATTTAATTTGGCAGAGAAAGAAGTAGACACTGGAGTAAGTTGAGGACTGAAATGAACTTGTTTTTTATTCTCATCTTGAAGGAGTATTATATGCACTATCAAGTGAAGAAGGAGGCTGCATTATCAACAGATTACTCCTAACCCCCACATAATTCTCATTCAAACACATAAGAAACTGATGTAGTTTATCCCCCTCCTTGTCTTTTTGAATGCCTGGCTTAGCAGCACAAGTACATGAATTACCATAATATTTACGCATGGTCTCTAACTCATCCCAAAGTTTTTTCAATTTATTAAAGTATGAAGCAATGTCAAGAGACCCTTTCTGAGTTAATGGTAACTCCTTTTTAATTTCAAAACCCTTAATCACATTCATAGTCCCATATCTACGCTCCAGTTGTTTCCAAATACTCTCAACAGTTTCTGAGTATTGAACACTCTCAACAATAACTGGTGAGAGCGAACTGGTTAGCCACGAAATTATCATATTATTGCATCTATCTCATTAATTTTGTAGAATCATGATTACTCGAAAGTTTAGGAGAAGAGCGATGAAAAAAAGCAATTTTGTAAAAGCGATGAAGAAAATCAATTTTATTTTTAGCAGAGATAGACACTATCATGCTTCTCTTCCATACCCCATAGCCAGACCCATAGAAGGGAGTACTAAGTACACATGTTCCAGGAATATCAGAAGAATATATGAAAAGAGGACTTGAAGGATCAGGATTATACAGAGTTTCAGTAGAAGGTCCAGGATTTACCATAGCTCAACAATTTAGGACAAAATCATGTAAGAAGAGAGAAATTCAGAATCAAAGTCGAATAATGACACTAAACATACATTAGTGAAGTAAAATACCACTATGTATGATGCAAAGAACAGAAAAATTAGGGTTATCGATCTTTTTTCCTTATATTTGAAGAAGTAAGCCTTGAACACTCCAAACTAATAAACTTGCCAGAATAGGAGATGACCGTCAGAAACTGAAAAAAATCCTCGCCAGAATTTCAGAAATCTCCGTTCAACGAACCAAAACCAGCAAAAAATCTCCATTCTCTTTCGATTCAAACAACTGGCCAACACCGCTCGATTTATCACGCTTGAATCTGCCCAAAACCATAGCTCTTATACCATTTTAATATTGTAATTGAACAAAATTGACGAGATGAATCTAGGGTTGTAGTTCGAAGAGAGAAGACAGAGAAAGAGAGAAAATTACACTTTCATTCATCTGATTAGAAAAGTTCTAGAGTATATATACTTATATATACAAAGGGCAAAATAGTCTTCTTCTATCAATCTAATCGAGCTAATATAAATACAATTATTGGGTTGACTTTGGCCCAAATATGTTCTATAAGACTATGGCCCAAGACTGTATGTTTATGTAACTCTAACATTAACAGCACATAAAGATCCTCAGATTCGTACTCAAAAGTAATTCTTTATCAAATAAAATTTGCTCTAAATCTATGCTAAAAATCATTTAACTAAGTTTATAATTTAGATATTAATTGTTTTTATTAAGGAAAGTAAAAGACGAAAGCTAAAATAGTGATTAGAAAATATGTAAAACTAATACTAATATTCTCTATATTTCAATTTATGTGAACTCTTTGATTGAGCCCGAAGTAAAGAAAAGAGAGAAGACTTTTGAACTTGTGGTGTAAAATGAGATACATATATTTTGTGTGGTTATAAATCATTGCATAAAGTAAATTGTTTCCAAATAGGGAAATGAGTCATTCTTTTTAACACAGATTGAAAAGGAAATATATTCACATATATTGAACCAGAGGGAGTAGTAAAATGATATCAAGTACTATAAAGGGTCGTTTGGTTGGGATATGGTTTATACCGGTATAAGTTATGCCAGTATGAGTTATATTGAGATAAATTATGATTGGATTAGTTATGCTGGAGTTGTTGTTTATTTTTGTTTGGTTGATGTATTAAGAATGATAATTGCATAATTTCTAAGAAGAAGGTATAAGTTATATCGGTACTAGTTACCCCACCTTCTATAAGGTATAAGTTAAGCATGCGTTAAAATTAACACTGGAATAACTTATACCTAGTTTGCTAACGTAGAATATCAAGGTGGGATTAAATTTTTATACCACCCTTATACCTCATACCAAATGATCCCTAAATAATTTTGAAATACATATTGTGATATAAATTGGGAGGGGGGGGGGGGTTTGACTAAGTAGGCGTTTGGACATAAGAATTGTAAAATTACAAAAAACGGTAAAAAGTTTTTTCAAGCGAAAATGATATTTGAAATTCGGAGTCGTGTTTGGACATAAATTTCAATTTATGTTGTTTTTTGAAGTTTTGTGAGTGAAAATTTTAAAAAAAATCTTTTTGGAGTTTTTAAAAATTTTAAAATGTATCTTCAAGTAAAAATTAAAAATTTTATAAACAAATATTAATTTTGTAAAAAAGTATTATTTTTTTTAAAAAAAGGAAAAAAATTCTCTGTCCAGACAGACTCTAAGTTTGATTATACGGAATCAAATTTGAAGTGACCCAAAAAAGCCGAAAGTCAAATGATATGGTCCTTACAGTAAGACTACATTAGTAGAGAAGTCGGTAATTCTTTCCTGTGAACTCAGCTATGCGTTGGGTAAATGGTGTCATTGTCACATGCGATAAATACTACTGGTTCGTTCCGTTTGACTTAATATATAATTTTAAAAAATAAAAATTTGAAATTTGTGATTCTAAATAAATTCAAATGTGATTTAAAGTATTTGAGTAATTATAAAAGCTTCTCGTTAAAAATAAATTATAGATTTAAATTAAATAATTATCAAATTTAACAAGAGTTCATTCTTTTTAAAACCGATAAAATAAAATAAGTTCCCTCCAAGGAGTACTATATACGATTTGGAAAATCCAACATATTTCTCGCTACGTAAACTTACTGTCACCTGTCATGTCCCCTTCTCTCTTTACCCACATAATAATAATAATAATAGTAATAATAATTTACTCTTTCCCATCCCATCACCAAAACCACCATAACTACTCCTTCCTAAACCATTAAACAATTCATAATTATTTATTATTATTCATAAAAATTTATTTATTTGAGATGAAAATGCATCACCAGCGAGAGAGAAAAAGTCAAAACACTGCTCTTTTTCAACAAATAGATAATTTTTATTACAAGAAAAATATTTAAAAAAATTACATCAATATCAAAGAAAATATAATTTCCTTTTTTCTGTTTTTTTCTTTATTCTTCATTTTTCAGCTCAAACCTGTTTCTCTCTCTTTCTTCATTTCTCCATGGATTCAGATTTCTGGACCTCTCGTCTTGCAGCTGCAAAGCGGCAGTTGAATTTACAGCAACACAATTCCTACAATCATCAAGGTTCTCAACTTGGTTTGTATTTTTTCCTTTGGATTTTATTGCATTCCTACAATCATCAAGGTTCTCAACTTGGTTTGTATTTTTTCCTTTGAATTTTATTGCTTTTCATTGATCTGTCCAGAAAAAAATGAGTTTTTTTTTATATTTTTTTTGGCATGATTTTGGTGGTGAAGTAGATAGGCTGAGCCTAGATGATTTCGAGGTTGAAGAAGAGGTCCGACCCGATTTCCCATGCCCGTATTGTTATGAGGATTTTGATATTGCCTCTCTTTGTTCCCATCTTGAAGAGGAACATTCCTGCGAATCCAAAGTCACTGTGAGTTTTTTTTTCTTCAAATCCTTATAGCTTTTTCTTATGCCATTTCATTTCATTTCATTTGAATGTTTGATTTATTGTATGGATTAGCTTATTTGTTAAAAGTTTTGACTTTGGGGCTATGTTCTCCAGATTTTAAATCTGATTAATTTTTGGCGCAAATAAAAATTTGAATCCATGCTGTTCTTTCCATTTCTTTGAAATAAGTCGCTTCTAAACACATATACAGGGGTAAAATATACTAAAGTTACAATCTTGGTTATTTGGTCACTAATTACTCTTGCATAAGTTATTACAAAGATATTGGTACCATTGGTTTGTCAATGATAAGTGTGTTGGTAAGACCAGATTAAGTTCCCATTGTAAACGTGTGGATTCAAGGCAAAACGATGAAGAACACAGTGAGAGAAAGAGAGAGAAGTTGAGAGAAAACTGGTAGAACTCTCTGGAATAACCGAGAGAAAATGAATAATGCGTAACCCCAAAATTTGGTCCCTATACACAGATATACACAAATAATAACACTTGGGTCGGGTCAGACGGCCCAAGTGTAAAAGAATTGGGCTCAGAACACTAAGGCCCAGATAGCTGGCTACTACTACAATATCCCAAATATACAATGAATATACAGCCTAATATCAACCAATATCAGTGTCTATGCTTAGAGGCTATATAATCTTGTAGCTCAACACCCCCCCTCAAGTTGGAGGGGGAGACCACCTTCAACTTGAGCAGCAGAGGATGCAGGATGGTCCCAGGCAGAGGCTTGGTGAGGAGGTCAGCAAGCTGTCGAGAAGTAGGGACATGTGAAATAGAAATGAGTCCACCAGTCAGCTGATCCCGAATAAAGTGACAATCCACCTCAATATGCTTACTCTGTTCATGAAAAACAGGATTCTTTGCCATATGAATGGCAGCCTGGCTGTCACAAAAAACTGAGAAAGGAAGAGTAACAGAAACCCCAATATCAGTTAACAATCGAGAGAGCCAAGACAATTCAGCAACCACTTTACTGAGTGCCCTATATTCTGCCTCAGCAGAAGATAAGGAAACCACATGTTGCTTTTTGGACTTCCAACTAATCAAACAACCACCCAAGAGAACACAAAAACCAGTAACATATCTTCGAGTATCAGGGCAGGCAGCCCAATCACTCTCAGAATAAGCAGTAACAGAGAAATCAGAACTAGAAGAATAGAACAGACCCAAAGAGGAAGTGCCCTTGAGATATCTGAGGATATGAAGGGCAGCATGCATATGAGGGGCTCTGGGACATTTCAGAAATTGACTCAGATGCTGAACTGCAAAACAAATGTCAGGCCTAGTGTGAGTCAAAAATAGGAGTTTACCAACAAGGCTCCTATATTGATCAGGGGAGGAGAAAGGATCACCAGAATCAGCATGAAGTTTGACATTAATATCCAAAGGACTAACAACCGGAGAAACATTTACACAGTCAAACTGATGCAGCAGGTCAGAAATATATTTATGCTGATTAAGGATCACCCACCAGGAACAGCTCACACCTCTATGCCCAAAAAATAATGCAAAAACCCTAGGTCTTTAATCCTGAACTGATCATCCAGAAAAATTTCAGGGCAGCAATCTCATCATAGTCATCCCCAGTAAGAATAATGTCATCCACATAAACTGCTACAATCACAAGAGACCCAGGTTTATCTTTGATGAATAAAGAATAATCATTCAAAGAATGAGTGTAGCCTCTGGAATATAGAGCAGAAGACAATTTAGCATACCATTGTCTGGAAGCATGTCTCAGCCCATAGAGAGATTATTTCAACTTACAGACAGGAGGAGCAGAGGCAGTAGAAACAGAGGCAGAAGAAGGAGAAGAGATCGTCAAACGTGGAGGGAGCTTCATATAAACCTCCTCATCCAAATTACCATGTAAGAAAGCATTGTTAACATCAAGTTGAAACAAATTCCAATTATTCTTAACAGCCACAACAATAAGACACTTAACAATGGACATCTTAACCACTTCAACCTGAGTATCACCCGTAATCACAAGCCTGGCTATATGCCTTTCAACAGTGCCGTCAGCCTTATATTTGATCTTATAAACCATTTGCAGCCTATGAGTTTCTTACCAGGAGGAAGAGGAACAACATCCCAGGTATGGTTGGCATCCAAGGCATCAAACTCCTTTCTCATGGCATCCTGCCATACTAGAACATATGCAGCTTGAGAGTAATAGAGAGGTTCAGATTCCAGAGAAGAAGAGGATCCAGAAAATGCAGGAAGCTGACAGACATAGTCCTTAAGATAAGAGGGAGGATTATGCAGTCTGCCAGATTTTTTGGGAGCAGGAGCAGATGTAGAAGAAGGCAAAGTAGGAGGAGAGGTATCAGGATTGAAGGGTGGAATGGAGGCTGGAACAGAGGAAGGAGAAGTGGTGGCTGAAGGAGTAGAAGGAGAGGGACAAACAGGCATCAACAAGTCATTGTCAGTTAAGGAATGCTCAAGAGGAGGAACAGGGGGAAAGGAAGAAGGAGCAGGAGATGAAGCATTCTTAAAAGGAAAGTAGGTTTCATGAAATGTAACATCCCTGGAGACAAAGTATTTCTTTGAAGTGAGGTCATAAAGCCTATAACCCTTTTTGGCAAAAGGATACCCAATGAAGACACAGGAAAGGGCTCTAGGTTTCAATTTGTCCCTTTGAGGAATTGGAACAGTAGCATAGGTAACGCACCCAAATGCTCTCAAATGAGAGTAGGATGGGGCCTTTCCATGTAGAACTTCAAAGGGAGATTTATGGTGAAGAAGTCTGGATAGTAGTCTATTAAGGAGGTAGGTGGCAGTTAGTAAGCAATCCCCCCAGAAAGAAATTGGTAAGCCAGATTGAAAAAGTAAGGCTCTACATGCCTCAAGGAGAGTTCTATGTTTCCTTTCTACAACACCATTCTGTTGAGGACTATGAGGACAGGTTGTTTGGTGAATAATCCCTTGGTTACTAAAGAAAGAGGTAACCTCAATGCTAGACCCCAGTTCCAAAGCATTATCACTTTTAACAATTTGAACCACAGAATTAAACTGAGTTTTAACCATAGACAGAAATGATTTAAGCAAGCAGAAGGCATTGCTTTTGGACCCCAGTAAGTGTGTCCAGGTATCCCTAGAGAAATCATCAACAATTGTAAGAAAATATCTAGAGCCAGAAGAAGTAGGTGTATGATAGGGGACCCAAGTGTCCACATGAATCAATTGGAAAGGTCTAGAGGTAGTTATTGTGCTATCAGGAAAGGGAAGTCTAGTCTGTTTAGCCATGGGACAGATAGAACAAGGAAAAGACTGCTTAGAAGCAAAAGGAAAAGACAATCCAGAAATGTGTTTCATATTTGAAAATGAAGTATGAGCAAGTCTCAAATGCCAAATGTAATTCATGTCAGTTGTAGCAACATTATTACAGATGGAATTATTTACATTGGAAGGTAAGGCAACATCTTTATGGCAACCAGTAAAAGAATAATTGTCATGATTACAAGAGTCAGATTTAGAGTTTACAAAAGCAGATGAACAACCAGTAGAGGAAGAAGGGGAAGCTGGAGCCCATGCAAGCTTGTATAGACCAGTCTCCTCCCTACCAAGATCCAGAGGCTTCCTCAGAGAAGGGTCTTGTATCATGTGGAGGAAGCAGCAAGTTGGAGTGAACAAAACTATGCAATGCAACTGTTTCACTAACTTGTGAACAGAAATCAAGTTGTGTTTAAAAGAAGGAACTAACAAGACATTTTGAAGGGTGATGGATGGATTTAATGTAAAGGATCCGTGCATGTCACTCTCACTTTATATCCATTAGGAAGGGTTACAAGGTAGGGTACAGTTAAAGGTGTTATGTTGAAGAGTAAATTTTTATCATATGTCATATGATTAGATGCCCCTGAGTCTATTATCCAGGTGGCAGAGTTAATATGAGTAAGCATGCAAAGTTTGGAATCAGAAATAGGGCTCTCAGTTAGCATTGTACCAGCAAAATTAGCAGCATACATGGGAGGAGGAGTCTAAGCAGTGGAATCCTCTAACTGGGTCTGCTGTAACAAGTTCATCAATTGGTCATCCTGTTGTCTGCTCAACCCTGGTATCACAGAACTCTGGCCATTTATATTTGTAACAGAGTGATGGCTTTCAGGAGGATTCCCTTGGGGAACAGACACATGTCCTTCAAAAGAAGGGAAATCCACACCAGCAGTCAGATGAGCAGCAACAGGTTTCCTCCCCTTGTTAAATGGTGTGCTTTGTGGATACCCATGAATCTTGAAACACTTATCAATTAAGTGCCCAGATTTTTTGCAGTATCTACAGAATAAAGATCCTCTAGCTTGGTCAAAATTGACTCTTTGTCTGAAAGAAGGAGAAGGATTAGGCACTGTGACCTTGTTGAATCCAACTGAATGTCTATTTGTATGGACATTGAAAGACATAGAGTCTGGATTAAACTGAGAAGGGGACTGGACTTGTCTCTGCTTCTCATCATTGAGGACCATATTATAGACACTGTCAAGGGTTGGAGGTGGCTGCATCATTAATAGGTTACTCCTTACCCCCATGTATGCTTCTAAGGCCCATTAGAAACTGAAACACATTGTTTTCATCATTTTCCTGAATTATACCATTTTTGGCAGCACATACACATCTTTGTCCATGGTTTGTACACATTGTTTCTAGTTCATCCCACAGACCTTTAAGTTTGTTAAAATACGAGGCTACATCTAGGGACCCTTGATAAGTGTGAGAGAGCTCTCTTTTTAGTTCAAAAATTTTGGTCCTGTTGGCAGTGCCATATCTGGCCTGAAGCTGGGACCATATACTTTGTGCAGTATCAGAATACTGCATACTTTCAGCAATTTGAGGGGACAGGGAGGCAGTTAGCCAGGAAATTACCATATTATTGCATCTGTCCTATAGCCTTTGCTCAGTCACATTAGTGACTGGCCGGGGACACGTGCCATCAACAAAACCAATTTTGTTCTTAGCAGATAAGGCGACAATCATTTTTCTCCTCCAACCCCCATAACCACTATCCGAGAAGGGAGTGGACACAAGAGAAACTCCAGGAACGTCAGAGGAGTAAACAAAGAGGGGGCTGGTAGAGTCCACTGAGGAGGTATTGGCATTCATATTAGAAGTCATGAACAAAAACCAGTTTGAAATAAAAAAACAGTCTCAGTAAAGAGGCTAAAGTTGAGTCAGAACCCACATGCAAATATACAACACTTATAACAGGAATAGAGTTACCCTCCTTCTTTGCGACCGGAGAAGAACGACCTTCAATCGCCAGGTAAAACCCTAGGTCCATCCACCGGGAACCCTAGGTTCTGGAAACTTACCGGAATAGGGTCAGGGACGTCGGAATATCACCCAAAACATCCACCGAGTGAGGATCGAGCCATCGGATACCAGATAAAACCCTAGGTTCAACTACCAGAAACCCTAGAATCTGGAAAGTCACCGGAAAAAGTTCAGAGATGTCGGAAAATCACCCAAAACATCCACTGAGTGAAGATCGAAGCATTAAACAGTCGCAAAAGTTCCGATTATCTGCTCAACATACATCGTTCTCTCGGTAAACAAAAATTCTCACAAATATCCAAAAATCCTTCAATAAAACTTCCAACACGATCGATAATAAGTAACGGAGAAGGATTCGAGGATCATCCCGCTCTGATACCATGTAAACGTGTGGATTCAAGGCAAAACGATGAAGAACACAGTGAGAGAAAGAGAGAGAAGTTGAGAGAAAATGGTAGAACTCTCTGGAATAACCGAGAGAAAATGAATAATGCTTAACCCCAAAATTCTGTCCCTATACACAGATATACCTAAATAATAACACTTGGGTCGGGTCAGACGACCCAAGTGTAAAAGAATTGGGCTCAGAACACTAAGGCCCAGATAGCTGGCTATTACTACAATATACCAAATATACAATGAATATACAGCCTAATATCAACCAATATCAGTGTCTATGCTTAGGCTTAGAGGCCATATAATTTTGTAGCTCAACACCCATCAAGGTAATTTATGCTTAAACCCGCCAGCCTAATAATGAGGGGAGGAATGTATTATAGTTTGTTCTTGGCTCGTAAATGACAATGCTTGAGTTAAACCTTTGCTCTAGCAGCAGAGGAAGTCAAAATTTTCATTAGCTAAACAAGTCGGTATAAAAGAGTGTTAAAGTTGCCTACTTGACTCCACCTAATTATCCACTGAATCTGCCAAGGTTGATCATCTAATCATCTATAAGGTACACACAAAGGTGTAAACTCATGGTTATGGGAAACTACGTAGTAGTTAGTGTTCTCACATTACATATCCTTAGGTATAAATATAGTTCTTCTTCAGTACCCACACTGATTTTTTTGGGTATCATACGCTTTCTCTAGGTTAATGAGTATCTCGTAAAGATCCTTCTTTTTCTCCATATAAATTCATATTCTCTTAGCGGAAATAAAAGCTCCTGCTTTGGATCCACTATACATATCCGAACTGATTCTATGTAATACCTGTAATGTCTCTAAGTCTATGCGTTAGTGCTCTTTCTCAAACTCTCATTGTGCATCCGACCAGGTCAGGTGACGCCATGGGCTGTCCAAGCCATTGCATGAGGCAGCCCGTAACAGTTCGTATAACGTTGAATATCTTCTTATTCTTGTAATTGGAACCAACATATTCTATCTCCCTTCACTCTGCACCTTTCAATCCTTATTATCACGTCGAAAGCTTTATAAAGCATGCTACTCCTGCCTCTCCATGGCACTTCAATAATATAACATCGAGAAGCTTGATAAGGCTTGCTACTCCATTCCTCCAAGGCACTTCAACTAATTTGAGATACATGTTATTGAAAGTGATGTCAGCCTTGTTGAAATTGAACCATTGTCAGGATTGAATGCCAAATCCTTTCAAACCTTTATAGAGATATCATATAGCCCACATGTTTTTCTAACCTTTATATCACAATTTTCCGGAGCATCCTTTACGTTGCTGACCTAATTGTGAAAGTAAAAGTTTAATGGAAGGGATCTGCAGATCCTTGTGATTGTAGTTGATTAATTGATCAATATAGCCTCTCAGTCTTTGATTTCATATCTCTTATCAAACGATATTCATCTATTCGAGTTACAACGTTTAGTTGGCTGTCACTCCCTTACGTGATCTGCGCTTAAAAAAACATGTTTAGAAAAATTAGGAGAAGTTGTCTTTCAGTTGTGCAATTTCAGAAGCTTTAGTACCTTTTCTTAAAATGGAAATGAGAGCATACAGTATTGCCATTTTTTCTTTTATGTGGAACCATTTCTGTTGTATCTCTTTCACCTTGTGCCAAAATTGAGGATCTTCAGATCAGTATTTCTTCAGCATTAATTTGATAGAATTCCATTTCAGTCTACTGTAGAGTGTATAAACAGAAAATGCTTATAAAAAAAAGATATATAAACAGTAAATAGAGATAAACAAAAAAGTTGCAACAGAAAGAACGATCGTATTTAATACTAATTTCTATAGCAGGGGATATTGTGATCAAATGTGAATGTCTAGAAGCTAAGGCATCAGATTATAGGAGCGTTTCTAGATTTGCTATTGAAGTGCACTTCTTGATATGTGGCTGAGGATTACACTAGCATTCGGTGTCATCTCTAGTGCCTTTCCCAACAACAATGATTGTGCCTCAATTCCAAACTAGTCGGGATTGGTTATATGAATCCTCTATATTTATTCCACTCATTTTGGGCATGTTTCATTTCAATACTCAATAATTTGTATTTTAAAGTTGCTTAGTGCCTTACTGCCTTTCCAGCCTAGGGGGATTTTGCTCTTAATCTAGTGTGCATTTTTGGTTCATTAAAGCATTTTTGTAGTTCTTTGCATCTGCCTGAAAAGGCTAGAGGAATCTTTTTTTCATCCGCTATAGTAGCACCTAGAGGTTGTGAGTTCGAGTCTGATGGTAAGCAACCCCACTTCCAACCGAGAGGTTGTGAGTTCGAGTCTCCTCAAGAGCAAGATGGGAAGTTCTTGGAGGAAGGATGCCGGGGTCTATTTGGAAACAGCCTCTCTAACCAAGGGTAGGGGTAAGGTCTGCGTACACACTACCTGGGTTGTTGTTGTTGTTGTTGTATAGTAGCACCTAGGAATATGAGCCTTCAGTTTTATATTTCTTTCTTTTCTTGCCTTTACAAATGCAATCTCCGGAACAATGTGATGGACAATACTACAGCATGCTATGATTGCAAACTTAAGAATTTCACCATCTAATTATTCGTCACATTTATCTTGTAGTGAGTCTTATCTGCTAGATATTTATTTACCTATTTTGTCCGCCTTTCATTGCAGGTCTGTCCCATTTGTTCTCATAAAGTTTCCAGGGACATGCTAAGTCACATTACAGTGCAACATGGTCACTTACTAAGGATATCCTTTTCAATTTACTTTTACTCTATAAAGATAACGTGTAGTTGAAACAGTGTGCTGCCAGTACTTTTACAATGTAAGAATCTTCTATCCTGGTGAATTTTCTTTAACTATGAAACACATGCAGCGGCGGCGTAGATTACGTAGAGTTGCAATTCCCAGCAGTCAGGCGCTCTCTCTACTAGGTAGAGATCTCCGTGAAGCTCATTTGCAGGTACTTCTAGGAGGCAGTGGATATCGATCAAGCAGTACAACATCAACCACTGCAGCCAACGACCCCTTTCTTTCTTCTCTAGCTTTAAACTTCCCCACAATTGAAGCAGAGGAAATTTCAAAATCTGTTTTATCCACTGTCGAGGACTCTACTACAAAGAATGTGACACCACAACATATATGGAAATTAAGGTATCTATGCTATCTATTTGCCTTTGCAGTGCAAATCTACCAAAGTTTTCTGGTTCTCTCTTTAGCTCTTGTATTATCAACTTGGTGTTGTTGATGTTATCCAACAATGATATTGAAAGAAGGTCCTGACATGCCTCCAAGTGGTAAGAGCGCAACGCGTCATGTGTGGGTTGGACGCATGTCACAGGTTCGAATCATGCCGCAGATAAGAGCTTGATATTTAATTGGAGAAGGATGGGCGGGGTGGGTCCATTATCGTCCGAGTTTCAAACGGTGCACCGCAGGCCCTTGAGGATTTCTTGTTTATAGAAAGAAAGGGTCCTGGCAGTGCAAGAAGTCAAATTACATTTGCTTTTACTTGTGCGTGAGACAAAAAATAGCTCCATTAATGATCCTTGTGGTTGTTAACGCTAGATCAAAATCTTATATCGTCTATTGCACAAAAGAAGGGGAGCCTTTGCATAACCGGTAAAGTTGTTGCCATGTGACCAGGAGGTTACGGGTTCGAGTTGTGGAAACAACTTCTTGCAGAAATACAGGGTAAGGCTGCGTACAATAGACCCTTGTGGTCCGGCCCTTCCCCGGGCCTCGCGTATAGCGGGAGCTTAGTACACCATGCTGCCCTTTTCCCCTATTCCACAAAAATCTTTATCTTTCTGTCTTCATTTTTCATGCAGTTTTGACCCTTCACTAAGCCCGGAAGAGCGAGAAAAGAGGATAAGACAGGCTACTGGAAGAGCTGTTTTTATCCAAGATCTTTTTGCCTCCTCTTTCTTAGCTGAGTAATTGGAGGAGTAAGTGCTGCACTTCAAGATATTAGTTTGTGTTGGTCATTGATTCATATGTTTGAACAACCCAGTAGCCTCATTTGATGTTTTCTTGATGCAGCATATTAATGATTAATCATAATATCCGTCTCCTCAAAGTCCACGCAATCAGAGGTCTAGTGCCTTAAGAATGATCTCTACCTAATAGTTTGTTTTTGCTTTAATGATATTTATGATATTGTAAGCTAGCTTGCAGAAAAGTAGATTATCATGGCAAGAAGAATTTAATCAGGATAGCAACACTAGATGTGTCACTTGTGTTAGGGTGGAGCTGCGTTGCACCATTTCTTTTATTTGTTTTCCCATTATAGATTTCCTTCTGTCACTGTTTTATATTCTTTTATGATACAAAGGAGAAAAAGAAGAAAGCTTTTGCTTATAGTTATTGATTTCCCTTTTTATATTAGCAACATATACAGTGTTTTACACATTAGCAACTCATAGCTTGATCAACTATTTATCTTCCAAAACAGATGAAATACAAGAAAAGCATCTTTTCTTGCTAAGTTAATGGACTTCATGCATATTCTATGCTTATTGTTTACTGGAAACCATGCTTATTGTTGATGTGGCAAGAACTTATTCCATCTGTATCCAACGATTTTAAGAATTTAATGGAATCATTCAAAGTGAAAAAATACGACAAATTGCAGTAGCCTTCCCATTTTGAGCTGTCTCTTGGTAGCTGGCTTCAAGAATTGATGCCTCCTAATAATTATGTAAGTAATGTTCACAAGTAGTAATAATTAGAAATTCTCTGGTTTAGACCTAATTAACAAGTCAATAGCTAACAGCCAAACATGCATACTATACACAAATCAATAACTAACACTTATTGATAATTTTGTCAACGGGAGATTATTGTTTTAGGAATTCTGGATTTCAATCTATTTATCCCCAAGTAAAACCTTTTTCATGCAAATCCTTTTCTGAGGTAGTATGTGGGTTGTGAGTAGTATACGAGTGAAAGTATAAGAAGACAATCTTTATTTATGTTATATAGTTTTAAAAAGAAAAAGTAAAAGATGATGGAGAGGATAAAATTTACTTTGGCACTACTATATTATTTCGAAAAAGAGTGCTACCTAACAAAAAGAAGGCCAACTGCAACCGCCCAGCCAGCAAAAGTCGGTGCTGTACGGTAAACGCTGAGTATTGCAAACAAGCAAATAAAATCATTATGCGGTTGTTGGATGGAAAATATACAAGAAAAATAAAATAAAATAAGTTGTCCACTGGGGCTCAACTTACCTTTTTATTTGTGTCATTTTCGGATGTGCAACTGCTATTTTAAAAGATGAATTAACTCGAATAATCGCTCATTCAATTATTTAAATATTGGTAAAAGTATAGTATATGTATAACTATATATAATTAATGTATAATTTGTGTATATAACTAAAAAAGATAAACAATGAATATAACTGTTATGAAATAGAAGATTCTTACACTTCTATTTAAGGTGAATGTCTTTAATGTACTTAATTAGAGAGATTTTAGAGTCCTATTATTGGTAGCAAGATCTTCCTCCTCCCTATAAATAGAGGTGCTCTCTACCATTGTAATTCACCCCTCTCAACTCAATAAGAAGAACTCTCTCTACTCTTCTCTCTATTGCTATTGTTCTTGTTCTATTGTTCTTGTCTTTTGCTTTAGTTTATAACACGTTATCAGCACGAGTCTCTAACCAATTGAAATTTTCGATTGTCTTAACTTTTGTTTGTACAAGGTTTTGCTTCAAAGAAAGAATGAAGAAAGAATGAAAAAAAAAAGGGGACAAACGAAAAACAAAGGAAAAGAAACGGAAACAGAAACAGGAAAGCAAAAGGAGAAAAACGAAAAAAGTTGAAAAGAAAATTTAAAGAAAGAAGGGAAACAGAAACGAAAAAGGAAGAAAGGAGAAAACATTGAAAATAGAATTGGTATACCTTAAAGGTAAGTGTTTTACTTTTTCCTTTCAAATTCTTGAAATTCTATAGTTTGATTTTATATACAAATATAGACAAAATTATTACCATGGACGTGACAAAGAATTCCGTCCCATTGAATTTGCTCCATTCCCTTTAGAAAATGTGGAAGCAGTATATGATAAGTCTGAAAGAAGACTAATTACCATGAAGGTATCAATGAATGTGGACGTGACAAAGAATTCCGTCCAAATTGAATTTGCTCCATTCCCTTTAGAGAATGTGGTAGCAGCTTGTGTAAAGCACATGATTTTGATCCATTCCCTGAAGTGAATGTGATAATTGTAATAGAGCCCGTAAGTATGAACACGCTCTTGATGTAATTGTGTCATATGAAAAGAAAGTTCGTTGCCCTCGAAATTTCGGGCAAGAACTATATGACATGCGTGTTGGATGATGAAATCCACTTAGATGCTATGGGTCTTGGAGACGCCATTAAAGACAGAAATAGTGCATCTACCCAAAACTATGCTAAGGCCTTGATTTTCTTGCGCCATTACCTTAATGAAGGTTTGAAACTATGCTAAGGCCTTGATTTTCTTGCGCCATTACCTTAATGAAGGTTTGAAACTGTATGAAGGCCTTGATTTTCTTGCGCCATCACCTTGATGAAAGTTTGAAGATTGAATATCTCAACATCAAGGATTCACCCATCTTGTGGAAAGGCTTAAAGAAGAGAGATGACAACATGAAGTTGGTCACTCTGCCACAAGCACGATACGATAAGAATCCAAAAGCAAATAGTTTATAAACTATATATTATCGTTGCGGTGGAAACGGGCACTGGTCTAAGTCTTGCCGTATACCAAGACATTTGGTTGACCTTTATTAAGCATCTCGAAAGAGTAAACGCCCCATAACGAATTTTGTCTCTGACGACAACTTGAATGTGGCAGACTTCTTTGAGCAACCCGATGGAAAGATAGACCACCTAATCGGTGACGGAACCGTGATGAAAGAAGATGGAGCTGTTTGATTCTACTTGTATTAGTCAATGAATAAATTAATAGTCATTAGCATTAGCTCGTATTAGTTAGTTCATGATGTGATGTTTGTAGTAGTTCATTAGAATGTTTTCAATATGCTCAAATATCAATAAAATCTTTATTTTCCAGTAGAGGTAATCGACTAGCCTGAAAAACTAGTCGGTTATCTCACGTTTCGCATAAAACTGCAAAACAATCGATTGTCAATGATCAACAATCGATTGTCTTTAAAAATAGTGGCCTGGAATTTTTCAAAAATGATCAACAATCGATTGTCTATGTCTGAACAATCGATTGTCTTATCCAGTGAGGTCCAGAATTTTTCAAAAACGACCAACAATCGATTGTCTATATTTGACAATCGATTGTCAGATACAGTGAGGTCCGGAATTTTTCAAAAATGACCAACAATCGATTGTCTATATCTAACAATCGATTGTCTTAAACAGAGTTTTTCAAAAATAACAAATAATCGATTGTGTGTTTTACAATCGATTGTCTATGTTCAAACAATCGATTGTGTGTGTTTAATAATCGATTGTCTTATGAAAAACGCTGAAATTTTCAAACTGTAAAGTAATTGATTATGGATAACGTATCTGATTTTGTTAGTCAACTGTTAGCAGCAGATTTTGAAAATATTATGTGACACAAACGAATTGAAGTTGTTTATTCTCATGTTCGTATATTTTCTTTTGTATATCAAACCATGGGAATTAAATTGATTGAAGGCTCCGGAAGAGCAACTGTAACTCTGCCCAAAGGCATGACGTTTATCTTAGAGAATGCAATGTTCTCCTCCAAGTCTATGAGAAACTTGTTGAGTTTTAAAGATGTACGCCGGAATGGCTACAATATTGAGACAATGGATGAAGATAATCTCGAATATCTCGTCCTCACTTCAAAGAATGTCTCCGGCCAAAAGAGGGTTATTGAGAAATTCCCGTCTTTATCTTGTGGCCTGTATTGGACAAGAATTAGTGCAATTGAGGCACATTCAACAGTAAATCTAAAGAATACTGAGTCCAATACATTTGTACTTTGGCATGATCGACTGGGTCACCCAGGATCAACCATGATGAGACGGATTATAGAAAGCTCATATGGGCATCCGTTAAAGAATTTCAAAATTCTTTCAAGTAATGAATATCCTTGCACTTCGTGTTATCAAGGCAAGCTGATTATCAGACCATCCCCAACAAAGGTTGGGACTGAGTCACCCCAGTTTCTGGAACGTATACAAGGGGACATTTGTGGACCTATTCACCCACCTAGTGGGTAGTTTAGGTATTTCATGGTCTTGATAGACGCATCCTGTAGATGGTCTAATGTGTGCTTGTTGCCATCACGCAACCTTGCGTTTGCAAAGTTAATGGATAATAGATGAGAATAATCTTAAATTCTTCATGAAAACGAGGCTGCCCATTTCGGTTTGGGTTCACGCCATTTTGCATGCAGCAATGCTAGTTCGTCGGCTGCCCACTTTGGTTTGGGTTCACGCCATTTTGCATGCAGCAATACTAGTTCGTCGGCTGCCCGCTTCGGCTTAGGGTCACGCCATTTCGCATGCAGCAATGCTAGTTCGTCTCTGACTGACGAATTGACACAAATATTCCCCATTGCAATTGGTTTTGGGTCATGAACCCAATATACCCCATTTAAGAAGCTTTGGATGCGCAGTATATGTGCCTGTAGCACCGCCATCCCGCACCAAAATGGGTTTGCAAAGGAGGTTAGGAATATATGTTGAGTTTGACGCGTCCTCCATTATTCGCTACCTCGAAACATTGACAGGAGATTTGTTCACTGCACTATTTGCAGACTGTAATTTGATGAGACACTTTTCCCAAAATTAGGGGGAGAAGTCGGTGAAACCAAATGGGAAATTTTGTGGAAAAATGTATCATTATCTCATCTTGATCCACATACCTCTATTTGAAAGAAAGAGGTACAAAAGATTATCCATTTGCAAAGAATAGCAAATCAAATGCCTGACGCATTTACGGACTTGAAGAGGATAACGAAATCCCACATTCACGCGGAAAATGTTCCGATCCGTATTGAAGTCCTTATTGGACAAATATCTAGTGTCATATCCAATGAGTCAAATGCACGCCAGAAGCGTGGCAGACCATTAGGTTCCAAAGATCGAAATCCTAGAAAGAGGAAAAAGAACGATCTAAATGACACTATGAAAGAATCACATGAGGACGCTCATGATTTGATTAATTCCGAGATTCACGAAGAATCTATTGAGCCTGAGACTCTTGAAAATACGGAATGCAAGAATGTGAGGATCTCGAACCTCAGTCTGTGGTAGTACAAAATTAATTGAGAGCTCTCGAAGAGCCAATTATTACTATGTTGGAGAAACACAATTGAGTATTGTGCTGTAGTAAGTCTCAAAGAAACTTATCCAGTTTCCAAAAGTACACGCGAAGGCGATTGATGATATTGAGACTATAAATAAAGGAAGGCTTTGATTCTCCTATTACTACAACTTGTAGCGGGGTAATTTGTATATGAAAAGCTACCCGCTTTGTTCTCCAGTTTGTACTACACAAACGAAAGAATGCCACAATAAAGTGGATATCTATTGGTATAAAACCCATGTCATAATAAACCCGAAGTTTATTGATAAGTGCACATGTCATGGTGTAAATTTGAAATTTACCAATATTGATAATTTATTCAGTTGATATTCGTGTTAGCCATCTCATTTGAAGTATGATGTGCAAATTCACATAGGTGAATATCAAAGAACTAGAAGTTCTTGTTCTCAGTAATGAACTGACCAACTAAAGAGTTCGGGTTGAAGCCCCTAAATTCTGGAAATATCAAAGGTGAATATGGGCCCATTCACCTGCCATGTATACCACATATGATGCATCTATGGAATGGTTACATGCGCAATTGTTATTAACCCGCAGCCTGGCTGGTGCTTGCGAGGTAAATCGCTCAGTAATCTAACTTCGAGCATAGTTTCCAGATTCTCTACTCAAGACAGTTCATCTTGATAAGTTGGTTTATATCAAAGTTGGTTTAGCAAGATAATTATTGAGTGCTTCCACTTAATAGCTAAACTGTTCCTTATGAGAACGAAGTTGTATATATCAGTTTGATATAAGTTGTATACGAGAGTATATTCTCCCCTCACAAGTGGTTCAGGGTCAGGAACCAAATAATTTCATCTTATTATTAAGGTGCTGTGTATATTGACATAATGCACAAAGATGATTTTCCAAAGTTGAGGAAACATGTTAGTTTTACTAACATGAGGGGGAGACATGATAAACACTTGAGAAAGTGTTACATGGGATGAATTTTCATCTGTATATGTATATCCCCGAATATCATGATATGAACCTGTAGTTCATAAAAAGGGAAATGCAATTGCAACATATTGCAAAGCATGCTATACACATTTGCTGACTCAAAGAAAGTAACTAAATGGAAGAGATACAATTCAAGAAGAATTGATTCCATATGAAAGACATGTAGCTTTGAACCTATAGTTCATATGCTTGAAAGTATAAAGGCAAAGGTATGTATAGTCAATTTTCGATATCTTATTTGCTTAGCATGACATGAAAACTTGATATGCAGCTAAAGTCTATTATGCGACTTATATGACTTAACTTGAAAGATTTAAGTTGCTTGAAGCATATGCAATTCTTGGTCCTGAAGTACCGCATCCTAAGTACAATTTGTGTACATATGTATCTTGCTATAACTATAAGCATGATGGCATTGAGAATGCATCTACGGAGATATTGAAGAGCTATTCCACGACATTATATGAAGATGTTCATATCTATCAAGAGTGATGATTTCAAGGTGCGGAATATTTATTCAAGTCAATATGGTTGATTTATTCATCAAGCATCTACCAAAGATCGTTTTGAAGATGATGCACAAGATTGGAATGCAAATGCTCAAGGATATAAATTGATGTACTCATTAGGGGGAGTCAATGCGCGTTGCACTCTTTTTCCCTTACAAGGTTTTGTCCCACTGGGTTTTCCTTGCAAGGTTTTTAACGAGGCAACCAATAGGCGCATATTCAAACATGTGTACTCTTTCCTTACTTTAATTTTTCCCATTGGGTTTTGGTTTTAAGGTTTTATGAGGCACATCATTGAATAGACATTCAAGGGGGAGTGTTATGAAATAGAAGATTCTTACACTTCTATTTAAGGTGAATGTCTTTAATGTACTTAATTAGAGAGATTTTAGAGTCCTATTATTGGTAGCAAGATCTTCCTCCTCCCTATAAATAGAGGTGCTCTCTACCATTGTAATTCACCCCTCTCAACTCAATAAGAAGAACTCTCTCTACTCTTCTCTCTATTGCTATTGTTCTTGTTCTATTGTTCTTGTCTTTTGCTTTAGTCTATAACAATAACTAATTATTTGTATTAAAATCCCATTTTACAAGATGCTACCCTCTTTCTATTTTTAAAAGCATTTGGGATACAGGTAAACTCGCGAATAACCGAGAGAGAAAAGTAGTTAGAACTTAGAAGTCATGGTTTGAGGTTAAGCACGAGTTTGATCATAGATTTTGGGTGTATTTTTTCCAAAAAAATAAAATAAGAATGAAAATACTGTTTGTTCATGGAACGTGATCAGTTTTTGAATAAAAATTAATTTTTTTAAGTTTCTACAAACTGATTTAGCATTGTTTTTGAGTAAAAAAAGTTTTTCACGCATAAAACTTTAAGTTTCTATAAAAAACAAATATATATTCCCAAACACAACTTTTAACTTCCAAATTATTTTTTGATAAAATTTCAAAAGCTCTTTTCTAATTTTTAATCAAATTTATATCGAAACGCTAGCTGAAAAGGTATCACACTATCAAACTTAAAATACTAGCTTGTAAAAGTATTAACTATTCTATATTAATAAATGAGAAAGCATTTGTGAAAACCTCTCCGTATCATATTTTGTAAATTCAACTCTAAGGATGTGTTTGGTACGAAGGAAAATATTTTTTAATTTTTTCATGTTTGGTTTGCTTAAATATTTTAAAAAGCATTTTCCTAATAATCTAATTTTCCTCCAATTAAAGGAAAATATTTTCCATGTCAAGATAACGGAAAATATTTTTCAAAACTCATTCTCGACCTTCCCCACCTTCACCAACCCACCCCACCCCTTCTTTCCAAAAAAGTTTTTTTTTTCCTTCAAATTTCAGTTTTTCCGTTACCATCCACCCTGCTACCCCTCCACCCCACCCCAACCCCCCTCCCGCAAAAAATATATTATTTTTTTACTTTATTTTTCTTTTTCTTTTTTTACAATTTTAAATTTCTATTTTTTTATTTTTCTGCATCATCCCCCACCTACCCGCGCACCCCGCACAAAAAAAATTTACTTTTTCTTTATAATTTTAAATTTGTGTTTTTTTCGTTTTTCAGCACCCCCTCCCCCCCCCCCCCCCAAAAAAAAAATATTTTTTAAATATATTTTTAGTTTTATTTTTTTTATTTATCGGTTTAAGGGTTCAAAATTTTACAAGTTTCAAAGTTATGAGTTTGGAGGTTTATGTGTTTGAAAGTTTATGGGTTCGAAATTTCACGGTTTCGAAAGTTTATGAAATTTGTGGGTTCAAAAGGTTGTTAGTTTGATAGTTTATGGCTTCATGTTTATTATATCTAAATTATTTATGAATACTCTTGAGAAGTCATTTTCTTTAATTTGCATACCAAACACCCGAAAATAAATAAAATTACTACTTATTTTCCAAGTAGAAAATAGTTTCTACGGAAAACATTTTGCGTTATACCAAAACACCCCAAGAGAGAATATTAAATAATTAAATAAGTCTTTTTTGATGGGAAAATTCTTTTTATAACAAGATAGTTTAACGAGTTATAGTTTAACATTAAATTTTCTAGTGACATAGTTTGACATTCATTTTTGTTTCCTTCCATTGTCATAAATCTTTGTTTTGAACTTACACTACATCTACTTATGATTATTTAACAGAAAATCTTTGTGAAAATAGTACGCGAATGAGATTTTTACATAGTTGCTCCCTTTTTAAAAATTATGATCTCATAAAGAATGAGTAATAATTTTTATTTATTCCAAAACAGGCACATTCTTTTTACCTTTTTAGCACTTTTGCATTGGTAACTCATTAATTAAGGGATTCCTCTACATCAATACATTTTTATTACATTTCCTTTTCCCTCTCTTTTCCATAAATTTTTATATATAACATTTATACAACAATCTTATATTCCATACATGTACTATTTATATGATAAATATACAACAGACCGATCAAGTTAAATATATGTCAAAAATACATCGTATATCACTATGCATACCCAAATAATTATATATAATATGTATATATCAATTATAACGTTGTATATAATATAATAATAGTAATATGTAAGTGGTATATTATGCAAATAATATTCATTCAACTATATATACTCCATATATATCAATTATATACGTTGTATATAATATAATAGTAGTAATATATAAGTGGTACATTATATAAATAATATTTATTCAACTATATATATATATATATATATTCCATACATGTACTATTTATACGATAAATATACGGCAGTCTGAATCATCAAATTAAATATATGCCAAAAATACATCATGTATCACTATGCATATCCAAATACTTATATATAATTATAATAGTAGTAATGTACAAGTGGTATTCAAATACAAAATACTTCCATGCTGTGATGACTGAAAGGGGACAAAGAAAGCAAATCAAAGAGTTACAAACTTTGAATGGTAACAAATTAACTGATGCTGAGAGCATTCAACAGAAGATTGTAGATTTTTACAAGTCCTTGATGGGAAGTGCAGCTAATGTGTTACCTGGCATTGACAAGAAGATTATGAACAAAGGACCTAAACTCAACAAGCAACAAAGAATTGATGTGTGCAGAGATGTCACCAGTGAAGAGATATATGAGGGCCTATGCTCCATAGGTGATGAGAAGGCACTAGGAGTAGTTGGATACAATGTTTTTTTTCTTCAAGAAAGCATGGCACATTGTTAAGGATGAAGTCACAGAAGCTGTAATTGAACTTTTTAAATAGGGAAAGATGTATAAAGCAGTAAATTGTACTGCTATAACATTAGTGCCTAAAGTGAGAAAGCCAAAAACTGTAAGAGAATTTAGACCAATTGCATGTTGTACTGTGTTGTACAAACTGATCTCCAAAATCTTGGCTACCAGGATTCAGAAAGTGATTGGTACAGTGATAAATGAAGCACAAGCATGATTCATCCTAGGAAGGAAGATTGCTGATAACATACTAGCTCATGAGCTAGTAAAGTCTTACACCAGGAAGAACTTATCTCCTAGAGTTATGGTCAAAATAGACCTCCAAAAAGCTTATGACTCTGTGGAATGGAGCTTTATGAGGCAAGTAATGGAGGAACTATGATTTCCCCAACTATTTACAGGATTGGTGAATCTCTACAAGACCTTTCAATGCTGCAAAATGACTAAGGCAAGGTGATCCTGTGTCATCTTTCTTGTTTGCTATTGCCATGGAGTATTTGAGTAGGAACTTAGCTAGCTTGAAAGAGAATAAATACTTCACATTTCATCCAAGAAGTGCTAAGCTGGGGATAACTCATTTGAGATTTGCAGATGACCTCCTCCTGTTTGCTAGAGGTGGTTTGAAATCTGCTCAAGCTATGCAAAAGAAGTTTACTCGGTTCACTAAAGCATCTGGGTTGCAAGCAAATTTAAACAAGAGTGAAGCATACTTTGGGGGAGTGAGGAAACAGAAAGACTATATACTACAGTGTCTGGGCCTTAAAAGGGGAGATCTCCCATTCAAATATCTGGGAGTCCCTCTTTTTACAAAGAAGTTGAGCCTAATACAGTGGCAGCCACTGATTGAGAAAATGACTAAGAAAATTACCTCTTGGACAGCAAAGACCCTATCCTATGCAGGCAGAGTGCCGCTAGTTCAGAGTGTTCTATTTGGGGTGCAAGCTTTTTGGGCACAGATAATCATCCTTCCAGCCAAGGTGGTCAAGATAGTAGAAGGATTATGTAGGTCATATGTGTAGTCTGGGGCAAATGAGATTACAAAAAAGGCTTTAGTAGCATGGGATAAAGTCTGCATGCCAAAGGGAGGTGGAGTACTTAATTTAATAAATCTAAAGCTTTGGAACAAGGCAGCTATTGCAAAGACAAGCTGGGATCTAGCACATAAGGAGGACAAACTATTGATCAAATGGATTCACGCTTATTATGTTAAGCAACATCAAATCAAGACAATGGCAACTCCCCAACAAGCAAGCTGGATGGTAAGAAAAGTGATTGAGGCATGTAGAACAATTGATGAGGAGCAGCTCTCACGAAATTTGAAGAAGAGTGTGATTAAACAAATATATCTACACTTACTAGGAGATTACATCAGAATGGAATGGAAGGCACTAGTGTTTCAGAATGCAGCAAGGCCAAAAGCGCAATTCATCATGTGGTTATTATTACAAGACAGAGCAATGACTTGTGACAGGCTCATAAAGTGGAAGATCAGTGTAGAACCTGAATGTGTGATGTGTAAGCAACAATATGAAATAAGAGATCAATTATTCTGGCAATGTTACTATGCAACTCAAGTATGGAGTAAGGTGTGCAGGTGGATTGGGAAGCAGAAACTTGGAAATGAAAACTGACAACAGCTCCAACGGACCATACAACAAGCTAAAGGGAAGTCTGTATATGCAATGACATTCAGAATGATATTTGCATAAACTGTATATCATATCTGGATTGAAAGAAACAGAAGAATGTTTGAGAAGAAGTGTAGAAAAGAGGAGCAAATAGTAAGAGATATAGCTTTTGTAATTAGTGCTAGAGTTACGCCTAGAAATAGACAATATGGATACACTTTAAATTTCTAGACTATTAGTTGAAGAAATAGTCAAAAGATTAGCAAGCTGTGTTAGCTATGCTTTGCTTTGTAAATACTTTTGGCGATTCATAAAAGAATTTAAGTACCAAAAAAATGTACAAGTGATATATATATATATATATATATATATATATATATATATATATATATATATATATATATATATATAACTATTATATACTCTGTCTAAACTATACTTAATATTTTTAGGAGTGAAAAGAGAATAAAAACAACATAAAAGTAAATATATAAAGAACCTCACATCACGTTCACAACTTCTCATACTTGAAAATTATTGTTCTTCTTTATTAAGAGAAAATATAAATTAAAAGGGGTAAATCAAAACGGAAAAAGAAAAAGGAAAAGGAAAAAAGCAATAGGAAATGAACTATATTAATATGGTCTAATAGTGGTACAATCTTACCTATAAATAAACTAAATTTGTAACGTATGAAAAAGATTAAGAGGTCCATTAATTAAACTTCATAGGGTTGATCATATTTCTGTTAGAAATGTAGTTATTTAGATGTTAGTTTTATAATTATTTATTCCTGCTTAATTTAAGAAATTTTTTATTAAATACTGCCTAATTGTTATAAATAGAACTCTATTTAAGGTGAATGTCTATAAAATTAATATTATAACGATATGACATAATATAATTAAGTATGTATAAATAGATAAAGAGTTAAATAATAATAAAATCATGAATAATAATGAAGGAGATGAATAGTGTAACTTCATATTTGGAGTAACACTATTCATTCTCCATTTTGGAGGTAAAAATGGGGAGCCTTGGAGCTTCATTATGGAAAAAAATACCCCCATAGGAAAAGTTGGAGATGGCCTAAGTTGTAGTTTTATGGTCTTGTATTTGCACTCATATATTGTCCCTTCGTTTTGATTTTTTTTCTTTAAATGTGTGTAGAGTGTGTTTCAAAAAACATTATGTACACATACAATAAACCAACATTAGATGAAAATAATACAAAGTAAATACCAATTTGTGACATGAAGTAAAGCCAATTAAGAGTGTAACAACTAACAATAAGTATCAATTTAACAATAAGCCAACGCCGTTTGCAAAAAAATCATGTAATACATCGTTGTTGGTCATACATTGAATGCTTCTATGATGAAGAGGTGTTCGGAGACAAGGGGCAGAGCTACAGTCCGACATATGGGTTCGTCCGAATTCAGTAGTTTTTGTCCAAATCATCTATTCGTCTTAAATAATTCATTTAAATATATACAATTTACTAATTTAAAATTTAATAAATTAAATTTTCGAACCCATAAAATTTAAATACTAACGCTGTTCAGAGATACAAGGGTCTATTTTCTTTAGGGCGAGTTGCAAAACTACTTTTTCTTTGCTTGATCGGTTAAATCTAGGAGAGCACTTTGATATGATTGTTTCGTAGAGAATGTGGGTTGTTAGGCTCATTTCCATGTTGTCCAGCCAAAGGCCCAATGATCTAATCCTATTCTCTTTTTGTTTCCAATCCTATTCGGAATTGGATTCAGTTTATTCCTATTTTGAGTGAGTTTTGACTTTAACAGAAAGCACCACTCATGATCTATAAATAGGACAACCTTGGATAATTATTCCATGCTCATTCATGATCTAGGAGAGCACTTTGATAAGATTGTTTCGTAGAGAATGTGGGTTGTTAGGCTCATTTCCATGTTGTCCAGCCAAATGCCCAATGATCTAATCCTATTCTCTTTTTGTTTCCAATCCTATTCGGAATTGGATTCAGTTTATTCCTATTTTGAGTGAGTTTTGGCTTTAACAGAAAGCACCACTCATGATCTATAAATAGGACAACCTTGGATAATTATTCCATGCTCATTGATACAAGTCTTTGAAAGACTTAAGCACATAAGAGTGGTTTTTGAGAGAGCTTTGTCAAGAGATAAGAGAGAACAAAAATATTAGTTTTGCTGCAGATTTTTATTCCGGTCATCCAATATTCAAATTACTTTTTCCGATTCGTTAACCGTTGGATCGGTCTGAAATTTTTAGTGAGCGTTCGTAACATCTTGATATTAGATTTGAACGGTGAAGATCGAATTTGGAGGCTAGTAGCATCTTATTTCGTGCCTTGAATAGCAGCTTTATTTTTGTGAATTATACACTTTCTTCAATTGATTAGTTGTTGCTCTTGTTGTTATTGTTGCTCCGTGTTTGGCACTTGTTGTGTTGTCAATTTGTAGAACTTTTATAGCCCTCTTATTGTTATAGTAGAGTTTTTTGGATCTTTGTGATCCCATGATTTTTTACCTTCGATTTGAAAGGTTTTCCACGTTAAAATTTAGTGTTCTTTATCTTCTTTATTTTTGGATTTGCCTCTTCCTCTACATAACATGGCTAAACACTTCTTCACCACTCGGCCTTCATAAGAATGGTCAGAATTAACACAAAAATAAAGGATGAAAAGATTTAACTTTTATACATTAATATCGTCTGAAAATTTTACACCATCAAAATATTATTTGTATGTTGTAGCAGGTTTTTTTAAAGTTACTAATTCAATTTATTATGACTTATGAGGAGCACCTGGTTGTAATTTATCCTTTCTTTTAGGTAATCTGATGACTGATAGTTAAAAATGCTTTTATATTGACCGTATATAAAAGTTATATTCTTATTTGATATGATATTCATGGGTAAATTTCATAAATTATCATATAACTATGATTTTTTTCAACAAAATCGTATAATTATATTTTCTTACATAAAAATCATACTTTTACTAACTCACAGAAAAATTGCAGTAACCGAAAAACACAATTTTTCGGCAATATTTTCTTATTTTTTTAAATTTCCCATCTAATAAAAAATAACCTAATAAGATAATATATATTTTTAGCCTCTCCCAAAAATAATAGCCAATAAAATATATATTTTTAAATATACGTATTTTATTGAATTTTTGGCTAGCGAATACAATTAATTTCTACCCATAGGTCAATTTTATATTATTTTTCTTAAAATAAGAATCACCCAACCCGTTGCAATCCAATACACATATATATAAATTAAAATAATACTAAAAAGAACCCCCCCCCCCCCCCCCCCCACACACACAAAAATTAGAATGCATGAGATTATGACAAAAAATAAATATAAATAATTAGAGAGCTCTTGAAATAATAATAATGCTATTGATTTGACTAAAATCGTATTTTGGAGGATTTACTTATAGTATTATTTAAATTTATATATATGGGTATTGAATCAGGTAGGGTTGGGTCATTGCTATGTGGCGAGATGATTTTCTGGCCACTTAAATTTGCGGCCGATTTTAAGCCGATATATAAATTTTGGATTTTCCCATTTGAACACCTCTACTTGAGAAAATGTCTATTAATAAACACTTGTGATGGTGTGTGTCGTTCAATCGCTGCTGATATGTATTTTATTAAATATTTAATAAGCCACATCTTCTATTCTTTCACATTTATGGCCACCTGTACTTTCAATGTCCCACGGTCCCACTTCTTTTCTTCTTCTTTTTTTTTTATCAAATTATTTTTGTTTGAATAAAAGTTTGTACCTGAAGAACTCATTCTTCTTCCCTATTGCAAAATCTTACGTGAGCCATAAAATTACCTCCTGAGCTTCCCACATTGTACTCGTTCTTGTCTTTGTAAAATATTGCAGTTGAGCGCTTCTACTCCCTCAGAACCAACCAGAAAATATTACTAAATTGAAATCTGACACGAATTATTCTAGCAAATCAACAAAAAACTTCAACAATCAACCGTGATAAAATTCATTCTATCTTTCACTTCTAACAAAATTCATATTCCAACGCAAAGAGTCGATGGGCCACCTACTAAAATTATATCAAGGCAAAAAAGAGTCTGCTAAGCTATATATGTCAAGAAAAGACATGAATATTGAAATCCAAACGAGAGTAGAAGTCGAACTGTGTAAGTAGAATTTTCCATACAAAATTCATCAATTTTTATGGTCTTTCTCTTTTCTCCTATCTGCCTTCCAGTTTGAGATGGATACAAAAAAGAAAAAGAAAAATAATGTGAGAGATTGACAAATTTTTTTTGACAAAAGTTATTCCTTTTCTTTGTTTTTCACAATTGTTGCTTGAGTTTGGAACATAAAGAAGAGAAACGGGGAAGATTGGAGTGGAGGAGGAAGAAAAGGAGGGTGGGAGGGGGAGGGGCTGGCCACGATAGAGAAAAGGAAAAAGAGATAAGGGTATTAATGATTTTGGAGGGGGAGGGGGGATGGGTTTATTTTCTTTCTTTTTTTTTTTTGTATTTTTTTAAATTAAAATTATTGTCATAACGCGCTTAGTTTACGTGAATTGAACACACTTTTGTCCACATCACTTTTATCACGACCCCATGTGCAGGGTCAACGGTTAAATAATTTATTACTTATCAAATACGTGAGTTTGAGTGTTCAAGTAAAAATACAAAGTTTATATATCGGCTTTAAAATCGACCGCAAGTTTAAGTGGCCCGGAAATCATTTCGCTTTTGTGCGATTTTGAATTTTATCCGTTATTCGGGTGTACGGATACATGGAATTGAAAAGAATACTATGCACTGGGACAATTCCAACCTCTGCTAAATATCATACTTCTCTAGCAACTACTAAACGTTTTTAACATTGTCGAGCACGAAAAAATTTATACTCCGGAGAGCAATTGACCAGAGGGAGAAATGAAATAACTAAGTGCATTTGCTAACGTTACATTTACATCCAAAAAATGTGTTCATTTCTTTCAGCAAAAGTTTGAAGTTTCTTTACACACTCAAACTTTTAATAGGCCAATTTGACCTTGCTAATACATTTTACATATTTGACCAAATATCAGATGAAGAAATATACATGACTTTGCTATATCTCAATCAACTTATATCAACAACGAGTCCTCTGTCAGTATGGTTAAGAGCGAGTACTTCACTTTCATTCTTATCCTACTATCTTCTACACATAGCTTTGCACCAGTTACCACCCAGTAGCCAGGTGACTCCTCAGGTCCTCTTACCATTTCTGTTGTATCGACAAAGTGCGACATCTTTGGCGCCCTTGCCGGTGAAGGTGGACCGCCAGGATAAACGGCAGAGTTCACGTCCACCTTAGCTGGCTTCTGTGGTTGATTTAGTTTCGTACTGAAAGGGGTGCTGATCAGCATTGACATCAATCCTGATTTTCGACATGTGCTTGCGGGCCCCTCCCACTCTGACCGACGGATCTTTGCTGAGGCGACCATCGAGAATCCTAACCTCAGGAAGAGGACCTTTTTCATTCCAATAACCTTCACCTCAAACCAGGCCTTGGTCACAATAGAAGCAGATTCATCTATTCGTGTTCCACGGTATTCAACGGGAGCAGTGCAAATGTGCGAAAATATGCTCCACTTAACCGGTTCAAAATATCCTCGTTCAACTGGCTCATCAACAGGCTCATAACTAAGATCATCTGTTAGTTGGATACTTTGAGGAAGTGCTGATAAATGTTGAAGATGGATAGCCAGGTGATCACTCCTTTTACCTTCCAAGTATAACCGAATTCCAGTTACCGGCCTGTTTTCAGAGTCTACCTGCAAACATTAGCAAGAAGAAAGAAAGAAAATTACACAGCTGCAACCTATGACAAGGACATTCCCTAAATAACAGATTATCTGGTTATGGTTACATCAATGTTCAACCCTGTAAGGTCTTAGAGGTGCTGATTATAGAAAACAATCAATAAATAGTCACTATTCTTGGGAAATTTTTGTTTTTCATTAAAAGCAAAAAGACGGTTGAAGCATAGGTTATCCTTCAGGGGAAGTAAAAAGGGTAGATTATCTTAAGTGCATACACAAGAGTAGAGATTAAGTAGGCTCTCTAGAAATTGTTTGGTAGGGCACAATCACCAAGTCAAGAAAATGTTCGTCTCTGTTAATCAAAAATAGTTTTAAGGAGAAACAATTTAAAAGTATGCTACCAAAGCATAAAACTCATAATAAAAAGCACCCTCTTTCTGAATCTGGAAACTAGCATGCCAAAACCAGTCTATGCACACATTTAAAAGGCAATGAAAAAGAACTGCTCCTCCCTTTCAAGTGTTGGGAGAAAAGGTAAACTTCTTACTATAACTAGGTCTCTCTGCTGATCACCAAAACTTCAAAATGTTGCTCTTCAAAATCCAGATAAAAAAGAAGATTTCTTGATGTTCTTGTTCAAACACATGAAGATTTACCTTTATAGTGTTAACGTATAACCTTGGACCCATCAAAGTAAACTGCAAAGATGGAGAGGATTGTTTTCTGTGACGATGACCAAGAGGAAGATCACTATATGCTGGAGCCCACTGCCGAGGTAACTGAAATTCTAAAAATTGTTCAAGTTCCTCGATTGGCGGTTTATCTGCACAAAAAGATCTTTGCTATCAGAGATATGAAGCAGTTTTTAGTCAAGTAGCTCTAAATGCAAGAAACTGAAAATAAAGATACAATTGATGACATGAAAACGTTCAATTGCTCATCCTAAAACATACAAGGAAGATATTCTTTTACAGAAGTTCCATGCGTTTAAATTGTGGGACGGCTTCACCGAATAGGAGTGTAATAATCACTGCTCTGCGCCTATGCGAAGGTCAAGCAACAAATGGTAGAATTCATAACCCAGACCATTCAGCAGAAGCTGGTGGCGGAAATTGAGATGCACACATTGGAACAGGAAAATTTCACCAATCCATTCTATTTAACACATTCCCCAAAATGCTTGACCCATTTTCGACATGATAGTGCAGGTGTGTAAATTTGTTAGTAGTCCAGAACATGAGGTGCTTCTTAGCAGATTTTCTGTTCTTATCAATTTAGTGATGCTTCTAGTTCTACTATTCAATAAACTAACGCACACAGCCTATTCGTATTCCAATGCTTTCTCTTATATATATATATATATATATATATATATATATATATATATATATATATATAGATATAGAGAGAGAGAGAGAGAGAGAGAGAGAGAGAAGAAATAAACAGTTCTACACCTACATCGATCACAACTGTCAATTAATTTTATCGGGCTGAAATGCTGCTCAACAATCCAAATAGATAAGGAAGAACTCAAAGTAAAAGACCACTGGCAAGTGATTTATCAATCTGTCTTCATCAGGTAAACTAAGGCTCAGAGCTGATCTCTAACAACAAGATTTCAGCTCTCCGGCTCTGCATATTATATTCTTATTTCCTTCTCAAATTTCCAATCCTTTAGTCTGTGGTTCTGGGGTTTGTTATGTAGGTCAAGGGAGAACAGAATCAGCTAGATCTCATTGATATTTGGATACTCATTCTATTCACGGGAATATCCAAAAACCCAGGCACACACAACCAAGAGCACCATCTCCACCACTATAATAAAGCATTTATTCCGAAATAGACATACTCACATCGCAGGTAAAGATTAATTGCATGGCTTAGAAATCCACTGCCCCTTACACCACTCAAAAGTGAAGCAATAGGCACAAAAGACATTGATATGACATTGGGGGACTGTGATACAGTAGGAAGCCACTGGCTATGACTTTGACCAAAATCAAGACCTCCGCGACGGATATGAATGCTTAGTAGATCCTGCATAAAGAATTCAAATCCAAATCCTTCACAAAAAGCTTATCATCAGAGCAAATAGTGATTCATTTAAGAGGGAACAAAACAATCTTACATCAGCTTTCGAGTGAGACATAATAGATGGTCTTATTGAGTTTGCAAATGGTAGATGAGGATCTGAGAATATGGATTTTTCATCCTGTCATATGTCAAAAATTGAAACTGCTGTCAGACAGATTTATTTTGTTTAATCTATGTGAACATATATGTAATAAAGTTTTACTATGACCATAATGTCATCCATTTTGCTTTTCTTGGAGAAATCCATGGGCACGACATTATTTACCTTTTAAGTCTGTTTGACTAACCCATACATAACTTTGTTCCTTCACAATTTTGGGGCTTCTGGACTTAGTGGTTCAGTTATATTAACAAACAGTACATTTTGATCCCTTAACATCATTTTGCTTGTCCAGCTTTCTGTACTACACCCTCTTGAAAAGATTATAGTAGCAAATAAATGTTTCTACAAGATTCTAATTTAGCATTACATTGTATCACTTGACAGAATCAGTGTTGTAGGTTAGGGGCTCATAGAGTGCTTCGTACGCCTCTCCCGGGGTTGGGTGTGGGACAGCAAGGTTACCCATAGATGATTTGTGTTTTAGCTTATGTCCCCCTTATGGTTGTTAGTATGGTAGTTACTGTTTGTTATTATTGCATGCGATTGTATTTATGTTTCTTATATTTACATAATTATTTACGTTATTTCTACGGGATTTACTAATGATTTATTGTTTTGTTTTGTTTTGTTTTTGTTTCTAATTTTGTCTTTGTTTTTGTTTTAATGCTGCTTTTCATTTTACCCTATGCGCCGAGGGTCGATTGGAAACAGCCTCTCTGCTCTTTCGGGTAGGGGTAAGGCTCGTCTACATATTACCCTCCCCAGACCCCACCTGGTGGGAATATATGTTGTTGTTGTTGTATTGTATCACTTGACATTATGCCGACCATGACGCACTATCGTTAAAAACTATGATTTTAAAATGGGTTGCCTATCCTCCTAAATATTTTGGAAGTGACAGAATTAGTTTTGCAGGCAAAACACATCCTCAAATCAACAAGCATTGCAGAATATCTAAGTTTGAGTGTATATTCATAGTCAGGCCTTAAACAACTTCTTCCACAATTATATGGTAAAACAAAATGAAACGTTACAGAATCTAGACAACAAACATAAAAGGGAGTTGAACTATTGAATAATATATAAGATATGTGATACCTTTGGTTTTTCAGAAGATTTAACAGAGTTTCGCATCTGGCATCCATTTACGTCTTCTGAAAATTTCTCATCAGCTAATTGCTTAAGTAATTTCTGCACCTCCATTGGCTGAAGAGTTGAATTCTGCAGCTGCTTTATGTGAATTACATCCTTGCCTCCCATCTTTACCCCGACAACAATATGGGTGCCATATTTTTCGATGAACCTGAAAAATCATGTTATCAGCCTCGTAATAAATTTTCTACCATTTTCAATTTTAGTTTACAAAAGCAAAGTCAATAGCAAGTTGTGTTCCTTCACGAACCAAAAGAAGGGGTAGAAGGTCAGAGTGAAGGAGATAAAATCAAAATCAAATGCACTAAAAACAAAAAATTTAAACAACTGTCTTAAGATAACAAAAATACTGCTGTTTCTGAGTCAAAATTTCAGTGCCATAATGATTCTCCTAGAGTTCATAGGTCATTCTTTTTCCATTCCCTTATAAATTCACTACTTCTACTGGATAGGAAAGGCGGAAAGCATTGCCAGTGGTTTTGGATAGAAACAGATAGGATAGAATTTTCTCCTTCTTCGACTTACATAGGAGGATAGGAAAGAAATCAAACCAAGAAACAAAAACATTCCTCTCATAATATCCTATTGTAGTTCACCAAACAAAAGAAACAATCTAAACTCTCTAACTCTCTCTCTCTCTCTCTCTCTCTCTCTCTAAAGAAATCAAACCAAGAAACAAAAACATTCCTCTCATACTATCCTATTGTAGTTCACCAAACAAAAGGAACAATATAAACTCTCTAACTCTCTCTCTCTCTCTCTCTCTCTCTCTCTCTCCTTTTGATCTTCTATTCTTTTCCTTCCTTTCCTTAGTTTCCACTCAAACACTAAACGCTCAATTACAATACGGGAAAAATGCTTTTGTATGAAAAACTTGCAGGCGTGTTAGTTCAGAACTTCCCAATTCCAATTCCTCCTACATCCAATTTCATAGAGGAGCATGTACCAGATTTCCTTGAGATTTTGAACGTACACAGATTTGCATTTATACTATCCTGATGGACAACAAAATTGTTATTCAAATAACAATTGAGCGAAAGGTCTTACTCTGCAAGCGCAGAAGGATCCCACGAAGAAGGCACATCTTGCTTCACTTGCTCAGATAGTGTTAGATGGGATCTCACTAACTCAATATTGTACAAGGTAATAAACCAACCATCAAAGGCAAGAAGCTTTGTCGAAGCTGCATCCTTTTGCCAGCATCCCTTATGACCAAACATCGCATTAAACAAACCAGAAGGTATCTTACCAGACAAAGATAACTCCTGATTCAATTGTTCTGACATCTGAATGCAATAAGCAGACGATAGGGCCGAGAGATTAGTAAGAAATGCACATCGAAGTAGAAAACACTAGATTGAATTATCAAAAAAACACATACTTCATTGAGTTTTGCGAACAAGTTTCAACACTAATCTAATAGGCACCAAAAAGTCATTTTACCGAACAGTTATTAGATAGAAAGCATGATGATAGCTCATAGACAATGGAGAAAAGAACTAACAATCCAGCGTAGGAAAAGAGAAGATACCTCTTAAATTATTCAAGAGAAAGAAAAAAAAATAAGGAAAGCACTCCGCAATCAGCATAGGTAAAACACGAGCATCTCACTTAGCAACTCCAATTTCAACCATCAATTTATTACTGCGGGATTCCAACTGATGACGAATCTACCCAATTGATAGAAATAGAAAGAGTATGTGCAATTTCAATACTTTCCTTAAGCATTCTAATTGGATTAGACGAATATGAATGGATCCTTAAACCAGTCATTCATTGAGCGATAAGTAACAACAAGTGACAGAGGATGACGATTTAGATAACACAAACATCCAATATTTAAAAATTGAATCTAATCCTAGAAGGAACGTCACGGTGTAACTACACAATGAGAATGTCTATAAACCCCATACTCAAGCAGTTATTGTATCCGCAAACAAGTTGACTGGCCCTGCTCTTGCTACAGCATTTGCGCGTTTAAATGCTATTATCGTACTATCAAGCTGATTAGCTGTCAAAGGTATTTTATCCAGCAGTAAAAGGACTGACAAAGTTCCAGAAGCCAAAGAGATTGATGTACTTAGTTGTCATACAATAACCAATACTTCAAGAAGTCCAATTTAATGGCCAAATCACAGCAGATACCTTCACATGCAACTCCGCAAACCAGGCAAAACTTCATCCAGTAGTAGATAGCTCAACGCCTCTATCCAAATTGTGATTAATTGACCAGAATTTCCCTAGTACCTACATTACTTTTTCTTCAAGTATGAGACTTGAAATAGCAACACCAATAATTCTTTTTCGTTTTGTACGCATAAGCCAATTATCTAGAAAAAATTAATTTAACCTTCCAAAATCAACTAGATAGGAAGAAATTCAGAAAAAGATTCAATTTTTTTTTCATTTTCAAGCAAATTAAATTTTCCAGAAATGAAATTCAGGCAAACCATCAAATGAACTGATAAAAAGTACAAGCTCTTCACTATCAATTTTACTCTTTTGTAGCAAATCAACAGCAATAGTAAAAATTCAGTTACCCAATTCCCTTATAGGCTATAGCAACCATACCAGTATTAAACAACAACAACAACAACTACTGACCAGTATAGTACCATAAAGTGGGGTCTGGGAGGGTAATCCTTATCCCTACCGAAAGGTGGCTGTTTCCAATCGACCTCGGCTTAGCGAAGGAAAGTAAAAATAAAAACAAAGACAAAAAGCATACCAGTATTAAACGGTTAAAAGAAAAAAAAATTATATGAAAAGACAAGTGGAGAAAAAAGCTGAAAGAAGAAATTACCTGACTAAAAGAGAGAGCATCAGAGCGAAACCTAGTTCGTTCACCTTTATCGCACTTGATTGAAGTCGAAACCTTTGAAACCACCACCCCACCAGGCACCACTAGGTCCTTGGTCGACTTCTGATCAACCTCTATCAAACACAACCCGCTTGGACCGGCTTTACACGCCGTCAACCGGATATCGCTCGTCAAATCATAACCGAACCCGATCACTGAGACGGCTTTTTCTGCTGCCGTTTGTGGGTCCATTCTACTACTGGGATTAAACGCCATATTTTGGCCAAGAAAATCCAAACCCAATTCGAATTTCCCAAAAGGGTGTCAGAATCTGCTAATTTTTATTACAGTAATTCTCTTCTTCATATGAGTCTTGCCTTTTTGAGTGCCATTACAGACTTTGGGCTGGAGAAACAACAAAGCTTGTCTCTTTCTTTTCTTCCTTTTTTGTCTTTTCCTGTGTAATGACGAAAGGGACCTAGCTGAAGTGGGTGGGTTGTTGAATGAAGGGATAATTTTGTCATTTTACAGAGTTTAAATATTGGAGAAAAGTCATGGCTGACGGCAAAGCCAGCCCTTTTTTGGCGGTGGTGGGTAAATTTCTATGGCGTGTTTGAAGTAGTGGAGGTTTGACTTTGACTGACATAAGATGGTTCGGGTAAATACTTTGACAAATGTGAACGGGAGCTAGCGGATCATCGGCGGCCGGGCCCCACTTACATATAGCGGGTAGCTTAATCATTTTGTTTCTTTGTTTAACATGCAAATTACTCGTTTTCCCACACTTTTAAGAAATTTTTAATTTTTAACTATAATGTCTTTTATAAAGTTATTCTTTATTTATTTTCATTATTTTTAATTTTAATTTATATGACAGTATTTATTTGACATAAGGGTTTTAGGGGAAAAAACTTTTGACACGTTAACATATAGCATATTGAAAATATCATTAAAATCTAGTAATTATCAAATATATTATGTTAAGTATATAAGAGAATATTAGTAACAATGAACATAGTAGAAGTGGATCGGAGAGTACTCAAATACATAAAAACGTACATCTTTTCACAATGGACTAAAAGAATGTCATGTATATTCTTTTTTTTGTATTGTTGTAAACGAATTTTGGACCAAGTATTTGTTTGTTTTGTAATTAGCGTATTATCAGGGAATATTGGCAATGACTTCTCCTGTTATCACGTAAATGGAGAAGCAGAGTCAACTAATTGTACAAATGACAGTTGTGGTCACATAACTAAATAACTAAATAAGAGAAAGATTTACGGCCTCCGTCACTTGGCCTAACAGTTCAATCTAAAATGGCTCAGATTTGAAGCTCTTACCTTATTTAGCTCATATTGTACATAACTTGAAAGAAACTTTTCAGCCTTTAGCTCATTATTAAAAAACAATTTTAGGGTTTTAATTATTTTCTTCTTTCTTCATTTCCATCACACCAAGTTCTCTCTCACAGCCTCTCGCTTCTTTCTTTCCAACCCACATAGATCCCTCATCCTCTCTTAACCTAGCCCCAGCTATTCCCCCTCCACTACCCCTACGCAGTTCTGCCATTAGTGGCATCTCGAAGAAGGCCCGGGCTCCTACTCCGTCATCCACGATGATAAGCAGAAGAATATTGAAGATTTTTGAAATTGGGCCTGACTCTTTGCAGTATGAAACCTTAATTTCCAATGTCTGGTAGAGCTCCGAGGAGAAAAGGTCGGAAGCTAAATCAATCTTCAACACGATGAAGCAGAAAGCTCCAGACTTGCTTGTTCTTAAGCTTGTTGACCTTCTTGGCTCATCGCAAGTTATTGATTCTCGTGATATGTGTGTTGTCCTCCTTGAAGTCTCGAATATGAAATTGGGTGTATCGCATCTGTGCATTGAATTCTGAATCGCTGGCGCAAAATTGCTAACATATAGATGAGTTGAATTATCTAATACCTTCTACTACAACTCGAGGCTTGAATAAAAATTATAAGTATGTACCAGTTTGTAAAAACACTATATAATAATGTATAATTATATATATGAATATACAAACACCTTTTATACATGTTTATGCACGTTATACAGTATTGTATAATTGTATATATATATATATATATATATATATATATATATATATATATATATATATATATATATATATATATATATATATATATATATATTTGTGTATAAAGTTGTATAATTATATATTTTTTCCAGTTTATAAGGATGTATATGAATTGTTAGTGTGTAAGAGGCCTCTATGGAAGTTTTGAGACTTCATTCTCTTCTTCTTTTTCGTGTATGTGCAGTATAAAAAAGATTTGTACGTGTGGAGGGATTCTACAATTCATTTACTAAGTTTTTTATTTTTCTTTTATCCTGTTGGATTGCTTAAGCAATTGCACATAATAGTATATGAAAACAATTGATTGTATAAAGAGGGAGCAATAACCGTAGTTGATTGTATGAAATAAGCTGTCTTTTGGAAGTTAGCCTATTATTTTTGGCTATAGAGTTACAAAATAGTATCTTAGCTATTATGCTGCAAGTGAGGTGTGTGAGTTGCATTTATGTGAAATTATCCAAAGAAGAAACTAAACTTTATCGTTGCGAATATATTAAGAAAATTTTCAATAGCATTAGTCAAAAAATGAATGATATTTGGTATATTAGCATTTAATTCCTTAAAACCTACTTCGTCTGTTTGATTTTTTTTAGCAGTAATAGATACTTATATTATATAATAACCAAGGATTGTTCAACAGGTTACAATCCCTCCTACTAGATAAGGAGACCATGCTAGGATCATTGCATACTATATTTTGGATACCAAGAGCTTTTAGCATATTACATAAAGAGGTAGACAGATTTTTTGAACATAAGCAAACAGAATTGCGGTCGTCCTCCAGTAGTTTTTGAACACAAAAGGGTGGGGCTGCTAGTATCTTTGTTCTTTCCTTGTTGAAATTTGTAGTTGTTGAACTTCTTACTTCCTTAGCTAGAGTGTCGGCCACCGCATTCCCTTCTCTAAATTTATGTTGAAGTAGGAGGCCCCTCTGCAGGGGCATTAACGACCTACAAGAGAGAATTAAGTTAGATAGAGTTGCATGGCCTTGTTTTATGGTGTTTATTACCTCAGTAGATCCAGTTTCCACAATAAGGGGGTAGAGATCATATTTTTTGGCCAAGCGAAGACCTTCTGATAGAGCTTGTAGCTCAGTATGGAGAGGGAAAAAAGGCACTTGTTTTCTTTTGGAAACCTAGAATCCATTTCCCATCAGTGTTTCTGAATACCCCCTTCCCCCATATGCCTCCATAAGTGTTTTCTATGAGAGTCAGTGTTTAGTTTAAACCATCCACGTGGCGGAGCGTTCCATCGAACATTGACAGTGATGGTGTCGTTACTAATAGTCTTTTGAGTGTAGAAGTGGTATTCTAGGGAATGCGTCCTGTCGAAGAGTTAGAGCTATAAGGAGATAGTTTATAAGGAGCGAAGAGATGTTCCCTATGGACTATCCTCTAAGGTAGGGTTTCTTTATGCCACTAATCTAATTATGATATGCTCTACGAGAGCAAAACAAACTCTTTCCCTTTGGCTTCCACTCCAGTTGACCTCTCTAGTTTCCATCCCACCGTGTGAAGGTAGAGCTAAAGAGGCTCAGGTGCGGAGCCTTCCACTGCGTCAAGTACATCTATGATTTTGGAGAAATAACTAGTAATGGAGTTGGCCTGGTCAATAAGAGGGAGTCATACTTTAGACTGCTTCTTTCAAAAGAAACTATCTGAAAGCCCCTATGATTTGCTACTTCCAAACCTGGTTGTCTGTCTTCTGGTCCTCATGTGGATGATTCCCCATATGAGAAGTGAAAGGTTGGTTTATCAGCTTGAAGATCGCTGCTGTGGGATCTAGCGGCTCCAGTCGCATTGACGATAGTCCTTCATTGTGACTTAGATTGCACGATCAAGATCAAAGTGTCCATGAGGAAGCGGCCTAACATCTTTTCAATCGAAATCCCAATCAAAGACAAGTTCTACCAAGGCTCGTCTCGGGGCGATCACTTGACCATGGTGGGATTGATCGACCTTCTGTAGATGGAACTTCAGATTTCTGGATAGGCCTGAGAAAGCCTAGACCAAAGGTTCATAATAGCATAGCCAGACTCATCGGGTATGCAGATTGAATCTGGCTAGGAGGTACCCTTGTAAAGACTAAAATCTCGTTACGCCGAAAATAGTAGAGGTGCGACAACGCTTTGGTAGTGAGTGGTTGTAGATGTTTATTAGGTTCAAACTGTTACTGAGGTTATTGATATTGTTATTGTTACGGTTTATCCAGATGCCCCATGTTACAAAGGGGAAGAGTTGTTACCAATGCAAGTAAGGGCCATTTAAATGGGGGGGATTGATCATAGATAGTTTTGACCCAGTGTTGATCCTAGTTGAAACCATGGGTTTGGATGCCCACTTTTTTCCAAATAGGATAGACTAGGGGGCATTTGATGAAGATATGTTCAATCGTTTCTGCTTCTAGTTCGCACATAGGGTGGTCTTTGTTGATGTTGATTCCTATATGGTTCAGATAGTACCTGCATGGGATACTGTTGTGAAAACATTGCCAGAGGAGAAATCTTATTTTATTTGGGAAATTAAGCTTCCAGATCCATATAAAGTCTAGAGGATGAGTTTTAGGACTTTTGATTAGCTTTAGACGGGATTTGCTGGAGAACTGGCCATTGGGCTTTGGTTCCATATAGGAGTGTCATGATGAGTGTGGAGAGGCATGAGATTTTTTTGAATGTTATTCACGGTGGATTGAGGATTTGGATAAATAGTTTGGAGAGGTCCCATTGACCATTGCGAGTGATATCTCCGGCCTTTAAGCAGCAATCGTTTTGAGTTAAGGGACCTTCGACCATTTATCTAAGAGGAGATCATTGGGAATCCAATTTGTGGTATAGAGGTTGAGTTTTGAATTATAGGAGGGCTGCCGGGTGATTCCTTTTGAGCAAATAGACCAACCCCTCATAATATTTTTCCAAATGAAAGAGGATGATTGAGGGATTTTTGTTTTTGCATATTTGAGGATAATGATTTTTGCTCAAAGGGAGGTTCGATTATGCATAATTCTCCATGCTAGATTACTAATGGCCAGAAGATTTTAGTTGAGGCATCTGTTAGTCCTAGGCCAACTTCCTCCTTACTATTAGTCATAGTGTTCCAATTGACATAATGAATTTTTTATGATCATTTGTGGTACCCCATATAAAGTTGCATTGGATACAATCAATATTGTTGAGATTTTTTTGGTAGTATGGTGTATTGCATGGCATGACTAGGGATAGCGTTTAGGGTGGATGAGGCTAGAGTTGTACGCCCAACTATGTTGAGAAAGTTATCTTTCCAAGTGGAAAGTTTTTTCTGCATGTTATCATTTATGAATTGGTAGTCTCTAGGTTTGGGGCTGCCTTGGAGGATTGGATAGCCCAGGTATTTACCAAGGATTTACTCACAGTGAGGTTGAATTCTTTAGCAACTTCTTTAGCAATTTGGGATGGGTAGTTGTTGCTAAAAATAATTTTTCATTTGGAGTGGTTGATTTTTTGACCTGCGAGAGCATTAGAAATAAGAGACAGTGTTCCTTATGGTGGTGCACCAGTTTTTGTTGACTTTGCCCACCAGAGTAAGGTCGTCTTAAAAGAATATGTGAGAGATATCTTGGTTATTGGGGCTGAGTTTGATAGGGTCCCAATTCTGGGTGTCTACTTGGTAGTTGATTAGTTTGGAGAGCATTTTGATGCATATGATGAATAGGTATGGTAAAAGAGGACGTCCTTATCTAATACCCCTGCTAGGGCAGAAGAAGGGGGTTACTGAGCCATTGACCAGCACTGCAATTTTACTAGTTGATACACAGTGAATAATTAAGGAGGAGATAGAGGGTGCAAATTTGAAGAATTTGAGCATTCTGTGAATGAAAGACCATTCTAGACGGTCGAAGGCTTTTTCTAGGTCTAGTTTGAGAATCATGTTATACCTTTTACTTTTGCTTTTCTTAAAGTAGTTCATTATTTCTTGGATGATAATGGCGTTAGCACTAGTTCTCCTACCTTTCATAAAAATAGACTGGAAAGGACTAATTAAGTCGTTGAGGAAGGGTTTTAGTCTATTGGCGATAATTTTGGTGATGATTTTGTAGATGGTGTTGCAAAGACCAATTGGCCTAAAGTTTTTTAGGTTGTTGGCATTATCAAAATTTGGGGATTAAGCATATATAAGTATTGTTGGTGCCTTCAGGGAGTGACTTTGCGCAGAAGGCTTGTTGACATAGTTGAATGACTGAAGGACCAACTATTTTCCAATATTTAAGGTAAAAAAGGATGAATACTGTCAGCACTCGGGGATTTGAAAGGTTTAAAGGAAAAGATAGCATCAGCGATTTCGTGAGTCCTTAGAGGATAGTCCAGGGGATCTATGTTGATTGTATTAGAATTGGTCGGACTATTTGTAATATCCAGCAAGTTGGAGTTATCATGGGAGGTTGAGAAGGCCTTGTGAAAGAAGTCAAAAGTGTGATAAAGGATAGTTGTTGGGTCATTAATCCTATTACCTTCCTCATCCTTAAAGTGAGTAATTTTATTCCTTCTCTTCTTATTAGTAGCCATGATGTAAAATAAATTAGTGTTGCCGTTGCCATCTTGGACCCTAGATATTTTGGCTCTAAGCTTCCAATAATCATCCTCTATTTTAAGGTAGTTATTATATTCCGCTTGAAGAGGTTTTTCTAGATTTTGGAGATAGGTATTGTATGAGTAATGCCTTGATTTTTGTATACCATTAAGTCTAGCTAGGATTTTCTTTTCCTTTTTGAAGACATCCCCAAAGACATTGGCTTTCCACTCTTTAACATTATTAAGAAATGATTTAGAAGTTTTAGGATAGGCAGAGCCAATCCAAGAGTCAGAAACCAAAGAGTTAAAATCGGGGTGTCTACACCAAAATGTCTCCAGTCTGAAGGGTTTTGGCAATGTAATGTTTTGTTTAGGGACTAACTCAAGAAGAAGAGGATTATGGTCCGAGTGGACTTTGGGGAGGTGAGTAATGGAGGCATTAGGGAATATTTTTATCCAGTAAGTGTTGGCGTATACTTTATCGAGTCTTTCCATTATAAGATTTCAATTTTTCCTATGGTTACTCCAAGTATTTTTACAGCCTTTGTAACCTAAGTCAATCAAACCACAAGTATTTAAACAATTCCATAAGTATCTAGCCCTTCTCCTGTTAATAGGATTCCCACCTAATTTTTTCATTTGAGCATAACACATCATTAAATTCCCCCCCCCCCCCCCAACAAGCCAAAGACCTCTATCGCTTTCATGCATGTCAATTAGATTATTCCAAAGAGTGTTTTTATTATTAAAATTAATACTAGCATAAATAGAAGAGAACAACCAAGTTTTCTGAGTTTGGATTACCTCGATAGTGGCACTTATTTCCTGGTTCCTTCGGACAAAGCTGTGAACATTTACAAGAGTATGGTTCCTTATGAGGACCATACCACCTTATTGACCTTCAAAAGGAATCTCAATCATGTCAGTGAAACCAAAAGGATTTAGAAGGACCATGGGATTATCCATCCTGGTTTGAAGAAAGGTAACCATGCAAGGGTGATGAGTGTCAACTATATCCCTAAAATATAACCTAAAGTTTTCGTTGTTACCTCCACTAATATTCCAGATAATGAAATTAATAGTTCTATTCATTATTAAATTCAAGTTGTGAATATCCCCATTTTCCATCACCCTTGGTGTGTGATTCAGATTTCTTCTCTGAAAGGGAACCAAAATCATTGCATGCTGTCCAATCGTTGGGTCTGTCGGTGGCCTGATATCCATTGTATACTTGCACAAGGCCGTTAGACATTTGAGAGTCTACCTCTGCTCTTGCATCTCCGTGAAGATGAAGACTTTTATTTCGTCGAGATTTGAATCCTATAGTAATGGCTCTAGTGGTAGGATATGATTTTCTTTATGATCCATTGGATTTTGGGGTTGAGTGTTTAGAGGAGTGTTATGATGTGGTTGAGGCTGAGATGAACCTGCATGGGGATGGTTTGCATGTGGAACTGTAGGAGTTTGATTTTGGGATGCATGCACATCCCGTGGAGAGAATACTGGGTTGATTGATGTCATCAACTCTGGAGTGAGGAATGGTAGGTCCATTAGACTTTGAGTTGAATTCTGGGCTGGAATGAAATGAGAGGGATGGTTTCATTGCCCCATCAGTGTCTGGGTTATGCTTGGTAGGGAGTTTGGGGCTACTGGGGAGTTGAATTTTACTTGAAGATCCAAGAAGAATTTTAATTCCCCCATCATGCTCATTTCAAATTCACTTCCCATAAGCTTGGAGAATTCTTCACACACAGAGTCAGCTGTTGCTCTAAAAATGATATCATCAACATAAACATGAAAAATTAGTCGATTCCTTCCTGGTTTTTTTAAGAAAAGAGTGTTGTCAATTTTCCCTATCTTAAAGTCATTTTATGAGAGAAAACTTGACAATATTTCATACCATGCTCGAGGGGTCTGCTTTAGCCCATACAGGGCTTTGTCCAATTTGAATACATATTCAGGATGTTTATGACATTCAAACCTAGGGGGTTGATTCACATAGACTTCTTTCTGAAGTAGTCCATTCAAAATTCACTTGTGACATCCATTTGGAACAAAGTGAATTCCATATGAGAAGCAAAGGCGATCATAATTCTGATGGCTTCCATGCGAGCCACTGGAGAAAATGTTTCATCATTGTTAATCCCTTCCTCGTGATTGTAATCTTCAGCCACTAGCCTGGCCTTGTTCCTTGTGGTAATTCCATGCTCATCGAGCTTGTTTCTGAATACCCACTTGGTCCATATAATGGTTTTATCTAGGGGTATGGGTACCAGGTGCCTAACACTATTTCTCTCAAACTGATGTAGCTCGTCTTGCATGATTGTAATCCAATCTACATCTTTTAAGGCTTCCTTGATGTTCTTGGGTTCTACCTGGGAGAGAAAGGCTGAGAAGGCAAGTGAATTTATAGCTCTTAACCTGGTATGAACTCCGGAATCTAGAGGAATGAATATGTTGTTTATAAGGTGAGAAATTTGATGCCTCCAGTTAGATCTCTGGGGTTCATTCTGAGAGGAAGAACGTATGTTTGTCTGATTCTCCTCTATCCTTCTCTCATATGCCAGTTGAATCCCTTAAACTGCATCAACCACTCTTTCTTCATCTTCACTGGTTGTAAATGAAGTGCTTGGTTCTGTTGATGATGAGGGAGTGTTGTCTTCATTTGCCTCTTTCACTTGCCTTATCATATCTGCTTTTTCGTTTATCATGTTAATAATTTCACCGGGAACAAGTAAGGGTTCTCCATCTTGATCTTCCTCAGCATTCTTCTCAAATGATGGATGAGATTCATCAAAAATAACATGGATGCTTTCTTCAACACATTGAGTCCGCTTGTTATATATATTTTAAGCCTTACTTTGAGAAGAGTAGCCAAGAAATATCCCTTCGTCACTTTTGTCATCGAACTTACCAAGATGATCTTTTTTTCATTGTTGAAAACATAGCATTTGCATCCAAATGTTCTTAGGTATGTCAGCTTGGGTTTTCTTCCATTCAACAGTTCATACGTGGTCTTGTTCAGAATTGATCTAATCATGCACCTGTTAACTAAGTAGCAGGCAGTGTTGACAGCTTAAGCCCAAAAGTTCTTTGCAAGTCCACTGTCAATCAGCATTGTTCTTGCCATTTCTTCAAGAATTTTGTTCTTTCTTTCTATTACTCCATTTTACTGTGGAGTTCTGGGAGCTGAGAAGTTGTGAGTGATTCCATTTTCATTGCATAAATCATCAAATTTGACATTGTCAAATTTTTCCCATGATCTAATCTAATGCATACAACTCTAAACTCCTTCTTCACCTGGATTTTCTTCACAAAGGCCACAAATACTTCAACCGTTTCTCTTTTGTTATGAGAAAAAGAGTCCATGTGAATCTTGAATAGTCATCTACGATTACAAAATGTATCTCTTTCCTCTTCTGCTTTGCACCCTCATAGGTCCACACAGATGCATATGTAGGAGCTCAAGCGACTTTGAGGTGCTCACATCTCTTTTTGATTGAAATGAGGACTTTATATGTTTTCCTCTGGCACATGCATATAGGCAGACCATGGACCAGGTCCTTCTGAATTAGTTTGTTTAGAAGGGAGAAGCTTGTATGGAGAAGTACAGTATCATCGTCAACTGCCTTCAGACAACTCAGATCACCACTCTGTAAAGACTCGAGATCAGCAACGTAGATATTCTTGTATCTTTTGGCCACCGGGACTATTTCACCAGTCACAAGGTCAGTGACTGTACATATTTTTGACAAGAACTCCATCTTGTTTCCTTTATCGCAATTTTGAGAGACACTCAGGAGACTGTACTTAAGTCCATTGACATAGTACATATTCTTAATAAAGTGAGTGAGTGACTTCCCAACTTTTCCAACTCCAATAATGTACCCTTTTTTGCCATTGCCAAATGATACATTCCTTCTTTACAGGGCTTTTAGTGAAAGAAAGTCTGTGGTGTTCCCAGTCATGTGTTTCGAACATCCACTATCCATGAACCATTGTTGACCATTTCCCTTCGCTGTTCCCTGCACAAGAAATTAGGAGTTAGTTTTAGGGGCCCAAACTTCGTAGTACCCAAGAGGATGAATAAGAGCGTTCTTAGTCCATATAGGTAATGTGCATTTTCTATGAGTGAAACCTGGTCTCTCTTTTGTGTTCATAGTTTCAATAGCCACTTTCTCTCTTGGTACTGATTTATTCTTGGCCTAGACACCTTCCTGGGAGTGCCATGTGTTCCCACATTGGGTACAATGCTAGTTGTGAGATGTAGTTGCGCTCTTACTGTGAGGGTTGTAAGGATTTTTCTTCCTTGGAAAACCTGCTTCCTGCTCCTTTTCACTGTCATTAGTGAGCAAGGCAGTGGTAGTCTCTACGGACCAGGTCCAATTTAGAAACTTTTCAAGATCGTTCATTACTTTTTCTATATTGTCTTGGAGGAGATCGTTTTTGTTAATTTCAGCACTCATCTTCCTCACTAATTATCTCATTTCCTCTTTCAGAGCTTTCATGTTTTGACTTAGTCAAGGGCTTTACTATTAGTTCTCTTTGGTTAGTAGTTTCCGCCAAGAGATTACTATTTTCTTTTTTAAGAATTTCAATGGCTTTATTTTGATCAGTAATTGCAGCCACTAAGTCTTTTCTAATATGTTTAGATTCTTCTAGTTCTAAGAACAAGGTATTCCTATCCTCCGCAAGACTACAGAAGGCAATAATTAAAATATCATCTAAACATATGAGTTTTTTTGGAGAATAGGATTTCAGATTTTTCTGAACATCCCTAAAGTTTACCTATTTTTTGCCACTGTCTTCATCATTGTCCGATTGAGTCATCAAAGCAAGCGTTGAGTCATATTCTATCTCCTCGCCTTCAACTGCCATCGTAGAACTTTCATCAGTAGTAGATTTATCTTGCTTTACTTATGTAGTTCCCTCATAAGTTATTTGCAAAGCCTCCCATATTTCCTTGGCAATGTAGATACTATGTCGCACTCTTGGCCCGAAAATTATTTTCCACCGCTTTCTTATCTGCTTCAGTGTATTCTTTGCTGGTCTTTTTTATTAAAATAGAAATTCATTTAGACCTTGATGGGAACAAACTGACCATCGCATATGACATCCCAAAGCTCACAATCCTCAGCCATGATGAAATCATGCATTCTAGCTTTCCACCACAAATAGCATTTTCCATCAAACTTGGGTGGGTGGTATATAGATGGACCTTCTTCAAAATTTAGTGGAGTCATCATGAGGATCCTTCCTATGTGTTAGCCTGATAGGAGGAACCCGCTCTGATACCAATTCTAAGTTTGTATGGGTCCACCAAATCGTAGAGTACCTGGTCCTCTACAAGTTTCTGCTGAGAGTACTTGGTAAAGTAGTAAGTAAATGAGGCAGAGGATTTTTACGTGAAAAAATCCCGCACAAGGGGATCAAAAAATCACGACCTACACCTGTAGCCTTTTAACTTCACTAACTTGTAGTCTTATCTATTACAAGCCGCTTTATAATACTTTCTATTGTAAAGTATTTACTCAACTAACTTGTGTACCTTTACCATAAGCCACTTTGTGACTATCCTAGTTACAAAGGCTTTTTCTAACTTGTGATGTTATCACCACAAGTCACTTTGTAATTCTACGATTACAAAGACTTTTCCTTATGACTAAATCTAGTCACAACCTAAACTCAACGAGTTTATGGATTTACAGGAGGATTCTTGATCGGTATGCTTCAAAGTATGCGATTTAGGAGATGCAGTAAGTACAATAACAAGGTTACACCTTAACTAAGATAGCAACAACCAATCTTTTAGGAACTGGTCCGTAGTGGCGTTCAACCTTGTTCTTCAAGCTTGAGAGGATGATATTTCAGTTTTTGCAAGAGGCCCTAATGAGAAACAAAAACCTTTCAGTGATTTCTTTGTATAAAGCTTCATTGAGTACATCGTGATTGATGATACCCAATTTTTCCTATGTATTTTAATACTCAAAATACTTTCAAAATAGCATGTATTTACATATACAAGCATCCCCAAAGACTTTGGTATTTGTTTCAAATTTTTGAAGATTTTTAAAACCAATTTATGACATATTTTGCATTATAAAACCCAATAATTATTCTCAAAACTTGTCATTTTGATGAATAATTTATTTTATTCTCACATTTACACAAAAAAATATAATTTTCATAATTTTTGTATAAGTTTACAAGTCCATTGATATTTTAAACTAAAATTACATGAAATTATAATTTTAGCCTATTTCTCGATTTAATAGCATTTTTAATCACAAATCATTCCTAATATTTTTAAATTAATACTTATGCATCGTTTATTAACTCAATATTTTTAATTTGATTTTTGAATATCATTTACTATTTTTATAAATTCAAACGGGGAAATTTGGCTATTTAAATTGTAGCCTCTTTTACTTTCAATTATAGCCAATTTCGACTCCAAATCGCAGCCCAATTATACGACCCAATTAGCCGACCCAGACCTATGGATCTAGTCCGCCCGGATTCCCTCTTTAATCGCGGTAATCAACGGCCCTCATTTCCCCTTTCTTAATAAAACCAACGACCCCCCTCCCAAATAATTTACACAAATGAGTTGCCCTTATATCCTCTCGTCTCTCAAAGCGCTCTCAACCACCCTCTGAAACCCTAGCCCTCTCTCCTGATCCCCGACCTTATTCCACCCGAAATCATGGCTTCCCAGGCCCTGCGTAACCTATATCTACCCCCACTCACCCTTATCCTCCTTTTGCATGAAGATTCAAGGTCTGACCTTGAAGACCCCAGCTCAAAATCTCTCTGATTCAAGTTCTTTAGCAACTTCTAACTCATATCCGGCGAGTCCATGCCCTGCGAGCCCATCTCCTACTCAGGGCCAGCTCGTTCCAGGCCTTTCTCATTTTTCTAGGGTTTTCTCTGAAACCCTAAGCATTCGAGGTTTTCTTTGTTTCTCTCTAAGATCTCATGTCGGTCCGTGCTGTTTCTAAGATTTTTAAGTGTTTCTCACATCTTTTCCGATTTTTGCTTTCACAACTGTTCATCTTCTTAAAACTTAGGGTTTCTCCAATTTTCTTTTTATTTTCTCTACGGTGATGCCTTTTACTTTGCTGTAACTCATGAGTGTTTCTACTATGATTTTCAGGTTTTGTTTTTTTTCTTTACCATGTTGTTTCTTGGGTTTCTGAGTAACTTCCTTACTGTATTTTTGCTTTCTTTATGCTTTCATGAATATTTATGTTCTTTCTAAGTTTATGTTTGCCAGACTTTCTATGCATTCTTCTATACACTTGACTTGTGGAGGAAACACTAGATTCTTGGGTTTCACGCCATTTGTGTGCAATTGTCTGTTTCCTGCTTAAGTCTCAAAACCCTAATTTTTTCTAAGTTCATCTCTTGCTTCTGATTTTTTGTGCTAAGATCCGCATAACCTTTTGATTTCAAGTATGGCTACGTTTTTCTACTTTGATTGCATGACTACTCTATTTATTTTAGCATCGCATGTTTAAGTTTGTGCATCTCTTTATAGTCAGACTTTTCCTTTTAAAATAACCCTAATTTTTGGGGATTAATTTTCTATGAACTTATTTGATTCTCTCCTCAACTGACTTGGACCTATTTTTCTGACTAAATTCAGTATTAAGTTCGAATCCCTAATTCCTTGACTTACTGTGTGTTGATTGATTTATTCCTTGCCTTATTTTTACCTAAGCCGTGTATTTTCAAAACTCTCCTATGTATCTACCCTTTATTTTACAGAGTGTTCTTGATTTTCTTTGCATAAATAGAACTCTGCCCTTTTTATCACTCTAGTCCAACTCCTTAATTAAAGGAAGTCCTTTCTCATAATTGATTATGATTTGATACTAAATTATTTTTACCTTACTTACCACCTGTTTGCAAACTATAAATACTCCAATCTTTTCCTTCAAACTCACGAGCAACTAGAGTTCAATACACATACACTAAAAGCTTCCCTCTCTTTTCTGCTACTTGTGTTTCTGTCTAGTTAGCTGAAAGCCAAGGCTAGACTTTGGCAATCTCTTGCTGTCCTGTTTGTGTTTGCTTCTCTGGCTGTTCTCTTACTTTGTCATTCTGCTATTTGAAATTTGCAACTGGTATGTCTCTATAATATAAAGACCATGCTCCAAAACTATGTGTTTACTTCTACCTTTACATAATTCCTCACTACATGTTTAGCCTTCTTGCATTATATGACTATACATTAGTATGTCATGTTCTTGCTTCATGCTCCTGCATCTTTAAGTTATGTTATGCTTTTTTAATGTTTATATGAATCCCTTTCCCTTTAATCCCCCTTGTGTGTGAGTATTGTCCAAAGTTGAGGTAGCATCTCATTGTTATTCTTGACTTAGGACCAGGTTCTTTTGAACCTTCACTCAAATCAATCATTTTCCCTTTAATCCCTTGTGTGTGAGTATATTCTAAGTTTAGCAGCCCATTACTATCCTTGACTTAGGACCAGGTTCTCTTGAACCTTTCACTCAAACCAGTCCCATTCCCTTAACCTCTTTTATGTGTTGAGCCTTGACTAGAGTCTAGTGGTGTCCTAGTCACCACCCAGGCTCTTGTCTGACTTCTAAAAGTCTGCGCTTTTATTTGCTTGAATCAAGTAAAGGGTAAGGGGTGTACTGGTCTTACCCATGATTGGGTATGACCCCATTTTGCTTTGGTTTCCTCTAACCCCCTCACTTTACACTCATTCTTAGTTCTTTAAGTTCTGTCCCCTATGGTAAGCCATGCTTAAGGACCCTAGAGTTCCCTCTGAACTTGGATGCCTAAGGGCTGGTAATTCCACATAATACGCTACTCTGTTCAATATTTAGGGTGTAAGCATTGCCTGGGCTTCCTGAAGCCCTTGGAAATTTGAAACACTCTAAGAGAAGGCCTTGGAATCTGGAATCCGGATCTGGTGAAACACATGTTATTGGGTATTAAGATTGAATTAGGCTTCTCGGATCTAGCTGTAGGCAGTAATGTATTTTTGTTTACTTTTTTTTTAGTTCTGTAACAATCTTGTAAAATAATTTGGGGAATATTAGTGAAAGGGTGTGGGAGGGGTTTATTTTTATTTGCATAAGTCAATGGGTAGAAAATCATGCCTATAGGACTTTAATATTGCAAATCATTTAGCAATCATGGCTATAGGACCCTAATATTGCATACCATTTAGAAATCATGCCTATAGGACTTTAATATTGCAAATCATTTAGCAATCATGCCTATAGGACCCTAATATCGCATACCATTCAGAAATCATGCCTATACTCTAATATTGCATACCATTCAGAAATCATGCCTATAGGACTTTAATATTGCATGCCATTTAGAAATCACGTCTATAGGACTTTGCATTGTAAGCATGATAGAGATCATGCCTATAGGAAACACAGAAAACGCTAGGCAAACAGTAGGTTCCCTAATGTTCTAAAAGCAGTAGCAAATCAAGATATAGATATCATGCCTATAGGAGTTCAAACTCACCTAGTGATAATCTGTTAGTTAGCCTCAAACGCTTTCAGCAAAAAACTTTCCCAAACCCGTCTGCTTTTGAAACCTGTCCAAGTCCGTATGTTTTAACATTTCAATAGATCTATGGTGTCCTTAAATTACAGCTTACATCTTTTTTCTAAAACCAACCCTTTAGTTTTATGCCTAAATTTTTACTTCAATGCTTTTCGAAAAACTCCTCTTTACAACTCTACTATATTTTTACTTAAATAATTAAGCTAATTTGTAAGCCATCTCTGAACTTCTGCGATCTTCAACTTTCCTATTTCAAAACTCTCCTGTACATGCTCTTGTCTAAAATAGAGTTTTCTGAATCACTTATTTTCAAATACCTTAAGTTCTAACAATTGGATCCGGGTCGCCTAATGCGGACTTTTTATCCAACTCTATGCATTAAACTAATCTGCCCACTGTAAATTTTAATTTTAAGACCAAACCAGTACGTGTATGTCATGCTAAGGTAATTATTGTGTGATCTATTGGGTCTTGTACGAGCCTTTGAGTGTTTGATTTGTATACCACTATTTGTTATTTGTTTTGATTGACGTCTTAGTATTTTATCCTTTTAAACTCCATATATGCCTCCATCCCCTTCTCCCCTTTAGGATTAGAAGTCCAAATACCCCGGGACTGATAGGTTGGGACGGGTACTAGCATGAAATAAGTAAACAAGACTAATCACACTTAAATACCTTAACGGGGTGGGAAGGGTAGAATACGGAGATGATGACGATGCGCTAATATCATAAGGAGACCCCTCTTTGGGGAATATGTGCGGGATATTGCATCGAGTGATCATATTATAGTTAAACCTAGCACCCTCTTTCTTTATTTTTCCTTTATTTAAATGTTTTCTTCAAACTAAAACCCTCTTTTACTTGTGCCATTCTTCTTTCAAAATTGTCACTCTCTTGTATTTTTTTATGTGAAAACTTTGCTTGTCTACTCCTACTCTTCTTAAAGTCACAATTAAGCAAGGCCGGGAACCACACTAGTGGATCTTTAGGGGTGCCTAACACCTTCCCCTCGAGATATCTCAAGCCCTTACCCAAACTTTGGTTTTCTTTCAAATTCTTCTTCATTTCGCTAAAAGTGTCCTAATGCACTATAATCATTAGGTGGCGACTCTTCATATTCCATAGCCCAAATTTCCCCGAAATGGGATAAAAGAGTCATTCCACCCATAATTTCGTAAACCTGATTTCTCTCTTCCCGCGAGGAAAAAAGGGGCGTCGACAGCATGTCTACTCTGCCGGGGATTTTCTTTATGGCTTTTACCTTTACTTGATTTTGTAACTTTATTGCTTCCTTAATCGCATTTATTTCATGTCTTTAGTTATTTCATCATAATTACTAACTTGGCTCTTCATGTTTTCCTTTTCCTTTAATTTCTTCCTTTACTACTTTACCATTGTAATTTTTGAGTATTTATTGTAATCTTTATGAACGTGAAAATACATGCAATTTGTTTCATTATTGTAACTGTATTTCTCAACATCATATTCCACTCGTGCCAAAACAAATCCTATAGCAACGGTTATAATGAGTGATTGCACCCTTCTGATATTATAAACCCCCTAAATGTGGCAAAGGCATATTTGCGGTAAAACCAGTCGATCAACGGTTTAGTCGACGGTTCTGTGCCTTTCCCTCTTGAGTTATCCGCTCAAGGGTACCTTGTCTAGCACTTCAAAAATAGAAACCTTATTCCATTAAATGGTGCATGCATCATGGTCAAGCCTAGCCGAGTTAGTTATATTATCTGTACAATGACTCATTAAGACAACTTAAACCAAAGTCCATCGGGTTTCCTGAAACCCAAACGGACACCTTCACGTTATGTACATTTATTTGGAGAACTAAATGCCTTTTGCTAATTATTGATTTAAATAGTCGAGTCTGGTGGGGTTAAGGGCCTAACACTTTGTTTTGTAGAAAATGAGGCACGAGGTCCTCAGATTTGGTATGGTATCCAACATCTACCCAAGGTTGCTAAGCTGGTGGGAAAATCTTCATGGCAGCGATCAAACCCTCGTTCGCAAGTGCTTAGGGAATTTGGCCTCACTTCTAGAAACCCAACCCAACAACAAGATCATTGAGGCTGCCACTTTGTTTTTGGATGATGATCGATCAGTGTTCCGTTTCGGAGACTTGAAAATGACCTCTTTGCTAGAAGAGATAGGGGGCCTAGCTGGTATCCCTTGGGAGACTCCCTATTTGCTTATGTCGGATAATCGCAAAAGTAAAGGTTTTATTAAGATGATGGGACTCAAGAAAAATCCCGACCTTTCTTGCTTGAAGGACTCCTACATACCATTCAACTTCTTTTACGAGAGATATGGCTACAACAAGTCTTATCGCACCTACATGGACGAATTCGCCCTCACCTCTTTGGGACATATACATAGAAGGGTGATTGTGTTCATGTTTTGCTTCTTGGGCATGATAATTTCCCTATGAAGAGGGCTAGGATCTTCACCAGACTAGCCATGGTAACCAAGACCTCAATGTGAGGAATCGACGGGCAGCATTTCAACGATGATCATATGTACTATGCTGAAGGAAACAAATGATACCCAGGATAAAGAAAATGAGTCATTTCAGGGCTGACTTTTAAAATTATGATAGCCCGCAGAGGTGTCATGCTCAGCATATGTGGCACTACAAGCTCGTTTTAGGGAAGGAGTCTATTCAACCAGATAGGTATCATGCCGGGTGTGTACCGCACTACACAAGTTGGTTGGAAGATGATCACATTGGTTTGGTTCATCCAGGATTCGTCCACGGTCACATGATTATTGATGAGAAAGTTGAAGTGCAAGTCAAATACAATCAGTTGCGCAAGAGGATGAGAGAATTTGATAATAAACATCAGGAAATACATAAAGCCCACAAGAAGCTGATCAAAGAGTGGAAGGATATGGCTGTCAATGCCAACAACCGTTTGGGGTATCTAGAGTGAGGTCTAGTGGAGTTGGAAGGGAAATTCTTAAAAAGGATTGAAGACTGTCAGAATGCTGAGAGAAGTGCAGGCAGACATATGGCTCGAGCCTATCTACTGTTAAGGATGCTCGAGTTGATGCAGCTGTACGAGAGAGTACCGAATCTGGGGAAGGTCTTTCTGGGACCAAGTAGTTAGGATTTTTACTCTTCTGCTTTCTTAAATGTTATAAGGCCGCTGGCCATTAGTGACGTCTTTATCATTTGTTGTCTTAGACTCGTTTTGTTTTTATCAATAAAATGAGGCATTTATCATTATAAGTTCTCCAAATTTAATTTGTCGCTAGGCCTACCTCGGGCCCAACAAGGCACTCAAATTAGAAAGCGATTTATATTCCCACACAATGTGTTTGAATATTTCAATATTTTTATCAAAATCCGCACTAACTTTTTACCTGTTTGTTTTTCTTTTATTTTTATTCCCCTCCCTAAAGGTTAGTTCGTGCATTCTGGCACCATCATCATACTCCACAAGATCCAAGGGTCCTCCACCTCCTCCTCTTCCAAGTTCTACCAGAAACAGGAACAAAGGCAAAATGGGAGATACAAGTGCTAGAAAGGAACTTGAAGAAACTTCTCAAAATGCTTCAATCACCAAAGAGATTGCTTCTTATCTGGAGCAAACTTTGCTAAGATTCCAAGAGGAATTGGACCAAGTTAGAAACCTGGCAAGCCTGTCAATCACTCTTGCCGCTCACCGATGTTAACAACCAGAACCCCGCGCCACCACAAAACATCCCACAACCTCTAATGTAACCCACTCATAACACTCTGCTACACATTCTTGAACCAGAAAACACCACAAAAGACCATAACACTCCAATCTTTGTGGACACTATGCCACATTAGAGTCGGTCAATCACCAGCGCAGTCGAGTCAAATGACAAGATCTCCCTCATTCAGAATTTTGTAGCTGAGATCAAGAAGTTGACCCGATTCCGAGGTTTCGAAGGTGACAAAGGTGTTGAAGGGATGAATTACGAAGATCTTTGTGTGCAGCCAGATGTTGAGCTTCCAGAGGGGTACAAACCTCCCAAGTTTGCGATATTCGATGCTACAGGTGATCCCGGGGTTCACTTGAGAATGTACTGTGACAAGTTGGTAGAAGTCGGAAGGGACGAGAAGATCCGCATGAATCTGTTCATGAGGAGTTTGAAGGGTGATGCTTTATCCTGGTATCTTATCCAAGATGCAAAGAAATGGACTAGTTGGGTGAACATGGCGTCTGAATTTATGGATCGGTTTAGGTTCAACACTGAGAATGCACCAGATGTGTTCTATATCCAAAATCTCAAGAAGAAGCCCACAGAGATCTTTCGCGAGTATGCTATTTGTTGGAGGTCGGAAGCTGCTAAGGTTAGGCCGGCCTTGGAGGAAGAACAAATGAATAGGTTCTTCGTCCGTGCTTAGGATCTGCAGTACTACGAGAGGCTGATGATAATAGAAGGCCAAAAGTTCTCCGACATCATCAAGTTCGGAGAAAGGATCGAAGAAGAAATCAAAAATGGTATGGTCACTAACCTCGAGGCATTGCAAGCTACCAACAAGGCTTTACAGTCTGGTGGCTCGTCGAAGAAAAAGGATGTAAATTCTGTAATGGTTGTGCAAAGGAACAACTCCCATATGAAGTACCAAACTTATCCCTCAGCTCCACTCACATATCAACCTACCCTAAACTACCAAACACCATCACCCACCTACCAAATTCCACCACCTGCTTACCAATCACCTCCACCGCCTATGTATCAACCCACTTCATCCAGATATTCCTAACCCGTACCTGTATACCAAGCATATAACTCCCAACCTTCTCACTGCCCATCACCTCCTACCAGCCAAAACTTCCCTCGACCTAGACCAATCTTCGACCGCAAACCTCCTAGACAATATACCGCCATAGCCAAGCCAATTGACCAATTATATGAAAAACTCAAAGCAGCTGGTTAAGTTACCCCTATCCCAGCTGTAACTCTAGAAAACCCTTCCTAGTGGATCAACCTAAACAAGACTTACGCATACCATTCTGGGATGAAAGGACATACCATTGACGAGTGTCGCTCGTTGAAAGACAAAATTCAGAATCTGATTGATAACAAGATCATTATAGCAAAGAAGCCCGCTCCTAATGTCCGCAACAACGCTCTGCCTGACCACAAGGGTGGAGGCATCCATATGATCGAGATCAAATATGATTGGGACCCCAAGGGGTCAATCGGTTTGATAGCTGAATGAAACGAGCCTAAGAAGCCAACAGTTACTCCCAATCCCATTGTTGTCCAGATTCAGCCCTCTGAGGGCAATGTGGTAAATGTGTCTGTTCCACTCGAGTTTGAAGTACCTCCTACAAAGGCGCCAAAACTAATTGAGGTTGAGTTCGGGGTTCCAATGGCGCCTACATCGTTTGAAGTTACTGTGTTACCTTCCCAAGGCACCAATTCCAGTTTCCATGACAGACATGACGCCGTTCAAGACAAATGTTATACCTTAGGATTACACCGCTGAGGCTAGAGGGAAGAGAAAGACATAAACTGGGGAAGCAATTGCCGCACATGGAATGACTAGGACATACAGGGTATACACCCCGGAGCACTTGGCTGAGTCCAACAAGCAAGCCTCAGGACGGGCTGTTGAAGCTGGACCCGATGACCTTTGGAGGAAGGTACAGGGCAAAGAGTACTCAATCGTCGAGCAACTGAACAAAACACCTGCACAGATTTCTATTCTGGTTCTTCTACAAAGCTCTGAGGCACATACAAATGCCTTAATGAAAATACTGAGTGAAGCTTATGTTCCCAGCAAAATAACAGGAGGCGAAATGGCAAACATGGTAGGGAAAGTACTGGAAAGCCATAAGATCACCTTCCACGAAGATGAATTACTGCCGAAGGGCTCGGTCACAACAAAGTGTTGCACATCACTGCGCATTACGAAGATCACTTTATCACCAGGATTCTAGTTGACCGGGGATCCAGCCTCAATAGTTGTCCATTGGTAACTCTCAAGACATTGGGTAAAGGGTTGCATGGAGATTAAGGACGGGGCTATCAGCGTCAAAGATTTTAATGGATCTCAGAGGTCCACCATTGGAGAAATTAGCTTATGCGTGCAGATGGGACCCACCTGGTTTGATGTTGAGTTCCAAGTCATTGACGTACCAGCATCCTACAATTTGTTGCTAGGACGAACCTGGATCCACGCTGCTGGGGTTGTGGCGTCAACTTTGCATCAAGTTGTAAAATTTGAATGGAATCATCAGGAGGTAATCATCCATGGCGACGGTAGCAACCCTATATATAGTCGCCAGGCCATCCCGATGATCGGAGGTAGAATAAAAATCGATGGAGAAGCATACCATAACATCGAGCGGGTCAACGCCATAGACAAAGACAAGTGGTAGGATAATAAAATTGAGAGCATTCTGAATTGGAGCAGATACGATCCCGGAAAGGGGCTTGGAAAGAATCTCCAGGGCATCACCAAGCCTATCCAGTTGAAGAAGCCTGGGATATGAATACACTTGGGATGAGTTCAGCGACTGGTCGCCACCATGGCGCGATCTCTACTACCCGCTGGAACACCCTTTGCCGCAGTTGGAGCAGACCTTTCAGCCAGCTGATGTCATATATGGATCAGAGGAAGATGAGATACTGGCAGCATTGAAGAACCTATTTTTGGAGGATGATATGGATTGTTGTGTTATCTTCGAGGAGGAAGGGGAGGAAGGCCCTTCCATTCAAGCTATAAATCAGGGAGAACACCTCACCAATTGTCAATTAGGACCACCAGTTCCCGAAGAGCCTCGGGGTAGCAAGGCTAAATGATGCATATGCATCGCACTTTACTTTTAGTTGATTTTACTTTTCTGCATTGTCTTTACTTTTGAAAAGAGCTCCGATGTTTCAGACAATTATGAATTTAATCAAAAGCATTTTCCAAGTTTATCGTTATGTTTCGCTCTTATTTATTTTCTCTACCATTTACTATTACATATCTCGATGATGAACCAACGACTGTAACTTGCAACAAGATAGTGCGACAAACTCACATAGATTCAGAAGAGGACGAAATACCAGAAGAAGTTGTCAGTGCGGTCGAGAATTTTGAGAACAGGTCTAAGTCTAACTTACACGAAGCTGAGGTCATTAATTCGGGAGACGCAGAAAATGTCAAAGAAACACGTATCAGCGTACGTTTGTCACCATCAGAAAAGGAAGAATACATGGAGTTCTTAAAAGAGTATGAGGACATCTTTGCATGGTCGTATGACGACATGACTGGTCTCGGCACATCCATTGTGGCTCACAAGCTGCCGACAGATCCGTCATGCCCACCGGTAAAACAAAAACTCAAAAAGTTTAAGCCAGACATGAGTTTGAAAATCAAGGCAGAGGTTACCAAGAAGGTCAAAGCCAAGATTCTCAGAGTGGTAGAATATCTTACATGGCTAGCCAACATTGTACCAGTACCAAAGAAGGATGGGAAGGTTAGAGTCTGTGTCGACTACCGGGATCTCAACCGGGCCAGTCCTAAGGATGAGTTAACCAAATATACACATACTGATTGATAACTGCGCCAAACATGAGCTCCAGTCGTTCGTCGATTATTTTGCTGGATTCCACCAGATATGGATTGATGAAGAAGATGCAGAGAAAACGGCATTCATCACGCCGTGGGGAATGTACTGTTACAGAATAATGCCGTTTGGTGTATGTGGAAGGCGTCATCATTAAATCCAAGAAAGCACAGATCACATGGGAGATTTGAGAAAATTCTTCAACAGACTAAGGAGATACAACTTGAAATTGAATCCCGCCAAGTGTGCATTCGGGGTTCCCGCTGGAAAATTATTGGGTTTCATTGTGAGTCGCCGGGAAATAGAATTAGACCCGTCAATGGTCAAATCCATTCAAGAGTTTCCACCAAAAAAGAGCAAGAAGGACATGATGAGCTTTCTGGGGAGACTCAACTATATCAGCCGATTCATAGCCTAGTCCACTGTCATTTGTGAACCCATCTTCAAGATGCTAAAGAAGGATGCCGCCCCTAAATGGACTGAGGACTGTCAAAAGGCTTTTGACAGAATCAAGGAATACTTGCCAACACCGCCAGTCTTGGTTCCACCTGAGCCAGAGAGGCCTCTATTGCTTTATCTTGCGGTATTGGATGGGAAATTTGGTTGTGTTTTGGGACAACATGATGAAACAGGAAGGAAGGAGCAAGCCATCTACTACCTCAGCAAGAAGTTTACCTTGTACGAGGCTCAGTATTCCTTATTAGAGTGCACTTGTTTTGCTCTAACCCGGGTAGCTCAGAAATTGAGGCACTATTTTTGTGCTTAAACCACTTATCTCATATCCAGGATGGATCCATTGAAGTATATCTTTCAGAAGCCCATGCCTACCTGCAAGCTCGCCAAGTGAAAAATACTGTTAAGCGAATTTGACATCGTTTATGCTACCCAGAAGCCAGTCAAAGGGCATGCCTTGGAAGATCACCTGGTCGAGAATCCTGTAGGAGGAGAATACAAACCCCTGTAGACGTATTTTCCTGATGAAGATATGGCCTTCATAGGAGAAGACATTATAGAATCCTATGACGGTTGGAGGAGTTTTTTCGACGGAGCTGCAAATTTCAAGGGAGTTTGTATAGGACGGTCTTGGTATCAGAAACCGATCAGCATTACCCAGTATCTACCAAGCTCAGATTCCCGTGCACCAAAAATATGGCCGAGTACGAAGCCTGCATTCTTGGGCTCAAGCTGACAATTGACTTGAACATTCAGGAACTATTAGTGGTCGGAGACTCGTACCTACTCCTACATTAGGTTCGAGAAGAATGGGCAACCAAGAATTCAAAAATACTCCTCTATCTGCATTATGTACATGAGTTGAGGAAAAGATTCAAAAAGACAGAATTCCAGCATATTCCTAGAATACATAATGAGTTCGCCGATGCCTTGGCCACTTTATCATCTATGATACAACATCCCGACACAAACTTTATTGACCCCATCCAGGTCAAGATTCACGACCAGCCAGCTTATCGTGCTCACGTCGAGGAAGAAGCCGACGGGAAGCCCTGGTTCCACGATATCAGAGAATACCTAACAACAGGAGAGTACCCAGAGCTTGCCAATGCTACTAAAAACGAACGCTTCGGAGATTGCCCAACAACTTCTTTCATAGTGGAGGAATCCTGTATAGTGGGAGTCCTGATTTGGGATTATTAAGATGTGTCTAGGCAAGAGAAGCAACCAGAATATTGGAGGAAGTGCACGTGGGAACTTGCAGACCGCATATAAATTGTTTCGTATTAGCAAAGAAGATACTCCGAGCAGGGTATTTTTGGATGACTATGGAAACGGACCGCATCCAGTATGTCCGGAAATGCCGCCGTTTTCAAATACATGCAGATATGATAAAGGTACCTCCAAACGAGCTTACTGCAACAAGCTCGCCATGGCCGTTCTCCGCTTGGGGAATGGATGTCATTGGACCAATTGAACTAGCCGCGTCAAATAGGCACAGATTCATCCTAGTGGTAATTGATTACTTTACCAAATGGGTTGAGGCGGCATTATACAAGGCAGTCACCAAGTAGGTAGTAACAGAGTTTGTCCGTGATTGTATGGTCTGCCGGTTCGGGATTGCGGAATCAATCATCACCGACAACGGTTCCAATCTCAACAGTGACCTTATGAAAGCAATGTGTGAAACATTCAAGATTAAACACAAGAACTCTACGGCTTACAGACCTCAGATGAATGGAGTTGTAGAACTAGCCAATAAGAACATCAAGAAGATACTAAGGAAGATGATCGAAAAGCACAAGCAGTGGCATGAAAAGTTGTCGTTCGCCTTACTGGGTTATCGTACCACGGTCCACACATCAACCGGGGCCACTCCCTACATGCTGGTCTATGGTACAGAGGTAGTCATCCCCGCCGTGGTTGAAATCCCCTCCTTGAGGGTTATACAAGAAGTATAGTTAGATGATGCAGAATGGGTCAAAATTTGCTACGAACAATTAGCCCCCATCGACGGAAAGCGAATGAATGTTGTCTGTCAGGGTCAATTATATCAGAACAAAATGTCCCGAGCCTTCAATAATAGAATCAAGTCGAGGAAGTTCGTGCCAGGATAGTTGGTATAAAGAAAATATTTCTGCACTAGGATGAAGCCAAAGGGAAATTCTCTCCCAATTGGCAGGGTCCGTACATGGTTCATCGGGTTCTGACTGGAGGAGCCCTTATTCTCGCAGAAATGGAGGGAGAAGTCTGGCCGAAGCCAATCAACTCAGACGCTGTGAAAAGATACTACATTTGATCATATGCTTTTCTTTCATGGTGAAATTTGAGCTACGCCTGACCTGATTCCCATTTAAGAGAGGATACGTAGGCAGCCCTATGTGTTCGGTCAAATCTTAATTAAAATTCCATCTTTCCCCCGCAATTGGAACTGGTGCAGGATTTTGATGAGGACCCTCAAAATTCCGAAGTAAGTTTTCAGCCTTTTCATCAGCACCAACACAGTAAACTGGGGCAGAATTTTGAGGAGGGCCCTCAAAACTCTAGACCTTTTCCGCGATCAGTTATCCAGCATAGCCGTCAATAGCGCCAACCCAATAAACTGGGGCAGAAATTTAAGGAGGACCCTCAAAATTCCGGAGCAAGCAAGGCCGTCGCATCTTGTGTGTGTGTGTGTCACACCTCCTTTTTACGCGCCTTACCCCGAGGGATAGACGCACAAGGGATTTTTTCCAATTTAAGTGACAATATTCGAAATGGGATTATTTATTTATTTCATAGTCGCCACTTGGGAAAGGTTTGGCTTTTGGTGTCCCAAGTCACCGGTTTATTTTGAATCCCAATTCAAGGAAAATATTTGACTTTTCTTTTGAAGTCACCAGAAATTCTAAGCAAGGAATTCTGTTGACCCGAGGGAAGTGGTAGGAACCCCCGGATCCCGTGATTCTAGCACGGTTGCTTAAATTGTTGTAATGACTAAATATCTGATTTTAATACATGTTATAACTTACGTTTAAACTAAAGCTAAATCCAAAAGCAAAAGTTAAAGCTAAAGTTTAAAAGGAAAAGCAAAAGCAAAAAGTTAAAGCAAAAAGTACAAAGTTAAAGCAAAAGCAAAAGTAAAAGTAACAATTAAAGCAAAAATTAAAATTAAAACAAAAGTTAAAATTAAAGCAAGAGTTAAAGCAAAAAGGGTGTTATTATTTTTTGGGGAAAGCCGTACAATTTTGCTAAGCGATACATCCGAAGTCTAAATAGCTTTACAAACATGTATAGGGGGCCCCGCAGCTTTTGTATTTTTATTTGCCGAGGCATCATCTCAATTGTTAAAAGAAAAGCATTCAACTAAGTGAACTAGGGATATGCAGATTCAAAACCAATTCGAAATTTAATGCCACGACTATATCACGAAAACCGTACACATAGCGGTAATAATTTAATTACATACCTAAAACAAACTACGTGTTCAAATTATTCGTAAATAGTTTGCGAGGGCCATCTCTCCAAAGGGCCATTCTTATAAAAAATTTATACATGGTAGATGTTTCAAATATCTCCTTACATATAATTGCTGTAATAATTAAAACCCAACCAAAAGAACTATCACTTAGAATATTAATCCAATTACTACTATTCCAGAATCCTAACCCCACAAGTGAAACTATCCGAAGGTTTGATACTATAGAATCAATGTCACATGAACGGAAATAAAGAATATCAAGTATATGAATGGAAGCTTCACGACACTTCGTTCTTTAGCATTTCTATTGTGAGGAAACATGTGATATGGAGTCATGGCAAGAAAATGGAAATAAGATAGTCACTACATACCTCGGTTCCAATTTTTAAAGTATTACAACGATCAAAATGCTTCTTAGTCGCTCAAACTCGCGGAAAGAATGGACAGCAACAACCATAGACCGGAACCAACACACGGCAACCTCAACTCGACAACTGAGACCAACTCACTAGATAACGACCTCCAACCTCGAACGGACGACCTCATCGAACGACACTCAAAGGCGAAACTTAACAAACCTCTAACTCACCGGGAAGATGGAGAGGATGACGGAAATGGGGCTGGGTTGAGGACGGGGCTGTTTGGTCGTGTATCTGGTTTATAAGAATGGAACTTGGGCCTAACTCAACCCCAAAAGCTAGCTTATGAGGTGAGGATTGCTCAAGCCATATAAGGAGACCAAGGACCTCAAATCCCTCCGATGTGGGACAACTCAACACCCCCACTCACGCCCAGATCTCTGGAGCGTGGACAACATAAATGGGGGCCCAACATCGGTAACAATAATTGGGATGGGCCTGGCTCTGATACCATGATAAGAATGGACCTTGGGCCTAACTCAACCCCAAAAGCTAGCTTATGAGGTGAGGATTGCTCAAGCCATATAAGGAGACCAAGGACCTCAAATCCCTCCGATGTGGGACAACTCAACAGCTAGAGTGTGCGACAGAAATGGGAGGTTGACGACGAGGAGATGAAGCAGTGGGGGGGGGGGTACTGCTGGATTAAGCAGAAGCGGACACGGGTGGTGACGGTATGAAGGCTGGCGGAGACCTTGGAATATGAAGAGAGGTTGAGAGGTCTTTTTTTTTTTATTTGGTGAAGATGAAGAAGATAGCTGTAGGTATATTGTCTAAGTCCTCCCATGGAAGAAGAAGAAGAATGGTCCCCTTTTCTAGTGTTTTTGTCTCAATAATATGTGGAAAAAAAATGTGTAGTCTGAAATTTGCGTGTGTCGTCTTTTTGGTTTAAAAAATGAGAGGGTCCAAGAATGGGTGTCCGTGTATTGTGTCCCCCATGCGTGTAAAGTGATTCCCCTCTCAATGTGCCTAGGTTTTAGGGTATTGGGCTCGGATAGTTATGAGCTAGGTCCGAATTTTAGGCCTAAAAATGGGTCGTTTGAACCCAAATATTTTTTTTTCCCCGCAACCTAGAATAGAAACACGATCTTATTTAATTAATCATACATAAGCAGAAAAAGTATTAAAACAGACTGACAATTAGAACAAAATTATTTTTGAGTATTTTCCAAGAATGGCTACAAAACGTTAATGAAACTATTTTTTTGTAATTTTTGTTTTTATGTAATAAAATAAAGTAAAATAATAAAAATTAGTTGAAATGGCGATATTAGGTCTAAACTAAATATTTATATGCTAAAATGGGTAAAATTTCGGGGATGGTCAAAAATCATAGGTCAACAGCTGCCCCTCTTTGACTGGAAACGCAAAGAGTTTTCAGACAAAGAATGACTAGACAGGTTTTTGACCCGGCCCTTATTTAAAGAGACCAAAACTAAAAACAAGACGGGAAATGTGACCGAGCCCCGGTATCTGAGCTGCCTACATATCCTTGGGTATAAAGGAATCAGGCCACGTGTAGTTCAGAAGTGAATGGTGCGATGGAGTGCCGAGATTGAGAGCCGAGCAAGGCGACATCAAGGTTCTGCTCCGCGGTCCCGTTCATTACATCAAAATCAAAATTAAAAAGACTAACTAAGCTTATAAGCTACAAGTTACAAGATTCATATCTATAAATTTCTTGAAGCCTGATTTTGAGTCTTGGCTAGGTCTTATTGCAGACTCCGATCTGAATCTTGATGCTCGTTAGTTGTAGGTGTTGATTCTTTCCTCAGCTTTGGATCAAGGCGGGACATGCAAAAACTTGTAACTTCAATCGCATCTTGAGCAGTCCGCATCCTTCTTCATTTCAATATCATGAATTCACTTCTTTTTTGTTTTTGTTCTTTTTCTTCTTATCTTTATTCTGTACTGAGACTCATTCCATCAGCCATCTGTACCTTGTGTTTTGAGGGCAACCTGCTCAAACATCAAAACAAACAAATGAACGAAATTTTCTGCCCCAGTTTTCACTAGGAAAATTTCGTGAGTTAGTTGTGACACATATCTCAGTAGTCAAATCAAGATTGTGTATCCTTGTGAATGGATCCAGGTTGTGCTGGAAAATGGACGGGTTATGCCGGAAAAGAGAGAGGGGTCTTCGGGTTATGCCGGAAAAGAGAGAGGGTGTTCGGGTTATGGTGGGAGGTCATCGAGTTATGCCGGCAAAATCATCGGGTTATGCCGGAAAAATTTCACGGGTTATGCCGGGAAAATTCGGGTTATGCCGGAAAAGGTCCACGGGTTATGCCGGGAAAGTCATCAGGTTATGCCGGAAAAGTTCCACGGGTTATGCCGTGAACAATCACCGGGTTATGCCAGAAAAAATCCACGGGTTATGCCAGGATTTGGATAGTAAAAGCTCCTTGGGTTATGCCAGGGAGATCCTCGGTTTTTTAGCCTGGATTTGGAAAGAAAAAGCTCCGTGGTTTTTTTGGCCGGGAGATCCTCAGTTTTTTTGGTCAGGATTTGGATAGTAAAATCTTCATGGTTTTTTTTGCCGGGAGATCCTCGATTTTTTGGCCGGGATTTAGATAGAAAAGCTCCACAGTTTTTTGGCTGGGAGATGCTTGGTTTTTTGGCTGGGATTTGGATAGAAAAGTTCCACGATTTTTTTGCCGGGAGATCCTTCATTTTCTTGCCGGGATTTGGATAGAAAAATCTCTACGGTTTTTTGGTCGGGAGATCCTCAATTTTTTGGTCGGGATTTGGATAGAAAAGTTCCACGGTTTTTTGGCCGGGAGATCCTCGGTTTTTTGGCCGGGTTTGGATAAAAGAAGCTCCACGATTTTTTGGCCGGGAGATCCTAGGTTTTCCGGCCGGGATTAGGATAGAAAAGTTCCACGGTTTTTGGCCGGGAGATCCTCGATTTTTTGGCTGAGATTTAGATGGAAAAGTTTCACGGTTTTTTGGCCGGGAGATTCTCGTTTTTTGGCCGGGATTTGGATAGAAAAGTTCCACAATTTTTTTGTCTGGAGATCCTCAATTTTTTGGCCGGGATTGGGGATTTAGATAGAAAAGCTCGACAGTTTTTGGCCGAGAGATCCTCGGTTTTTTGGTCGGGATTTAGATAGAATAGTTCCACGATTTTTTGGCCGAGATTAGGATAGCAAAGTTCCACGGTTTTTGTCCGGGAGATCCTCGGTTTTTTGGTCGGTATTTGGATAGAAAAGTTCCATGGTTTTTTGGCCGGGAGATCCTTGGTTATTGGTCGGGATTTGGATTGAAACGTTTCATGATCTTTTGGCCGGGAGATCCTCGACTTTTTGGCCGGGATTTGGATAGAAAAGCTCAACAGTTTTTTGGCCGGGAGATCGTCGGTGTTTTGGCGAGATTTGGTTAGAAAAGTACCATGGTTTTTCGGCCGGGAGATCCTCGATTTTTTGGCCGGGATTAGGACAGAAAAAGCTCATCGGTTTTTTGGCTGGGAGATCCTCGGTTTTTGGCCGGGATTAGGATAGAAAAGTTCCACGGTTTTTTGCTGGGAGATCCTCGATTTTTTGGCCGGGATTTGGATAGAAAAGTTCCACAGTTTTTCGGCCGGGAGATCCTCGGGTTTTTAGCAGGGACTTCTATGCTACTAAGAATTTTTTTTGGGATTTTTTTTAATTATTACTAAATTGGATCTTCACTTCCTTTTGTTTCTTTATTTCTTCCTTTTTCTCTATTTTCGATCTTATTTTCTTCCTTTATTTAGCAAAACGCATGAAAGAATCAAAGGAGAAACTTTCTTTTTGGTTGATTCCCTGCAGCAAAAGTTTTTTCAGAGTTTGCATGTTCCTTTTCTCTTCTAGGTCGCACCTGTTTCTTGTATGGTTGCCTGAATTACACTTGTTTTAACTTTCAAAAAAGAACAAATTGTTAGTTCGAAACGATGGTTTGTTTTGTGGCTTTGATCATCTCAATTGCTTGATCCCAGTCCCATTTTCATTGAGAACTTTGTTGCTTGCCGATCTTGAGAGGGAATTTTTTTTTCAAACTTGACAAAACTCAACTTTTAGGTCTCCATGATGACTTGCCCGTGTGGGCTCTGGCCTTTTCACTTTATTCTTCTCTTAAGATCTTCGTCTTTGACTAGCTTTCTTTCGAAAAATGTCTTTCCTTCTTTTTAAATTATCCTAGGAGAAAATTCGTCAAACTAGGATCTTTATCTTAGCTGAAAAATTCATCAGACTAATATTTTTTATCTTAGGTGAAAGTTTCAACTGACTAGGATTTTTAAATTTATCTTAGGTGAAAAATTCATCAGACTAAGATTTTTTCATCTTAGGTGAAAGTTTCAACAGACTAATATTTTTATCTGTATCTTAGATGAAAAATTCATCAAACTAAGATTTTCATCTTAGGTGAAAGTTTCAACAGATTAAGATTTTTATCTTTATCTTAGGTGAAAAATTCATCAGGCTAAGATTTTTGTCTTAGGTGAAAGTTTCAACAGACTAAGATTTTTTCATCTTAGGTTAAAAATTCATCAGACTAAGATTTTCATCTTAGGTGAAAGTTTCAATAGACTAAGATTTTTATCTTGGAGGAAAATCCAGGGCGTGATTAAATGAACAATAGCAAGATAAATAAAGGCAAAGATTTGAGAACTTACCTTTGGCGGCTCTCCTTTATTTTACATTTTCTCTTTCGTCCTTTTTTATCTGTTTTTAGCTCGTGTTATCTTCCTTCTTTAAAGGCCAATTCCCTCAAAATTTGTGGTGTCTTCCCTCGAAACTGCTGGTGATAACACTGCTGGAAAATTATTTATATACCTATTGGGGATAATACTGTTGGGGGAATCTCCTCTCTTCCCTTTCTTCTTTTTCTCTTTTTCACAACTACTTCCTTCAAAACTTTTATTTTCTCTCAACACTGTTGGAGATAAGAATGTTATCGGTTGGGGATAACGCTATTGAGGATAACATTGCTGGGGGATTTTTAATCCTTCAAAACTAGTGCTTCATTCTTCTGGAAGCTGCTGGGGATGACATTGGCCTTTTGCTTTTTTTCTGAACACAAGTTCCATACTTTTGTTCTCTCCACTGGGGATACAACTTACTTCATTAAAACTTGTAATGATGGGGGTAACACTAGATCAAAGAGCACTTCCCTTAAGATTGGTGCTACCTTTCTTCTTCCCCAAACGGATGCCTCACTTCCAGAAAGTTTCCAAAATGAAAGGAAATTTTTTTGCCCCAGTTTGATAATTTTCCTTGTGTCATGCCTTTCCGCCATCAATACCATTTCCTTTTCCTGCTTCAAATCAAAGAAAATTGTTAGTTTTAAAACACAGTTGGTTTACATTCCCTGTTTCAATCACTTAATCTCGGCCCAAATTCTTTGATGAAGATGTCAACTGCAATTGTTTGTTCCCTGAGGAACGATTTTGCCATGACAGTTGGTTGGGTGGGAACTCAACCTTTTCAACTTTACTTCTCCTTCATAGGCCTTTCATTTCTGGCTTCTTTCTTCCAACTTCAATTTCAGAGCATTTGAGGCCTTTTCACTTTTCAAGACTTTGCCGAGATGGTTAGCCACGTGGGACTCACCCTTTTCAACTTCATTTGCTTTTATAGGTACTTCAATTTGATTTTCGCTTTCCAAGATTTTTCAATTCCGGAGCATTGGCCGCCATGGCCAGTCGAGGTCGACTTGATGCACCTGCTGAGGCTGGGTATCTTCTTGCACATTTAGCTCGCACCAAATGAGAACGCTGGAAATCAGTCTTACCATCCTTTCTTTGTCTTAGTTTTGGAACATAATTAGACCGAAGGGGATTCAAAGAAAGAAAATAAATAAGGGAATGGAGAATGAATTTAAACAATATGTGTCCCTTTTGGGGAAAAGAAAGGACTTATCTGAAGTATATGCAGATTTCAATGAACATGATATGCCTTTTGGACTGCATACCCGATCTGTATAAACCGTCTGACTCTCAGAAAGTCATCACAACTTTTGCTTCAAAATTTGAGAAACCTTGCCAGGACTTTGTCGGTACCGATAGCTGTGAGGATCCTCTTTTCGATCAGGGGCGCAATTTACGGCAATTTACGGATTCGACATTGCCTTATAGTGCTCTTTGCAAGTTTTCACTAACAAGACTCTCATTTTCCATTTCTCTGCTTACCATCGCCTTATGGTGCCCGTGTGGGTTTTAACCAATAAGGCTCTCTCATTTTATTTCTCTTATTTTGTTGTGTCAGATCCAAGTAGCTGTATGTTCTGATCCTTCAACATTCTCACCGATTGATCGGAATGACTTGAAAGGATTTGGGTAAAAATGATTTGGATTGAATTACAACTTTGGAATCAATCAGGCGGGATCATCGCCGAACCATTATAACACTTGCCCCAGTTTCACTTTCGGGGAACTTTGGATTTTTATTTTGGTGTGACTGAACTCCAGAGAGAGGTTGCCTACGTATCCTTTCGGAATCAATTCGGACGTAGTTCAGGGCTTGTTTTTTTTTTTTTTAAATTTTGTTTCTTTGTTTTTTTTTGCTTTGTTTTCTCTTTATTTTCCTTTTCCCCTTTTTTCAATTTCTTTCTCTTTTTCATTTCAATTTCTTTTTTTCATTTTATTTTTCAATAACACTTTCAAGTTCCAGAGAGGGTAATCAAAGAAGAACAACCGGCTCAAATGGGTTTGCAAAAGGGTTGATAGTGTTTGGGTAGCGAGAATGAAAGCCTTCGTCATCCCAACCGGAGAATATTAGAACTATACGGAGGATCCAACATGGTTCCTTTTTGCTGCATTTGTATTGATAGTTATTTTAGGGACATTTTCTTCGATATGTCACAAGTTCAATGCACGCTTTTGGTAGTACTCTTGTTGTAATGCAAGGACCTTTCCAATCTGGACTCAATTTTCTTTCAGCTTTTCCAACTCTTTGTTTTATTTTCTTAAACATATCTTTGTTGCAATCTAAGCCTTTATTCATTATTTCGAGGTATGACAGCTTTCAAGATCCGGGCATGAAGTTCGCAAGCATGTCATGTTATTGAAATCTGCACTTAACAGAATTGAAAAGAGAATAAGAAAGAAAAATGACCAGATTAAGTAAAGAGACATTACTGGATAATGAAATATTAATTTTTTTTAGGAATATTTTTTGAAGAGGGAAGGGTTTATATCAGAAAGTAAGACAATAAAATAAAACATCTGGATCACACCCTAGGATAATCCGGATGTAGAAAGGATAGCAAGACTAGCTACCGACACTCCCGTCTAATAGGGAACTTTCAGGCTTGGCGAACATTGTTTTTTGGATTTTCTTCTGTCTCGGCAATAGTTGCAATGGCCTTAAGTGCAGGATCACATTCCTCAGCTTCACAAATCATTCCGACCATTGCCCTGTTGTCGTGGGCAGGCAACAGATTGTTCATCACATCAGGAGCTTATTCATCCCGAAAAATGATTCTTTCAGCTTCAATCAAATCTTCAGCTGCCCTTTTGAGGGTCCAATAGTCCTCTATATTGTGCCTCACTGCTCCAGAGTGGTATTCACATATGACATCAGCTCAGTTCAGGGGGGACTTGGGGTTCGACCGGTTTGGGGCCACTGGCTGCAATAGATCTAGCATGACTAGCTTCTGGAACAAGCTTGAATATGGGGAAGGGTGGAATCTTCCTTTTGAAAGGCTCTCTTGTGCGAGGACTGTATTGGGGACCATTTGGTTGAGGATTATATGGAGCTTGGCAAGGACGGGCATTTCTAGGAGGTGGAGCTCGATTGTGTATAATGTTGTGGCCGCGTGTGGAGTTGCGGGTTCATCACTGCATACCATCAAAACCAACCATATGAACAGAACCTGCCTTTTTTGCTCACACACACAACCTTGATAGTTTTGAGGAATTTAACATATAGAAAAATCACATGTTGGGACGCAATGCCCCTAACAGTTAAACGCTTCTACCATGTGTTTGAACGGTTGCATATTTTGCATAAGGCTACCTATCTGCCTTTCGAGAATAAGCTCTGTCTCCATCTGCATTTTGCATAAGGCTATTATCTGCCTTCTGAGGTTAAGCTCTACCTCCCTATTGCATAGGGCTATTATATTCCTTTCGAGACTAAGTTCTGTCTCCATCTGCATCGCATGAGGCTACCTATCCGCCTTTTGAGACTAAGCATTGTCTCTACCCTGCATGGCTGAAATATCGCCGCTTTATTTTTCGGCTGGCTGAAATATCGCCGCTTTATTTTTTGACTGGCTGAAACATCGCCACCTGCATTTTAAATTCTCGCTCTAATTGGAAAAATGCCACCCTTTGCATTAATTTGGCTGAGACATTGCCAGCTTCTCATAGGCTGAAAGATCGCCAACTCGTTCAAAGGCGTCACTGTTCGGAGGCACCATCTGTATGGCCCAAGAACATAATTTCATGGCCTGTGAACCCTTACTTTTATGCTCTTCGTGGCCCAGGACGTCATAGTTTGAGGACGTCATCTAATCGTCTGAAGACAAATATTCATGGTCCAACGGGAACTGACATCAAGTTTAAATTACGTATTATATACGCATATTGCTCATTTGCAGATACTCCGGCTCGCTCACAGCCATCTTAGCAGGAGCGAACCAGCTCCGATTCTCCGCAGCCTGTCCGATTCTGAAACCCCTCTCAAACTGAACCATCGCGTCCGTTTTTTTGAAATTTCCATCGGCATATTCCGTCAATGGTTCTTGAACTACATATGGCCTGATTCTTGTAAAACCAGCGATATGTAGGCAGCTCAAAAATTAGAGCATGATCAAAATCCTTTTTCAATCGACGTCTCCGATCAAAATTGGCTATCATATCTTTACCCGACAACTCTTTCATCCTCCTTGGGTAAAGAGGGCAGTTGTTGATACTCAATTTTTCCCTATGTATTTTTATACTCAAAATAATTTCAAAATAGCATGTATATTCATATACAAGCATCCCCGAAGGCTTTGGTATTTTTCAAAATTTTTAAAGATTTTATAAACCAATTTATGGCATATTTTGCACTATAAAACCCAATAATTATTCTCAAAACTTGTCATTTTGGTGAATAATTTATTTTATTCTTACATTTACACAAAAAATATAATTTTCCTAATTTTTATATAATTTTACAAGTCCATTTGATATTTTAAACTAAAGTTGCATGAAATTATAATTTTAGCCTATTTCTCGATTTAGTAGCATTTTTAATCACAAAATAATTCTTAATATTTTTAAATTAATAATTATGTATCTTTTATTAACTCAATATTTTTAATTTGATTTTTGAACATCATTTACTATTTTTATAAATTCAAATGGGGAAAATTGACTATTTAAATTGTAGTCTCTTTTACTTTCAATTATAGCCAATTCAACTCCAAATCCCAGCCCAATTATATGACCCAATTAACTGACCCAGACCTATGGAACTAACCCACCCATATTCCCTCTTTAATCACGACCGTTGATTATTTCAATCAACGGCCCTCATTTTCCCTTCCTTAATTAAACCAACAACCCCCCCCCCCAATCCTAAATCATTTACACAAATGAGCCGCCCTTGAATCTCCTCGTCTCTCAAAACGCTCTCAACCAGCCTCTGAAACCCTAGCCATCTCCGCTGATCTCTGACCTTGTTCCACCGAAAATCATGGCTTCCTAGGCCCTGTGTAACCTATATCTACCCCCACTTACCCTTATCCTCCTATTGCATGAAGATTCAAGGTATGAACTTTAAGACCCCGGCTCAGAATCTCTCCAATTAAAGTTCTATGGCCATTTACAGCTCATCTCTTGCAAGTCCTAGCCCTGTGAGTCCATCTCCGACTCATGGCCAGCCCGTTCCATGCCTTTCTCGTTTTTCTAGGATTTTCTGTGTAACCCTAAGCCTTCGAGGTTTTCTTTGTTTCTCTCTAAGATCTATTGTCGATCCGTGCTGTTTTCTAAAAAATTTAAGTGTTTCTCGCATCTTTTCCGATTTTTGCTTTCAAAACTGTTCATCTTCTTAAAACTTAGGGTTTCTCCGATTTTCTTTTTATTTTCTCTACGGTGATTCCTTTTACTTTGTTGTATCTCCTGAGTGTTTCTAGTATGATTTCCAGATTTTGTTTTTTTTTACCATGTTATTTCTAGGGTTTCCGAGTAACTTCCTTACTGTATTTTTGCTTTCCTTATGCTCTCATGAATATTTATGTTCTTTCTAAGTTTATGCTTGCCAGACTTTCTACGCATTCTTCTGTGTACTTCACTTGTGGAGGAAACCCTAGATTTTGGGATTTCATGCCATTTGTGTGATTGTCTGTTTCCTGCTTAAGTCTCAAAACCCTAATTTTTTCTAAGTTCATCTCATGCTTCTGATTTTTTTTTTTTGATAAGCTCCGCAAAACCTTTTGATTTCTAGCATGGCTACGTTTTTCTACTTTGATTGCATGACTACTCTGTTTATTTTAGCCTCACATGTTTAAGTTTGTGCATCTCTTTATAGTCAGACTTTTCCTTTCGGAATAACCCTAATTTTTGGGGATTAATTTTCTATCAACTTATTTGATTCTCTCCTCAACTGACTTAGACCTATTTTTCTGACTAAATTCAGTATTAAGTTTGAATCCCTAATTCCGATTTACTGTGCGTTGATTGATTTATTCTTGCCTTATTTTTACCTAAGCCGTGTATTTTCAAAACTCACCTATGTATCTACCTTTTATTTTACAGAGCGTTCTTGATTTTCTTTCCATAAATAGAACTCTGTCCTTTTTATCACTCTAGTCCGACTCCTTAATTAAAGGAAGTTCTTTCTCTTAGTTGATTATGATTTGATACTGAATTATTTTTGCCTTACTTACCACCTGTTTTCAAACTATAAATACCCCAATCTTTTCCTTCAAACTCACGAGCAACTAGAGTTCAATACACATACACTCAAACTTTCCCTCTCTTTTCTTCTACTTGTGTTACTGTTCTGTCTAGCCGGCTGAAAGCCAAGGCTAGACTTTGGGAATCTCTTGCTGTCCTGTTATTGTTTTCTTCTCTGGCTGTTCTCTTACTTTGTTATTTTTCTATTTGAAATTTGCATCTGGTATGTCTCTATAATTTAAATATCATGCTCCAAAACTATGTGTTTATTCTACCTTTACATAATTCCTCACTACATGTTTAGCCCTCTTGCATTATATGACTATACATTAGTCTGTCATATTCTTGCTTCATGCTCCTGCATCTTTAAGTTCTGTGATGGTTTTCTTGATGTTTATATGAATCCCTTTCCCTTTAATCCCCCTTGTGTGTTAGTACTGTCCAAAGTTGAGGTAGCATCTCATTGCTATCCTTGACTTAGGACCAGGTTATTTCAAACCTTCACTCAAATCAATCCCTTTCCCTTTAATCCCTTGTATGTGGGTATGTTTTAAGTTAAGGTAGCAGCCCATTACTATACTTGACTTAGGACCAGATTCTCTTGAACCTTTCACTCAAACCAGTCCCATTCCTTGTACCCCTTTTATGTGTTGAGCCTTTACTAGAGTCTGGTGGTGTCCTAATCAGCACCCAGGCTCCTGTCTGACTTCTAAAAGTCTGCTCTTTTATTTGCTTGAATCAAGTAAAGGGTCAGGGGTGTGCCAGCCTTACCCATGATTGGGTATGACCCCTTTTTGCTTTGGTTTCCTCTAACCCCCTCACTTTACACTCATTCTTAATTCGTTAAGTTCTGCCCCCTGTGGTAAGCCATTCTTAGGGACCCTAGAGTTCCTTCTTAACTTGGATGCCTAAGGGCTGGTAATTCCACACATTGCACTACTCTCTTCAATCTTTAGGGTGTAAGCATTGCCTCGGCTTCCTGAAAGCCCTTGAAACTTTGAAACACTCTAAGAGAAGGCCTTGGAATCTGGATATGGTTAAACAAATGTTATTGGGTTTAAGATTGAATTAGGCTTCTCGGATCTAGCTGTAGGCATTAATGTATGTTTGTTTACTTTTTGGTTCTGTAACAATCTTGTAAAAGAATTTGGGGAATATTAGTGAAAGGATATGGGAGGGGTTTATGTTTATTTGCATAAGTCAATGGGTAGAAATCATGCCTATATGACTTTAATATTGCAAATCATTTAGCAATCATGCCTATAGGGCCCTAATATTGCATGCCATTTAAAAACCATGCCTACAGGACTTTAATATTGCAAATCATTAAGAAATCATGCCTATAGGACCCTAATATTGCATACCATTCAGAAATCATGCCTATAGGACTCTAATATTGCATACCATTCAGAAATCATGCCTATAGGACTTTAATATTGCATGCCATTTAGAAATCATGTCTATAGGACTTTGTATTGTAAGCACAATAGAGATCATGCCTGTAGGAAACGCATAAAATGCTAGGCAAATAGTAGGTTCCCTAATGTTCTAAAAGAAGTACCAAATCAAGATATAGATATCATGCCTATAGGAGTTCAAACTCGCCTAAGATGAGTGATAATATGTCAGTTAGATTCAAATGCTTTCAACAAAAAGTTTGCCCAAACCTGTCTGCTTTTGAAACCTGTCCAAGTCCGTCTGTTTTAACATTTCTATAGATCTATAGTGTCCTTAAATTCCAACTTACATCTTTTTTCTGAAACCAACCCTTTAGTTTTCCGCCTGAATGTTTGCTTCAATGCTTTTCAAAAAATGCCTCGTTACAACTCTACTATACTTTTACTTAAATAATTCGGCTAATTCGCAAGCCATCTCTGAACTTCTGCGATCTTCAACTTTCCTATTTCAAAACTCTTCTGTACAGGCTCTTGTCTAAAAATGGCATTTTCTAGATCACTTATTTTCAAATACTTTAAGTTCTGACAATTGGATCCGGGTCGCCTAATGCGGACTTTTTATCCAACTATATTCGTTAAACTAATCTGTCCATTGTTAATTTTAATTTTAAGACCAAACTAGTACGTATAAGTCATGCTAAGCTAATTGTTGTGTGATCTACGGGGTCTTGTATGAGCCTTTGAGTTTTTGATTTGTATACCACTATTTGTTATTTGTTTTGATTGACGCCTTAGTATTTTATCCTTTTAAACTCCCTTCATCCCCTTCTCCCATTTAGGATTAGAAGTCCAAATACCTTGGGACTGATAGGTTGGAACGGGTACTAGCATGCAATAAGTAAACGAGACTAATCGCGCTTAAATACCTTAACGGGGTGGGAAGGGTAGAATGTGGAGATGATGACGATGTGCTAATATCATAAGGCGGCCCATCTTTGGGGAATATGTGCAGGATATTGCATCGAATGATCCATATTATAGTTAAACCTAGGACCTTCTTCTTTACTTTTCCTTTATTTAAATATTTTCTTCAAACTAAAACCCTCTTTTACTTATGCCATTCTTCTTTCAAAATTGTCCACTCGCTTGTATTTTTCTATGTGCAAACTTTGCTTGTCTACTCCTACTCTTCTTAAAGTCACAACTAAGCAAGACCGGGAACCACACTAGTAGATCTTGAGGGGTGCCTAACACCTTCCCCTCGAGATAATCTCAAGCCCTTATCCAAACTCCGGTTTTCTTTCAAACTCTTCTTCTTTTCGCTAAAAGTGTCCTAATGCACTATAATCATTAGGTGGTGACTCTTCAAACTCCATATCCCAAATTCCTCGAAAGGGGATAAAATAGTCATTCCATCCATAATGTCGTAAACGCAATTTCTCTCTCCCCACGAGGAAAAAGTGGGCGTCGACGTTGATCACATTACGTGAAGTGATGTGAGTGCTTTGTTTGGTTAGAGAATGAGTGGGCTAACAGTGTATTTGAAAGTGCGCCATAAATAGTGTCGGCAACCACTTTAGTTCCAGCTGTGTCCAAATGACTCTATACTACTATATAGGAGCATCAGGTCCTCGTTTGGTTCCTAGCTCCTCAATTTGTAGAAGTTTATCTTTTGCTGGAGTCCGTTAAAGTTTGCAGCAGCCTAAAGTAGGTCAGGTTCCCTATCTGGTTCTTAACAGTAAGTTTGTTAGATCATCAAAATATAAGGCAAGAATATCTAAGATCTATCAACTTCTTTGTACTACATGAAATTGCACAAATGCAGTGAAATAATTCAACAGATGAGAAGAAGAAGGTTAACCACTTGAGTTGAAGGAGAACGTTAATACTTTCAATTTCAACTCCAGTTCTTCTTAAGGCCCTTTCCCAAAGCTTTCTTCTTCTTCTTCTCTTTTCCTTTTTCTTTTTCTACTCGTTTTTCTTTGTTTGTTTTTTTCCGTTCCGAAGCTTTCTGCTTCGTTTCCTTCATAAGGCTTTATGAAGCTCTCTGTCGTGAAGTTTTTCTAACCCTTTTCAATTATATTAATGGGCTTCGGCCCTTTGTTTTAAATTCCTAACTTTTTCCCTATTTGTTTATTTAGTTAATTTATTATTATTATTATTATTATTACTAACGACCAATACACCCTGTCGATGCCCCCATTTCCCCTCTTTAAAAGAAGGCGAAATAGGGTTTTACGACATTATGGGCAAAACAACTCTATTTGCCGTTTGGGAATTGGGTTATGGAATTGGAAGAGTTTTCACCTAATGATTATAGTGCATTAGGACACTAAAAAGATATTATTTTGAAAAGAAAACCAGAGTTCGGGTAAGTGCTTGAAATTATCTCGGGGGGAAGGTGTTAGGCACCCCTCAAGATCCACTAGTGTGGTTCCCGGCCGTGTTAATTGTGACTTTATGAAAGATGAAGCAATTAAACAAGTAAGGCTCACAAATATAGCATTCATATAACTTGAAAAGCTTTGAAGAAGAAGGACGCAAATTTGAAATAAAAGAAAGTTGATTTGAAAAGCATTACTATGAAAGAACATTTGAATAAAACAAGCAAAAGAGAGAAAGGTCCTAGGTTTAAATACAATATGGATCATTCGATATAATATCCCACACATATTCCCAAAGATGGGTCACTTTATGATATTATTGCATTGTCACCATCTCCATATTCTACCCTTCCCACCCTTTAGAGGTTATTTAAGCGTGTGAATTTGTCACAAATGCTTATTGTGTGCTATTACCTATCCCGTCCTATAGATCTTATAGGGCATTTAGGATCACTGTTCCTATAAGGTTGGAACTAAGCCGAACCCTTAAGTTTAAAGGTTAAAATACTAGGCAACATACAAAAACAGATAAGACTTGTATATAAAAGAATCATATAAGACATGTAAAGGCTCAAATAACCCTCTATAAGAGAACACGTAATTAGCACATCTCAAACACATGTAAGGTCTAAGGAAAAGATAGTTTAAAAAAACTGGAGTATGAATTGAAATAGAAGTAGTGGAGTTTGCAGAAAAACGTAAGAGAAAAACGTTCAGAACTTAAGAGAGGCAGCATAAGTTTATGTTTTAGAAATCTGCAGATGTTGTTTAGAAACATTTGGAAGGCCTAGTAAAACAGTTTTAGTCAGGTAGAGTAAAAGAATGAGCGTGAAAGCATTTTGAAGTTACAGAACAGTAAGCATACAGGCCTTTTGAGCTTCTGAAAATTAGTATGCAGACAGTTGAAATAGTGGTCTAATCTGGACGGGAAATGCAGCAAAACCTTTTTTGCATAAATGATTTAAAAAAATGTGACAGAAGTTTGTAAAAAAAATAGAGAGGGCTTTTAGAAACAAACGGATTCAGACATAGGCGAATTAACTTGAACAAGACTTGAAAGTGATTAGCCCACTTTATCCTTTTATCCAGCCTAAGGTTTGCCTAGGCGTTATTAAAAATGGTGAACATGCAATGGTTTCTGATTTTAACGAGTTTGTTAACCATTTTTACATTTTTTGTTTAGCAAGATTAGTGAGGCATTCAACAGTTACAAAATAAAGACCCTAAGCACATGATATCTAATGCATATAGAGGCCCTAAAGCATGGTATCTAGTGCAAGGCAGTAATTTTGATTATTAACTGAAAAATAACTAGCTGAAAGTAAAAGACCTAAAAACAGGATTTCTATGTGTGTGATGCATGTCCTATATACATGGTTTCTATTACAAAAATAAATAAGTAAAACCCTATAACTTTCTACCCATATCTTAATAATCATGCATAACCCTCCCCAATTTCACTATAATCCCCATTGCTCTTTACAAATTATTACAGCCAAGTAATTAAAATACAACATCGATAAAAAGAAAATAAGAAGTTATTCTATAGAGAGCCTTCAGCCAGGCCCAAGCATCTCCAACCTCACTCCTTTCGAGTTTCACAGCCATTACCAAGGCTTGGGTGCGGCAAAGTTCCCTAAGGGTTCGTTTGAACCCCTGGCCAATACCAAGCACCCAAAAATATCCCAATTAGACAAGCGCAAACATCGGAAGTGCTAGCCTTGTGCATCAAAGTTCCATGGGTGCTCAAGGCTCCCATGGCAGTGCTTACACTAAGGGGGCAGACCCTAAAGCTCTAAGAATGAGATTGTAATTGAGAGAGTTGAAAACAGTTGAGAGACATTTTGAGAAAAACAGTTGAAAGAACTGAGAGAGTTTAAGAAAATAGTTGAAAGAGCCAGTAAAATATAGTTGAAAGAATTGAGAGAATTTAAGAAATTATTTCAGACTGGCCAGTTTTAGAACAGCAGGGCATCACACAAACTGGGGGAAAAGGGGAAAGGGTACAGGTAAGTGAACTACTCACACACAGACAACATATTGGAGGAAAACAATCAGGCATTGTTGTAAAACAAGGGTTCAATTTTTTAGTACACTTAGCTTCAAACAGGGATTTTAGGTTAAACAAGTAGCCAAGAAGACATGGATGCATGGTAGTAGCACACAAGGAAAACATCCATTGAAACCAGGAGGGGATAAGGGAAAATAAATAAAGTGAAAATAAGTCAAGGGAAGTGTCAACATGTTGGGTAAAAGTAATTAGACATGGTTAAAGACAATGGTTTAGTTCTTACCGTACCAAATCCCAAATATAACCAACCTCAGGGAGAGGTTTCAGGGCTGTTAAGTAGCCAAGCAGTGGTGCACATGGAAGTGAAAACATGCATTGAGACAAGGGGAAGGGGATAAGGGAGAACATGCTAAGTTAAACTAATAGACTAACAACTGCATGCTAGTGGCAATAAGAGCAACTGAACCATAGGTAAAAGCACACAAGAAATAGTCTGAATTGCAAAACTAAAAGGAGAATGTTGTTTTGGAGGCTATATCTTAAATAGGTGACATGCCAGTTGAGGTAATAAGATACAATAGCAATGTAATATTGCACATATGAGAGCAAAGTGTGCAAAGAATGAGCAGCAGTGTGAGTAACAACAGTAGGAGAACAACAACAGGAGTATGAGAATAGCAACAGCAACAGACCCAATGCAGACAAACCAATAAAACCCAATAGTGTAAAGTAATCAACCCCAATTACTCAATCTTGGTTGTTAGCCGATTGAGTGTTCAAAGAAGAGAAGGAGAGAGTACAGTAATAGCAGAGAAAGAGAGAATTCAAAGAGTTTTAGATTGTGAGAGCAGTGTGTTTCAAAGAGAGAAGTGACGAATATTTATTGTACTAAAACGAGTAAACAAGTAAGGTATCAATCCATATTTAAGGAACTGATATCAATCATAATCAAACAAGTATAGGGACTCTCCTTTAATTAAGAAATCATAGTCAAACGGTAATAAGCAGTCATTTTTAAAAGGAAAGGAACCACAAGGTATGGCCTAACCACATAAGGAAATAAAAATAGCATAAGGTATACATTGCAGACTAGGTGCAAGATACTTAACTAAGGAAAATGTCAAGCAAGTAAATCAACATATTTATGCATACATGTAAGGAAAATACCACTTCAATTCTGGGAAATAATTTTCGAAATTGAAAACTTAGGAAATCAGTCATCTAATTGGGGAATGTATCTCACTGATTGAGGAAGAAAATTCGAAATCAATACCAAAACTGTAAGGAAAATACACAAATCACAATTTAAGGCTAGTAATCACAGTCTTAAAGAGAGCTTTTAAGAATCAGTATAAAATCACCATGTAAACAGCCAGAAAAACATTAAGAGAAGAAAAACATCATGGTATGGGAATGAAACATTAGCAACAAAAATCAAAGTAAAGGGCACGGAGCTCATAGAAGAAACCAGAAGAACATGCAAATAGGCAAATACAGATACAAACATGTTGGGTTAGGCTTTCTTATCAGATTTTAAAAAAAATACTTTGGGAGTAGTACTGAGAGCCACAGATTAGTGCAAAAATCAGAAAAGTAAAGTATTTCCGAAGGTGGTTAAGAAACCCTTGTAATAGAAATTACAGTATGAAACCCAGGTTAACAAGGAGAACAAACAAACAAGTGAAATAAACAAACACAAATGGATATATAGCACTCAGAAAGAGTAGAAGGAACAACTTTGAAGAAGGGGTCAGAAACCCTAACTTGAAAGAATGGTAATCATAAAAAAAATTGAAATAATCGGAAAAGCTAAGTAGAAATAGAGTAGAAAACAAAAAATCAAACTAAGAGTTATTTTAAAAGAGTAGAGATTAAAGAGAAAGAATTAGGGTTTTCAAACAAATTAGGGAAACGAAGAACCTGGCTATGAAACTCGTATACAATGCCGTAGAAGGCATCATCGTTCAAAGACTACCGGAGAAAAGCCGGAAACAGACCCTAAATAAAGCTTCAGTGACCGTCTTCCATGGCAGAAGCTGCTAGGCTTCAAGCTTGAGAGAGGAAATCACGATATATGGACTCCATGGTTGATGGAAGTCGAGAGAAATGAGAGAGGAGTGAGATGGTATGGCGATGAAGGCCATGAGAGAACTAGAAGGTTCTAGAGAGACGAAGGGTTAGACAGTGTTTGGGAGTGAAAGGGGATACAAGGGCGGCGGATTTAGAAAATGAATTAGGGTAAGGGGGTTATGGATTTAATTATGGTAAGATTGATCGTGGGCCGTTGATCAAAATGATCAACGGCCACGATTTAAACGGGAATCCGGGTGGGTTGGTCCAAATAGGTTTGGGTCAAGCTATTTTATAATTGAATCGTGATTTGGGAGTGAATTTGGGTTTAAAATGTGGCCAAAATTGAAATGTTAAAGGGCTATAATTTAAATACCCAAATTTCCCCTAATTTAATTGTGTAAAATAGCAAATGATTTTATAAAAATCCAATAAAAGTAATGAAATAATAAAATACGTTCAGAAATTAATTAAAAATATTAGGAACAGTTTTATACTTGAAATACTTATTAAATTGAGAAATAGGCTAAAATTACAATTTAATGCAATTTTAGTTTAAAAATACCTAATGGCTTTGTAAAAATTCTATAAAAATTACAGAAATTATATTTTTATGTAGATGAGGAATAAAATAAATTATTTATTAAAATAACAAAATTTGATACTAAATTTTAGATATTCTAGTACAAAAATAAGTTGTAAATTGGTTTTAAAATATTTGGAAAAATATAGAAAAATTGAAAAAGTACCAAACATTTTTGGATGCTTATATATGCATTCACAAACTGTTTTGAAAATATTTTGGGTACAAAAATACATAGGAAAAAATTGAGTATCAATACACCCTTATAAAAAATATAGGATATTATATCCTCCTCACCTTATGAAATTATATCCCCGAATTTAATTCAAGTACGTACCTGTAGACTGAAACTAATGGGGGTACTTCGCTTGCATATCATTTTCTACTTCCCTAGTAGCTTCTTCAACTGTATGATTTCGCCATAAGACTTTTATGAACTCAATTTAACCATAGATTTTTCACTTGCCTATCAACAATAGCTATTGGTTCCTCCTCGTAAGACAACTTCTCATAAAGCGGTAGCAGGTTGTGATGACCCAAAGGGTCATTACCGAATTTCTCCCTTTTTCCGCATTTTCGAGGCCTTGAAAATCTTAATTTTAGTTCCCTACGTGTACAGTATGAGCGCCTAGCCGGAAAGTTTTTATATTGAAATATTTGAATTCTATGAAAGATTTGAAAGATTTTGATATTAATATATTTAAAGGTGACTTTGGTTAATATTTTAGGTAAACGGACCTGGACCCATAATGTGACGGTCTCGGAGGGTCAGTAGAAAAATATGGGACTCGGACGCATTCCCGGAATCAAAATCCGAGGTTTCGAGCCCGAGAAATGAATTTTTGAAAAATTTATTTTTCTGAAAATGATATGGAATTTTGAAAAGAAAATGAGTTAGATAACATTGGTATTAGGCCCGTATTTTGGTTCCGGCACCCGGTACAAGTCTTAAATATGTTATAAGAGCTTTATATAAAGTTTGGTCAAAGTGACATCACTTGACGTGTTTCAGACCTAAATATCTAAAGTAAGAAGTTTGAAATGAAAATGATGATTTTAATGCTTGAATCATTGATTATGATGTTATTTTGGCGATTTGATCGCACGAGTAAGTCCGTAGGATGTTTTTGAGATTAGATGTATGATTGGTTTGGAGCATTGAGGGCTCGGGTGAGTTTCGAGTGGGGCCCGAGAGATCTTAGACTTAAAAGTATCAGGTTGCAGGTTTATGTGTTGCAGGCCCCCCAGTGCGGCCGAAGTCTTTTCAGTGTAGTCCGCGCTGGAAGGCGCTCGGCCGTGGTGCATTTTTGCGTGGTTCGCACTAGTTAGTTTAGAGGGCCAGTGAATTCCAAGTCGACCAGCATGGCCGCGCACCAAAATCAGTGCGGTTCGCACTGGGTTGGTTCAGAGAGTCGTGTTCTATCCTTCCTCGGCGTGGCCGCGGTACATTTCTCTGCGGTCTGTGCCAGCCTTCAATAAATTATATATAAGTTCGGGATTTTCAGTCATTTTTCACTTTTCAAAAACCCAATACCTAAGAGGCGATTTCCAAACAACCTTTTTCTCCAAAATGATTGGTAAGTGATTTCTAACTTAATTTCTTTATTCCTTAATATCTTTTAACATGAATTGAACTTCAATCAAAGATTTTCATAAATAGAAATTGGGGGTTTTAGTTAGAACTTGAGTTTTCTTAAATTGGGGAGTTGGACCTCAATTTGAGGTCCGATTTCAAAACTAATCATATATTTGGATTCATGGGGTAATGGGTCGACCTCTATTATGAGTAGCACCTCGACCTTTATTTCCTGTACCTATAGCACCTGAAGTATTATGAGTAGTCTAAGAGGTGCATCTGACTGAATAGAAGCCTGGTTGAAATTTCTCGGAGGCTGAGGGAAATCCTTCAAGTTATTTCCCAACTGGTCACACCAAAAGAACTCTCCAGTTAGAACATGACACTGGACCAACTGTAATCTACCACAGGTCTGGCAGACTGAAACATTGGCATATATCTGTCCAAAATTACATTGTCCAAATGTTGACGACCCTCTAGTACTTTGTCTATAATGTGGCCTATATGTGGACTGTGAAGACAAATGTATCCCTGTCTGAGAACCATATTGTTGTTGTCCATGATTCCCTACTCTTCGATTTTCACTAAAACTGCCACTGAAAGACCCTTATGTCTTGGCCTTATTATATAAATCACTAGCTACACGCTCATCACGTCCCTTGTTTTCAATCTTTCTAGCAAGGTCGACTATATCACAGTAGGATAAAGTCTTCATCTATGGGCTACTACAGTGTATAGACGACCAACCAATCCATTAACAAACTCTGAACTCGAGCTTCTTCAGCAAGCAGTAAGTAATGAACATATATAGTCAGCTTACAAAACTTAGTGTTATATATTGACACATCCATATCTAGAGTCTGAACCAATCTCTCAAAGTCTCTAGCATATTTTACATCAGGCTGTCCGGAAGAAAATGATTCTTGAACAACTTAGTAAACTCGTCCCATGTCAGTGGTGCTGCTCCTGTTGGTTGTCCTAGCAATATAGTTTCATACCATGTGTTGGCCATATCCTCTAGTTTGTATGTTGCGAGCTCCACGGATTTCTCACTAGAACATCCAAGAGTACGTAATTCCTGTTGGAAATCATGTATATCTATGATGTGTGCGCTTTGGTTGTATGAGCATGATTTTCAGGTATAGGTTTTGATGAATGACAAACAATAAAGTCAAGCGTCAAACAACGATATAATATGACAAACTATCAAATGGCGAGAAGCATATTGATGACGGGATTGCATAGACAAGCCAAGTCGAGCCAAAGAGTTCAAGACCGAAGACCCAAGACGAAGGTCGTTAGGTAGAATCAATGTAAGAACAACGTTTAAGTTATCTTATCTTTTGGCTCAACATTAGGTCATCATAAATATGCATAAAATCATTTTATTAAAGTAAATCATTTTATTAAATCATATATATCATAAATATTTTTAATATACTTCAAACAAAATGATTTTAACGTTTTCATTTTTAACCAAAATGGGTTTTGAAGTAAGTTTTCAATTCTGGTATACACAGTGTATATCAAGTGTATATCAATGGTATATAATATATCCGTTGCCAGTTTTGAACACTGGAACAACATAATCGATTATATGTACACAATCGATTATATGAAGTCAACAATCGATTGTCTACTTTTAACAATCGATTATTTTGGGACACTGCAACCGGTTTTTAAATATCAAAACAATCGATTGTCTTTGTCCCACAATCGATTATCAACAATCGATTGTCTCTTCACACAATCGATTATAATCTGACCGTTACCACAGAATCCTAAATTGATTTTTGAACGTTGAAGAACAATCGATTATTCAGATTTAACAATCGATTGTTTAGCCTAAAATCAGGAATCTATTTTGAACGTCGGTCAGACAATCGATTGTCACCTCCAAAAAATCGATTGTTGAAGCACAGAATCAGGGATTTTATTTGTCAATTAAGCAACGGTCAGCACCACTTTTTCACCTATAAAAAGAGGTCTTTTGAGCTGATTTTAAACACACAACTCCTGCATATATTGATATACATATTGATCATTTTCAAGCATCATTTTAGAGCTTTTGTTGAGCCATTTGTTAGAGAATGTTGTGTTGTTCATAGAGCTTATTTTGTTTCTCTTTATCCACTCTATTGAGAGAGTATTTGTTGTAAAAGAGAGTTGTTTTGAGAAGAACAAATCTTCTCATTTGTCGGGTTTGCTAAGTACCCAAAGTCTTAGTGGTTGAAGTCTTGGTGTGAGGTATCCTCAAGCAAGTGAAGTCTTAAGGTGCGGTATCCTTGAGCAACTGTAAAGGTTTGTTAAGCACCCGTAAGCTTGACGAAGTTAGTGGAAATCTCGAGAGAGTCTCTCGGGGACTGGACTAGCCACGGGTTGTGGTGAACCAGGATAACATCGGTGCGTTCGTTCTTATTTATTTACTTATCGCACTTATTTCCTTCCTGCAATTTTTAAATCCGCAAGTTTACGCTATTTTTATTATAACGCTATTCACCCCCCCCCCCCTCTAGCGTTAAGCGTATTATCTAACAATTCCTTGAGTATCCCATACAAGAAACTTTGAGGATCTGTTGAATTATCGAAACCTGTGAATTTTGGTGATTTCAATTTCAGGAACTCTTGTAGGGATACTTCCTTATTTCCGAAAGTCTGTCCGTGCAGGTGCTTGTGTTTGTAAAGTAGCCTGAGGAGCTGAACTTCCACCTTGAGTAGGCACCAATGCCTCTTACACAATCAATAACATTGTCACTGCGTCTGTAGGTAAGGTAAACAGTAGGTGCAATAGTTGGCACTGGTGGTGGAGAGTCCTGAACTCCCTGCCCTTGCACTTGATCTGGCATATATCTTGGGGTTGACCCATGTTCCCAACTTCTGGTTGAGGAGCATTCTGTCTTCTAGTTTGATGAACCCTAACTTGACCGCCACCCCGGTTAGTACCAGTCCAGGGGATAAGGGTGTGCGTGTCCTAGCCATCTGCGAATGAAATATTCCAAAGTCAATCTCAAATTATCTCAATGCACGATCAAAGAATGAAAGAATGGAAAAAATTCCTAGATGTACAGTAGCATCAAGATCAGATATATGGTTGCCTACATACCCTTGAACAAGACTCTACTAAATATTGCTCCATGACTCGGGAATTAAAACCTAAGATCTGATACTAACCTTTTCACAACCCAATTTAGGATCCTGACCGGCTTTAGGAGCAAGTGCTCCCAAGTAAACCTCATAGGTATTTTCTAGAAAATCGAACAGAGATTCCCCTGTTTTAGACAATCCAAAAATATTTCCTGTCTTAAAATCAACAACCAACTATTCTAATACCAAACCAAACAATTGACAACTTATCAATTAATAAAAACAAGTCTCCACCATTACTAATCAACCCACTACGATCAAAAATACTTAATTTATCTCCATTTTCGATAGTAAAGAACGATACTCAACATACGACTATAATAACAAAAGAATACTCATGACACTAAACTAAAGACTATGGAGAGACTCTCAAAGTTCAAAGAAAAGGCCATAACAATAAATAAAATCTCCACCCACACGAACAAGTGCGAGGCTCACCAAGAACTATCAAACTGTGCGCCCTATTTAACGAAATCCTCGCCCGCACCAACTGTTGTTTCTATAAAATAAAATCAACAGGGAATGAGTCGCTATCTCAGTGAGTAATAATACTTAACCATAACCGTTTTTATTTGGGACAAGTCAGAAAACACGCTAGTAGATCAAACAGAAAATAACATAAAAATACCCTTTCAGAAACAATAAATAATTTTCAGTCTCATCATCTTTTTTTTCTTGTAGTATAATAAAATTAACAATTCAGTAGTAAGCTCGGTAACCATTGTATAATATCAATATTCACATTTGGAATATTTTAATGAATAAATCATGTAATCAATATAACTCTGGACTTCTTCGCAAGAAGTCAAATATAATGGTAGTCCTTACTCGAGGGAGATCAATAACGGTATGCTAATTTTACCTTCTGACTATCGAGGGCTATAATGGTAATCGTTAATTACAAGGTGCCCCGGGTCTAACGAACTCGTCGTTAGCTACGAGATCCTTCAATGTCCACTCCTATTTATACTTGTCTCTGTAATCCGTATATACTCATAGAAAATATTTTAAAACAATATAGGGCATTTCGATTCTTATCAAATCATATAATTTCAATTCGATAATAGTAAAACAGATCTAGTGACAACAACAATATTTAAAACAACGGTAATCATATCAAATAACTATTTCGATATCATATCGAGTAAAAGACTTGTCCCACATGTAACTCAAAATAATCGGTAATATATTAAAAATTATGTGTATATCATACAATTTATGAAAACACAATACGGTAAGATTACTACTCATAGTACTCGTGACGAAATACCAAATATTTCACCTCGAGCAATTCGTACAAATTCCTCCAATCAATCTATAATTACATAATATCGATCTTATGTTAATTTCTTTGTTTAGGATAATTCATAGCTAATTTAGAATACCCAATCATCGAGGTTCATATTTGAGTCTTAGTTTGTGGATTCATATTTAATCATAGAACTAGTCCATAATTCTATCAATTTCGAACTACTTAGTATAGTTTATTCCTCTAAAATTAGACCTATTAGTGCTTAAACCAATCCTTTATAGCCTTGTTATCTCCATAGTAATTGTGTATATTTTTTTATATGTATAAAAATAAATTTGATATTGAATTCTTTTGTATTACATGAAATTGCATAGATGCATTGAAATAATTCAACAGACGAGGAGAAGAAGGTTAACGTTTTGAGTCGAAGAAAAATTTTAATACTTTTAATTTCAACTTCCAGTTCTTTTTAAGGCCTTTGCCCAAAGCTTTCTTCTTCTTATTCCTTTTCTTTTCTTCTCTTTTCCTTTTTCTTTTTTCGCTCATTTTTCTTTGTTTTTTTTCCGTTTCGAAGGTTTCTGCTTCGTTTCCTTCAGAAGGATTTATGAAGCTTTCCGTCGTGAAGCTTTTCTAACCCTTTTCAATTGTATTAATGGGATTCAGCCCTTTGTTTTAAGGGAAATCTCACTTTATACCTATTAGGCCCAAACTATTTACTTTTTAATACTCATACCCAAACAATTTCCTATCTAGTCGGCCCAATCTATTTACCGGCCCCCAGCCCAATCTATCCATCTCTCCCTTCCAGCCCATTCTTCCCACGATCCCATCTCTCCCTTCGATCCAGCCCATTCTTCCCACGTTTCTTTCTTTCTTATCTATCAGCTAACAGAGTACACTTTCCATAAAAAGCTCCATAGCCAACCGAGAAAGCAAAAGTGAAATACATTCGAGTTGTAATTTTTTTCTTCTGATTCCGTTCTATCTCTTCATCTAGTACCTAATTTTGGGTGACATTTTTGCTTTGGGTGAATTTTGTGCTTCTGAAAGTACATTTTAGTGAAAGTGTGTTTTCAAAATCATAGGATTTTTATGTCCTTTGCACTTTGTGAATCAATGTCTATAGTTTCTTGTTTTCTCTATGGGTTGGAAGATTTGTGCGCGTAGATGGTGGGACTTTGGACAATATCATTTTTCAAAAGAAGTAGCTACTAAATCCGTTGCCTCAGCAATGTCTGGGCCTAGTTTTTCCTTATTTTCTGATTCTCAGTCTCCACTTAGTCGTAACCCTAGCAGTAGTTATGTTTAAAACACAACTGGAAATGTAGAATTAGAGGGTGGAAAAGTCAAAAATATTAATGTCGCGTCAGTCGGTGAAACTCCCTACCGGTTAGTACCCGACAAAAATTCCGAACCAGTAGGTGTTCGTGTGAATGATAAGGGAAAAGGTAAAGTTGTTGAGGATTCTGAGTTAGGGGGAAGCCGACATGAATCTGTGCCTGAAACAGAGACTCAATCAGTAGATGTTGATTCTAGCGATGATTCTCAGTTAAAGAAGAGAAAAATTGGTGTCGCACCCAAGAAAGTAATTTTCTTACAATTAGGATCTTTGTGATTTTAATGTATAGTACATTGTTATTTTTTGATTTCCTGCTATGATTTTGTATTATATTATAGTTATAGTCAGTTGTATTAATTTTTTGAATTAAATAGACATATTAAATTAATGTTCTCCTTGAGGTTTAAAAAAATGGTAGCCGATTCACTAGTGATGTCAATCAGTAGCTGTTGTTGTCAACCAAATTTATTGAAGTCACAGTTGCTCTGTGTTATTTTTTATTTTCAGCTTTGCATTAGATGATTTTGTATGTGATCTAGTGTTTAGGCCAGTTAATAGTGGTGGGGAGAAGCAAGTATGAAAATGATTTGTTGAATTGATGCTAAGTAGTATACAAAAAATAATCCAAGTACTCAGTTACATCATTGACATAGTACTTGAGTCTGGATGGGGGACGCAATTCTATCGGCTTAAAGAAATCTTTTGCTCAGAAGGCATGTCCACCAATGCATTCATGCTTGAGATTGCACTTCTGTATGTAGCTGCTTGGCGGTGGCACAATTTTCATTTTAGTACATAGGATGCTATTATGTAGCCAAAACCGACGTGTTATATAGCCATTCTGTACATAATGTTGTCTCTAGAAAGAATTGGCTTTGCTAATCTTGATTAAGCTTAGTATGTTGAAACACATACTTGAAACTGTTTGCGCGACTTAGCTTTGCTTGTCATGTCTCTTTGTGATCGTTCTGTGTACAATTGGCTAACGAGCAGTAGTTGTTATTTATATACGTTCTCTACAATTAGCCTAAGGAGTTGAATTTTGAAACCTATTATGTTGCAACTTTGTCTCCCTTTATGGTTAAGTTTTTTGGTTTAACAAAAATGTAACAAGTTTCTAGGATACGGTACATCTTTTGTCTTGACAAAGATAATCTTTTGCTGACGATGGCAGTTGCATAATTTTATGAATTTCAGGTTAAGCTCGCTTTCATTAAGTTGACTAATAGATAACGCGTAATATTTGAAGCAAATTCTCCCTCCTTTTTATTGTTCTTTCTCATATATTTGGCATTATTTCTCTCTGGTTTTTCTTATTATAAGTTAAATATTGTTGTGATAATAGAAATTTTGATGAACTGAAAGATAAGAATCTATTCTACCATTGATCTATTTTAAGTGAATTCTATTTCTGAAATTATTTTATATGAACATGTTTTGCAGTGTTGGGATTTCCTTGTGCCCATTGACTTAAATTATAAACCAAAGGCTGATTGGGATACTAATTGCCATATTATTGATCAATTGAAAGCGAATTTATCAAAGAGGCAACTTCGACTGTTTAAGAAAACGTGCTTTGGCTATTTTTTGGATCTGCCACCCGTGATTGTGCAAATTCGTGTTATGCATCATTTGCTTATGAGAGAAGTCCATCATGAGGTTAAAAATGAGATGCAGTTTCTAGTGAATGATTCTAGGTTGAGGTTTGTCTTGGGTGAATTTGAACTTGTCACTGGTTTGAAATGTAAGGGAGCTACAAGTGTAGAGAGCATAGCAGAGAATAGGTTGATTTCGAAATATTTTGGGACTGCATCTGTAACCTTTGCCCAACTAGCAGACTGTCTTAAGAAGAAGAAATGAGAAACGGATGATGATGCCTTGAAGATAGCAGTTTTGTATTTTGTCAAAAGCTTCTTATTTTCTCAACTCAAAACAAAAGCTATTTCACTGTCTTACATTGACTTGGTTGAGTCTGGTGACTTTAATAATTATCCCTGGGGTATTGATGTTTATAAAGCTACAATTGAGTCGTGCTCTAATAAGTTTCAAGAGAAACTGGTGGCTTCCCGTTGGCTTTACATACTTAGTTGTATGAATGCTGCCCAAGTTTGGATGGTCAATTTGTTGATCATCTTGCAAACAACAAACTTCCAAGAATTTTGAATTGGGTGGTCATGGGTCAAATCCCGAATGAGCGAGTTGCTTTGCGAATGTGTAGCTTGCAACGCGAACAGATAATTTTCTCATAGTTTTATTGCTTCTCTTAATGTTTCAGTACATTAGTTTAGTCACAGTTGTAGCAATATCCCAGTTTAGTGATATACCCTGTTGGTATATAAGTACTCTATATCGGCATCATGTATACTATATCCCAGTTCAGTGATATACTCTGTTGGTATATATGTATACTATATGGGTATCATATAGTATACATGATACCAATATAGTTTTATCACTTCTATTTCTAACTAGTGTGCTTCATAATTGTAGTTAAAGAACATCACCCCAACTGATGATGAGAAGAAACAATTTGATGTGCGTGGTCTAAGCTTTGAAATTGAAGTTGAGTGCAGTGACAGCCAGGCCAACCAGCCCGATAGCTTTCAGGTTTTTGGCACTCAATTACCAAAACACAAAGTATGCCTGGAAGTACTGGAGTTGATTCCCAACCTACCAATGCTGAGGTAATGAAGGAGTTAAAAGATTTGAAGCTTTTTGTAGAGAACAAGTTTGAGGAGGTGCTTGCAGCTATTGGTAGGCAATCAATGAAACCAGAGGGAAATTCAGCGGTATTCATATTTTATATAATTTAATGCTATAGTATATTGTTGAAAAATGAAATATATGCTTATAATATACATAATACTAAAATTGTTAGTTTCTCATTTTCAGCATAACCAACAGTATAATGATCCTGACTTTCGTGAGATGCGTAATGATTATGACAAGTTTGAAAGTGGCCAAGTTGGGAATGATCCTGTAGTTATTGGAGATGGCACGCCCAAAGCACCTTCTAGTATGTAAATCACATATTTGATTGATTTTTTTGTTGTTTTTTGAAAATAGTACCGCTACTTATACTTTTATATGATTAGTATCTGGTTTTGTTCGGGTTGGTCAAGATGGATGTGCCACTGATGTCAATGTGAAGAACGTCACAACAAGTGATGACGTTGACTAACCTTCTTTTAAAAAAACTTTTTCCAGCCCCTGTTGTAAATGCGCATGATTTTGACTTTGAACTGTCTGCGTCCGCACTTGATCAAATCACTGCCATTACACAACAAGCAGCATATAAGCAGTCATCTCATGATGTTAAAAAGTCAGGTCCTGCTCCACTGCCATCAGGAATGCCTGTACAGACACAAGAAAATGTTGTTATTGAGTGCAATACTGCTCCACAGGGTACGACGTTGATATTATTAATTCTGTAGTTAGTATGTAAATGATAGGTTCTTGATAGTTTTTTATTTTTTATTTAAGTAGTTATGTTGATAATGCTTTTATGTGTTCAGCATGTCGGGTTGATGGTGTTGGTCAAGTGGATGTTGGTGGCAGTAATGTGAATTTGCCTTCTGGTAATGTCTTCTATATATAACTTTTCATTATCTTTTTCTAAGTTTCTTAACTTTGTATATTTATTTATTCACAAGCATTTTCTAATTTAAGCTCCATGTCGACGTGGGGTTGATCTTCACTTGGATTCTGATTTTGAATATACTGATTCTCAACTTGATCAAATTGCTGCCATAACACAAGGAGGGAGATCTAATGTGAATCAATCAAGAAATGAACTGGCAACTGGTGCTTTAAATAAGTCTGAACCTCTTGAGTCGGTATCAAGAAGTATTGTGGAGATACAAACAGGCGTTGAAACTACTCCTGCAGTTTTGACAAGGAAAAGGCGGCCCACAACTGTAAAACAGTAGCCGTATAGGAATGACTGGCAATCTGGTGTTAGTGAAATTGGGGGATCCTCGATATTTATCAAAGGAAGATTTCCATTTGTAAATGACATTTCAGAGACTGTTGATTTTAAGCTTACGACTGCATTCTCCAACTTTGTCGAAGCAGACATGCAATTGGGAGGGTTCGTATTCGTTTCCATGTACTTTTGTTTTCATTTTTCCTTAATGTTTGTTTTTATATTTCTTATTCATATCTTCTTTTATACAAAATAGGGAAGTGTATTTACCTGCGGATCAAAAGCTAGAGCCTTGTTTTGACTTTGGAGTTGAACAAATTGATGATAAGATGTTTTTCCACACCTTAGACTATTTTGGCAGGCCGCTTTCTAGTTCGGCATATATATTTATTAGATTGCATCGATTTCAAACTCACTAACATTAAATTATGAATCTGCCTGAGCAAGCACGGTGCTTCGTGTACTTTTCCAAAAGAAAAGACCTTAGCCAAAATCATGAATGTGAGTTAAATAAAACTCGAAGAAGTCGTAGATTTTTAGGTTTTGGCCACCTATTTCCCACCTGAATCTTATCATTCAAGGTATTGGCGTAGTTTAAAGTTTACTTTTATCCTCTATTTTTCTACCTTTTATTGTTCCAATTTTGTCACCTTTAGATATAAATCTATAACTATATTGAAGCTCTCTGTGCTGTTAACAAGATTGATTCTTGTCAAGCTTCACATTCCTTTATGCAACTGAAACTTCACATGGAAAAAAGTTAAGCACATATATACAGAATTTGCGAAAGATCTCTTTTCTTCCTCTTCTTTCGCATTTCTTTAGGTTAACGCTGATTGGTGCTTTTCAAATACATTCTTATTGGTTTTTATGGTACCAAGTTCGCACTTTTATGTGCTGATTTTAGCTAATTCTTAGTGAATTTGGTAATATAGTTGTTATTCCTACTCGAATGCATACCAATATTCTTCTGTAGGCGACATGATATTGGTTCTTTAGTGTAACTGTTGCTAGTTTATTATTCAAACAAGTTTGAGAAGAATTTCTGCATTTTTGAAAAATATATACATGGGGACATGTTTGTGGAAATTATGTAATATGCATGATATGATTATTGTACTGCTTTTTATTTTTTGTTGTTGTAGTAGTTAATTTTGAGATTTTGGCCACCTAATTTCCCACCTGAATTTTATCATTCAAGGTATTGGCGTAGTTTAAAGTTTACTTATATCCTCTATTTTGCTGCCCTTTATTCTTCCAATTTTGTTACCTTTAGATATAAATCTGTAACTATATTGAAGCTCTCTATGCTCATAACAAGATTGATTCTTGTCAAGCTTCACATTCCATTATGCAACTGAAACTTCACATGGAAAAAAGTTAAGCACATATATTCAGAATTTGCGAAAGACCTCTTTTCTTCCTCTTCTTTCACCATTCTTTAGGTTAAAGCTGGTTGGTGCTCTTTTAAATACATTCTTATTGATTTTTATGGTACAAAGTTTGCGCTTTTATGTGCTGATTTTAGCTAATTCTTAGTGAATTTGGAAATATAGTTATTATTCCTGCTCGAATGCGTACCAATATGCTTCTGTAGGCGACATGATATAGGTTCTTTAGTGTAACTGTTGCTAGTTTATTTTTAGTTTGAGAAGTATTTCTGCATTTTTGAAACATATATACCTGGGGACATGTTTGTGGAAATTCTGTATTATGCATGATATGATTAGTTGTACTGCTTTTTATTTTTTTGTTGTTGTAGTGGTTCATTCATATTGTTAGTGGTAGTCATATTTTCTCCCTCTCTATTTTTGCAGCACTTGAATATTATATTCTACTATCTTAGGAAGAAGGCCAAATATGAAAATAGCATGCCAAAAAAGTGACAACTACAGATACTCTCTTTAAAGTATCATTCAGAGGCTTTTTAAATAATTTGTAAAAGATGGGAAACAAGATCATTTGATTGATAGATCAGATGATATCATGCAGTACATGAAAGGCTTAGGATGCATTGCAACACTCCATGGCACCAGGTTGATCATGTCCTTTTTCCAATTAATTTGGCAGAAAGTTGGCATTGGATATTGGGGTGTGTGTCATTCCACAAGAGATGTTTTTATGTATATGACTTGTTGCATAGTCAAAAGCATAAAAAACTATTCAAAAGGTGGCAGAGGCTTATGCTGTGTTGATCCCCCTATTTCTAGTTAGTATTGATTTTTATAACCAAAGAAGTGACATTGTAGTAGAAAATGGTCTGCACATGGGAAAGAATTTGACTGATCCTTTTGATATTGAACGGATTAATAATCTGCCAACACAGTAAAATTCGTAAGAATAATTACTTTATTGTTTACTTTCTAACATTTTCACTTCTAATTGATTTTTATATTCTATTCATTTGTTTTATTTCAGAGATTGTGGAGTATATGTTGCTTGCTTTGCTGAGTATGTTATTGAAGATCTTCCAATCCCTGTTGTCAATTTTGATGTCGATGGTCTTCGAGCTAGGTTTGGTATATTGTTATGGCACTATGGAAGGAACAAGCACTTGAATGGTGAATCAAGTGAATCTGAGGCTCCAGTAGCACCTAAAAAAACTCGTGGAAAGAAACGCAAGAAGTAGTATATGTCTTTTTTGTTTTAGTTAATCGTATCATGAAAACTTTGCAAGATTTTAATAGTTTTTGGTGAAGTATGATAATATTAGTAGTAAATGACCTTCTGCTGATTCAAGACTTTAGGAAACTTGTAAATTTATAAAATATTTCCTGCTGCTAATGTTTCTTTTGTCATATTTAATTATTCTGGTTCAGTTTAGTTATGTCTCTTGATGCTGAAAATTTGCTGATTTTGTTTCTGATTTCAGCTTGTTTTAATAGGATTTTCTTAGGATTCTTCCATAAAGTTGTTGATTTATTAGGATGCTGAGGTTCATTCCTTTGTCAGAGGTTACGATTTAATGGATTCTGCAAGTGAAAATTAGTGGCAGATGAAGTGAAGTTAAATGATCTACTTTCGAATGTGGCAGATGAAGCTTTAATTTTCATCTGTAGTTTTAGCATAGATGGTGTATTAGTGCAGTAGCATTATATACTAATCAGGTATAATGATATACCATTTGGGTATCATCTTGTATTTGACTCACTTTTTTTCCTACAACAACTAGATGAAAGTACTGGCATGAGTTGCAAAGTGTGCATATTTTGGGTATCATATTGTATCTGGTGCACCATTTGTATTTCTGCGCATATTTTGTTTTAGCCATATTAGTGCAATACCACTATATACCAGCGAGATATACAAATATAACATTTGGGTATCAGCTTGTATTAATATACCTGATGATGTACAATAACTGTATGTAAATGGCTTCCAATTTTTTATACTTCAACACAGACATGAGCTGCAAAGCATGCCCATTTCGTTAACAAAGTATGTGCAAATGTTTCATTTGCAGCACCACTTCTATTTTTGCACATATTTTGATAATAATAAGTTATAGAGATATACCAATAAGGTATACAGATATACCACTTGGGTATCACATACATATTTTAGCATCTTTTTTTTCCTGAAGCAAGTAGATGTAAATGCATCCTACTTTTATATGCTAAAATAGAAAACAAACAGATTATTATTTGAAGTACAAGTAGCCATATAAATTTATTTCCAAAAAGTAATTTCGCAAAGAATCATCATACCAAATATATGTCTAATGCAAGAAATGCATTTTATTTCTTTGCAATTCAAATTCTATGATTCTACGATATATGAGTTCTATAAAAACATTGAAGAATTATATCAATCTCTCTTTGGAATATTTCGGCATGTTCTCCGGTTGTGTCCTATCAAGGACATGGCCACTGATAGGAAAGTCTGGAGGTCTAGTATCAGGGTTGTAGGATAGGGGCCCCTAGAGGTTTCGTACTACTCACCCGGGGTTGGGTGAGGCTTGACAGAGCTATCCATAGATGTTATGTGTTTTGGATTGTGTCTCTCTTATGGTAGTTATTTATGGTAGTTACTGTATGATATTATTGCATGCTATTTATTCATGGCTCTTATGTTTAGATAGTTATTTATGCTATTTCTGCTGGACTTACTAATGCTCTTTTATTTTTATTTTTGTTTTTGTTTTTGTTTTTCCTCTCCTTCACTGAGCCGAGTGTCGACTGGAAACAACCTCTCTTCCCTTTCGGGTAGGGTAAGGCTCGTCTACATATTACCCTCCCAGACCCCACTTTGTGGGACATTACTGGGTAGTTGTTGTTGTTGTTGTTGTTGTTGCAATTCAAATTCTATGATTCTACGATATATGAGTTCTATAAAAACATTGAAGAATTATATCAATCTCTCTTTGGAATATTTCGGCATGTTCTCCGGTTGTGTCCTTTTCTCCCACATAGTGCACATGTAACTGTATTTCCTTCCCAGCCTCATATGCCTCTCTTATTTTTAGGTCTTCCTGGTTTGATTTGTCTTTTTGGTGGCAGTACCACCTGCGAAGAGACATGTTCTAGAATTTTCCACGTTGTTTCATCATGCAATGGATTTACTGGTACCTCATATGTTTTCAGCAAGTAGTTTATGATGTAGTAATCTGAGCAATACTTGTATGAATCCATATGGAATTTTTGTATAACCGCCATTGCATGTGGACATGGAATATCATCTAGCTGAAACCTCCCACAAGTGCAGTTTTTCATGTAGGCGCACCACATTTCTTCTTTGGCCATCAATTACTAAATGTAAGAATTCAGTTGATGACAACACCTAGTGTAATTTTAATTAAGAAAATTCATTAGCTATATGAAGTAATAGTATTTTTAAAATAACAATATTCAGTACATGAAGTGTTTTTACGATTTTGAAAATGCATACCATCATCGTCTGTTATAAGATGGTATTATCTGCCAATATTTTTTCATACTTTGCACCAATCTTCATAAATGATTCCACCGCATCCTTCCTATTAGTGTAATTCCATTTTTGAATCAATATTGTCATAAAGTCAACCAAATTCACAACCGGGAGGTCTCTTACGTGTCTGTTTGCTACATTTACTGATTCCGCAATATTCGATGTCATGGTCATGGTTCTATTTGCCTTGGCATGCGCCCGGGACCATTTATCATATCCAACATCCATCAGGTATGTTTTCACTCTGCTATCAATAGCTTCTAACTCTGCCATATGCTTGTTGAATTCTTCAACAGTGTATGCTCTTGCTAACGCAAAATATATTTCTTTGATTAGTTTTTGGCTCTTCCTGAAGTTTGTCTTTATGTTGTTCCACAGATGGAACATACATGCACAATGAGGGACTTATGGATAGACAATTGAAGCTGCTTTCCATATAGCATCATGCATGTCTAATACAATGCACATTTCCTCTCTTTGTCCATAGGTTTCTCTGAACTATACAAAGAACCATTCCCACGATGCATCATTTTCCGAATCAACAATTGCATATGCAAGGGGTAGAATTTGTCCTGTAAATCCAAGGAACAAAATATCAATTACAACACGCTATATTAATTTAGCATCGTATATAGTAGTATAGTTATAGGTAGGTGCAGATGAGTAGCAAAAAAACTATATACTCTGTTGGTATACTTGTATACCATACTGGTATCATATAATATTTGATGCATGAGTGTAGAAAAATAACTATATACTCTGTTGGTATACTTGTATACCATACTGGTATCATATAATATTTGAAAATATCTTTTGTTTCTTTAACTGAATGTAATTGGATTGTATTCTTACCTTCTGCGTCTTGCGTGGAAGCCGTGAGTATGGTTCCTCTATATGTTAACTTTAAAAAACTTCCATCAACTACAATTGTTGGCCTACAATAGACCCATCCTCTAATTGATGCATATATAGCTATGAATGCATACAAGAAGGTATCATCTTCTTCAGTGTGTAGTCGTGTCACTGATCCTGGGTTAGCATACTCTATCATATAAGTATATGTTGCCATTTTCTTGTATGACTCACTTGGTGATCATTTCAATAATTGCATTGCTTTTTCTTTTGATCTTCATGCTTGCATGTAGCTCAAGTGCATACCATATGATTTTTCGATGTCTCTTTGGATATTTGTTGGTGTATATATGGTTTTGGGGTCAACAAGTTTATCTTGTACCACAGCTGCAACAAAAGCTGAGACAGCTTGCTTTTGTGAACAAAATCTTTTATCAGTTAAACGACTGTGGACAGAATTGAAATCTGTATTGAAAAGATTTGATGCTTTAAGTCTCCAAGTGCATCTTTCATCCACGCATTCAAGGATATACCTGTTTATAATACAAATACAGTTATGTATCATGAATTATTATTGATAAAAAACACACAAAAATCCATACAATTATATACTCACATGGTATACTCTGTTGGTATACTTATATACTATAGCAGTATGACTGATAAAAAACACACACAAACTAATACAATTCTATACTCGCATAGTATACTGATTTAGCATACTTATATACTACATAGGCATCACATAGTTTTTTACTTGAAAACATGTAGACGAACCTTCTTGGGCATGATTTATGAACTCGATATTGACATTTTTATCAAACTACATATTGTTTCATAACGAGAGCCAGCAGGTTCTTGTCTTCATAGATTTGTCCTTTTTCAATATTTTATGAAATTGATCAGTTATGATGTTTGGAGAATCAAGTTTTAAAATGGCATCATCTCCTTCTTCCACATCAAACGCAGTAATTATATCAATGCTTTCAAATTCTGCAATTTCTGATGAAATTGGAGCAACATCGAAACTGGATGTGCTTGCAGCTATAGTGTTTTTAGCAAACGACACACACAGGGGAAGTGTTGTCATCCTTGCACTTGATTTTTTCAATTCCATATAAACAACAACACTCATATCGCTACAAATTGCAATTGGTAGATATCCTTGAGCAATAGCACACTGAATAACTATTGTTTTACTGTCTTTTTGCAATTTCTTTGCAATTTCTCTGAGAAGTTGTTCAAATTTCCAATATGTCTTTATTAGAATTGCATCAACATGAAAATTTATGAAATTATTGTTATCATTCCATTCTCCACTATGTTGCAGCCGAATTGGAATATTTTCCATGATTCTAAAGTTATAATCACTTTTATGTCCACAATTGAATCTCAACAATGCAAAATTCAACAGTATTCGAAATCAACAGTGTTCGAAATTTCAACAAAACCACAGCGAAATGAAACCTCTAGATCTCCAAATCTCCAAACCTAAATTAGAATTTTCAGCTAAAATTCAAAAGTTTAGCTCCGAAATCAAATCAAACCAACAGCGAAATCAAAATATGAAGAGAACAGCGAAATTAAAATCCGAATCAGCATCTTCAATATGTTTTTCACACTTACTATTCTTCAATCTGTGGAAATCTCATTTTGTGTGCTAATTTTCTGAAATTTTGAGGAGCTTCTGTGTTTTTGTAAGTTCATGAGCTAATTTTCTGAAGCTTCTGCGTTTTTATACGTAGGACATTAAAAGCGTGGGCAATTATTTTGTTATTGTCGTTTATTTATTAAATGGGTAGGAGTTATAATTATTTAATGGGTAGAATTCTTCAATGGGTAGGGGAGGTAAATAGTTTCACTTTTATAGGTAGTCCTGTCTTCTTCCCCTTGTTTTAAATTCCTAACTTTTTCCCTTTTTTGTTTATTTATCTAGTTATTATTATTATTATTATTATTATTATTATTATTATTATTATTATTATTATTATTATTATTATTATTATTATTATTATTATTATTATTATTATTATTACTACTAGTACTATTTTGCTAATGACCAATATATTCATATAAAAAATGTAGGGTATTACACCTGCAACCCCCCCCCCCCCCCTTTCTACGACTCTTTCTATTTCTCAATCTCTAATTTCAGTAATATAGATAAAAGAAAGATAGAGCAGCAATTCCACCATTGAAATCTATTAAAAAGCTTTGAAGATTTGAATTCGAATTTAGGTTTTCAAAAAATAGTATTTGTTTGAATTAGTTATTGTTGCAAATAATTGGAAATTCTCTCGATATCTCTCTCTCTCTACCTCTCAATCCCTAATTCCAATAATATAAAGCAAAGAAAAAGAGAATAGCAATTCCACTCTTGGCAACCATTAAAAAGTTTTTGACGTTTTGAATTCGAATTTGGATTTTTAAAAATCAATTTGTTTGAATTGGATATTGTTATAAATAATTGAAAATATTATTTGGAGTTTATATCTCAATTTTGAGAGTGTTTTGGTTAAGATTTGACTTAATTTTGGCTAAATTTTAGATTGAAACTCAAAGAAGAAGAAGAAGAAGAAGAAGAAGACATGACACACATTATGCTGCAGAAATTATGGTAAAGTTATATATATATATTGTATGAAAGTTGAACAATATTATACAAAAATTATATAAAAATTATAGGTAAGTTGTATAATATATAATTAGTTGTATGAAATTTATTTTTACTATGAAAAATAGAATGACTTTACCGTCGGTTTGAATTTTATGCGTAAACTAAAAAGAATTTCTTTTTTTTTATGCGCATAAAAAGTGAAGGTAATCTACCTACACCAATTACTATGCAGATTTATGAGTTATCAAAGCATATTCTCTTAAAATAACCATCTATATAGGTGAGGTCACGCAGTTGATAGATCTCTAGACAGCTAGGGTATTTAGATAATTACACACTAAAACTAAGAAAGAGGATTTTGAGTAAAGTCGGTTAGAGTAGCAGATTTAGTTGGAAAATTTATTATTATTCAAAGCACTTCGTTTACTGGGGAGAAAGAGAGAATCTGGAGAAAAGCGAGGAGGAAATGTTCAATCTCATAAATGATAGATGAGGAAAAATCTTATGGATGGTCAACTTGTAGAAAAGGGCGCCTTATAACGTAACGTTGTAATAGGGCTGGCTCGTACTGAGGATAATTTGTGAAATTTGAAACTCCGTGACAGTGACTTTTTTTCAATTACATGAGCTAAAAAGTGGCTATTTTTGAATCGTTTGCAAGGCCCGAGAATATGGTTTAACTAGTCCATATTTTAAAGATCGTCGTTAAGGGATGAAGGAAAGTGGGCCCAACCATTGGAAAAATGCCAATGACTGATATCATGAGGCGAGTTACCGGAAGTACGCCGACAACACTGTTTCAACTGGTTATTGCCGGTATCAGTTGACTTGTTTCCACGTTTACTTGGAATTACAAGGGTAAATTCAAGTTTTGGTAAGTAATCTTTTTAATATTTTAGTAAGTTAATTAATGTGGACCTAAAAGAATCCGAAGCAAATTCATATAACTTAATTTCTTAGGTAACTAGTGAATCTCGCTAATAATTCATGATTAAATCATAACACCTATTCCTTCAATATTCATAAAAAGTTTGCTTCTCCAAATAGATTTTGGAAATGTTCTAATTATTAGTTTCTTGAAAACTATAGTGTGACTTTATGATTTATAGGATGGGGTACTAGTATGATCTCTTCGTAAAATTAGATAACTTATGAACATATTTTCTATAATTAATATAATATTAATTGTTGGTATTCATGCTATAAAAAATATTGACTGGTATACTTGGTTGAAGGTTGCCTTATTTACTAAGAGGTACAAAGATTAATTTCCACTAAATATATTTTTTTCTTCTTTTTTTTAGTAGTGCTCTCATATAGTAGAAATCTTATATTCACCTCTTGAAATAAATAAGATTGTTTTTGAAGTAAAAATAATTATTATACTCTCATGTATATAATATGTAAATTGTAAGCTGTTGACTTGTTGTTTAACATGATGGACAAAATATTTTGGTAGGCGATTGAGTTAAGTTAGATAAGAGGGGTTGCTCGATGGTAAATAACCCCCACTTCCAATTGAGATGTTGTGAGTTTAAGTCTCCCCAAGAGTAAGGTGAAAAGTTCTTGGAGGAAAGGATGCCGGGGGTATTTGGAAACAGACTCTCTACCCAAGGATAAGGTTAAGGTCTGCGTATACACTACCATGCCCGAACCCCACTAAATGGGATTATACTGGGTTGTTGTTGTTGTTGATTGGAGTTAAGTTGAAAAAAATATTTAATTTTAAAATTATTTTTAAATATATATTTTACTTGAAAAAATTTTACGTATAATTTTTTGAAGAAAAATAATTTTTTACATGAAAAAGTGATAAAAGCATCTTTTCAATTATCCAAAATCTTCGAAACACATCGTTGAAAAATCATTCTAATGTACACCAAAAAAAAAAAGGATTCGAAAACAAAGGTTTTTTTAATTGACAAAGGAAATGGGCCCTTAGTAGTGTCAACAAAACTATACTTTTTATAGATTAACTCAAAATGCAAATGGAATTGAACTTTGTAATTTCCTTGGTGACTTCTAATGCAAAAAATTAAACTGCAGTTTTTTTACGTGAGTGTTAATGTGTTAAAACAGAAAATTAAAAAATTGTTAGAAGAATAAAGAAATTTGGAAAACAGTAAAGAATCAGAAATATCTCGAGTCCACAATTTTCTTGTGCGTCCTTAAGGAATTTTAACTCCCGCATACGTTGCCAAGGTAATTGGTTAAATCCTCCCAAGATAAAACGGAATAAACCTTCTTGCAACAGTGGTAATACAAACTGCAAGATACCAACAAACTCAAAGAATGGAGCAAAATCACACTTACGAATTTGAGAGAGAGAGACTGCGAATTAGAATGCAGCATTTTCAGAAAAAAGAAGTTCTCTTGTGTTTTTCGTGTCTTGAAAATGGAGCCATACCTTAGAATTTATAAGCAATTATCAGAAGAGATGTCTGGAAAAGGCACCTTTTCAGAAGATGACACAGCCTGTCGCGGTCTTGCCGCAGTTATGCCAAGACCGCGACCAGAGTGGCTCTCTGAATCTGCAGCGGGATTCTGGCGCGGTCCTACCACGGTTACGCCAGGACTGCGGCCAGACTATCCTTTTGAATCTTCATCAGTGATCTGTTATTTAATTAATTATTAAATAATTAAATAAATTTTGTCCAAAAATAATCTTATCGATCATTTGACAAATCCGAAGTCGAAGTCGACGCCGAAACCGAAGCCGAGCCAAGCGAGCGACGACGGCGCGAGGGTTTATTGTCTTCAACTCCTTTTAAGAGCTTTAAGAAGTGATATATAAGAACACAAATGTAGTTGTCCCTCACCAATGAGGGAAAAAGTGTAAGACAAAAGCTCACTTCTTCAAATTTTTATTTTCCCTCCATTTTATTTCCCTCTATTTCTAATTCACACTTTTATACTTTAAATCCCGATGGCTTAAAAGTCCAACAATCCCTCACATGAATGGGAGTTACTGCATCAAGAAAGATCATAGATGAAAGCTGTGTGATTTACAATAAGGATTAATTGCATCTAGATAAGTTGATTTTCCTTTGAACTTTCCGTAGTGAATATATGTCAGATATACTCGGTCAATATGTAGATTTAATATCTTTGAACCATCGATCTTTAGTGTATACCTAGTCAACCATATGTCACGCAACCAACTCTTAACCGTGTTTTGGTTCTCATTGTTGTATTCGTTTTAGCCATGAACACCGCCTGGTTTTATAAGCGCATAGAGAATTGGCCTTACAAAATTTTTATTGAAGTTATTTCCACTTCACACTTACATAGGTGATTCCTAAACGTGTAATCCTTTTGATTGACACTATTTGATAACTACCACATCAAACTTAGGTAATGATTAAAGAACGTGTAAAGTTCTATCATTGTTACTGAATATTGTATTCATCATGAGAATGGACCAAAGATTTTATTTTGACAATGTTGAACCGTTCAATCACAACTTTGTTTGAGCTCCTTGAATCTAGATCTCGGAACATCCAAAATTCAAGGTAGAGTTATTGCCGTGTTGACTTGTCCTCGACCATAGTCCCATTCCGTTAGATGATTTCTCAACTCACTCTCTAGTTAAGCCTTTTGTAAGCGGATCCGCCACATTATCCTTTGATATTACATAATCAGGTGTGATAATTCCACTAGAAATTAATTGTCTAACGATGTTATGTCTTCGTCGTATATGACGAGACTTTCTGTTATACATTACGCTCCCTGCCCGTCCAATTGCAGCCTCACTATCATAATGTATGCAAATAGGAGCCAAAGGGTTTGGCTAGAACGGAATGTCTTGTATGAAATTTCGAAGCCATTCAGCTTCTTCACCGACTTTATCCAAAGCTATAAACTCTGATTCCATTGTATAGAGAGAGATACACGTCTGTTTGGAAGACTTCCGATATACTGCTCCTCCACCAACAGTTAAAACATATTCACTTGTGGACTTTGTTTCTGTTGAGTCGGTTATCCAATTTGCATCACTATATCCTTCGATAACCACAGGATATTTATTGTATTGCAAAGCGTAGTCTTGGGTATACTCCAAATATCCCAGAACTCGTTTCATTGCCACCCAGTGATGTTTGTTGGGATTACTTGTGAATCAACTAAGTTTACTTATTGCACAAGCTATATCAGATCGTGTATAGTTCATAAAGTACACTAAACTTCCAAACACCCGATCATACTCCAATTGAGACGTACTTTCACCTTTATTCTTTATAAGGTGATGGTTTAAGTCAATTGGAGTTCTTGCACTTATAAATCGAAGTGTTTGAATTTTTCAAGTACCATATTCACGTAATGTGATTGAGACAAAGGTAGACCCTAAGTAGTCCTCTGGATTTTAATTCCTAGAATTACATCAGCAACTCCTAAGTCTTTCATATCAAACTTACTAGCAAGCTTACGCTTAGCAGCTTGAATGTCGGTAATGTCTTTGCTCATTATTACCATATCATCAACATATAAGCAAACAATGACCATATAATTTGGAACGTTCTTAATGTAAACACATTTATCACATTCATTAATCTTAAAGCCATTTGACAATATTGTTTGGTCAAATTTTGCATGCATTGCTTGGGTACTTGTTTTAGTCCATAGAGGGACTTAACAAGTCGACACAACTTTTTTTTTGCGGAACCACAAACCCTTCATGCTGGTTCATGTAAATTTCTTCCTCTAGATCACCATTTAAGAAGGTCGTTTTTACATTCATTTGATAGATTTGAAGACCATATAAGGCGGCTAACGCTATTAGCATCCTAATGGATGTAATTCTTGTTACCGACGAGTATGTGTCAAAATAATCAAGACCTTCTTGCTTTCTAAATCCTTTGCAAATTAAGTCTTGTCTTGTATTTGTCAATAGTACCATCGCCCTTTATTTTCTTCTTGAAAACCCATTAATAACCCAACGTTTTGTTACCTAGAGGAAGATCAACCAATTCCCGGGTATGGTTGCTCAATATGTATTCTATTTCACTATTGACAACTTCTTTCTAATATTGTGCTTATGAGGAAGACATTGCTTCCTTGAAGGTACGAGGCTCATTTTCTAACAAAAAAGTCAAAAAATCTGGACCGAATGAAGTAGATGTCCTTTGACGTTTACTTCTTCTCGGATTTTCCTCATCAGGCATACCATATGTTATTTCCCCCCGAGGTCGTTTTGAATTTTGGTAGGTCACTTTACTTTCCTCTTTATACGGATAAACAGTTTCAAAGAATTCAATGTTATCTGATTCTATTATCGTATTAACGTGAGTCTCAGGATTTTTTTATTTATGAACCAGAAAACAATATGCCTTGCTATTGGTTACATATCCAATAAATACACAATCAATCGTTTTTGGAACTATCTTAACCCTTTTAGGTTTAGGAACTTGTACCTTAGCTAAACACCCCACACTTTGAAGTATTTCAAGCTAGGCTTCCTTCCTTTCCACTTTTCATAAGGAATGGATTATGTTTTACTATGAGGTACACAGTTGATTATTCGGTTAGCTGTAAGTATGGCTTACCCGCACAAGTTCTGGGGTAAGCCAGCAACGCATTCATCATCCCCTTCAACGTTCGATTCTTTCTCTCTGTAATTCCATTAGATTGTAGAGAGTAAGGGGCAATTGTTTGGTAAATAATACCATTTTCTAAACATATTTCTTTAAAAGGAGATTCATATTCGTTTGGGCAATTACCCTTGAAATCTTTCTTGCTTGGGTAATTATTTGGTCCAAAAACCTTATTTCTCTTCTTATTTTGTGGCGCCTCCTCAACAATGTTTACCCCATTATTGTCGAGTTTTCATGTGACTTCTTCAATATTTTTGTTGTCTTCTTCTATCCTCAAATGAACATTCAAGTCTTATAGTGTCATTTTCTTCTGCTTGTGTTTAGGATAGTTCTTAAAATCCTTCCACAATGGAGGTAAATTCTCAATGAAAGTAGCGACTTCAAAGGTCTCATTTATGACCATACATTCAATAACAAATTCATAATCAATAATAAGATAAATTTTATTAAATTATTGATTCGGATCACACAATGACTTATAATTCTTGGACTTAAATTATGACCGACCTAGTGTCAATCATCTTGAAATCCAAAAACCTTGCAGCCACAAACTTCTTAAGTACGACATCCTCAGTCTTGTAATTCTTCTCAAGCACATTCCATAACGCTTTTGAAGTTTCCATGACACTATAAACATTGTACAAGCCATATTATAAACTACTCAGAATGTAGTTTTTGCACAAGAAATCAGAATGTTTCCATGCTTCAGGTCAACAAGTTGTTCATCATCCGGAGTGTTTTCTGCCAAGATCGGAGGATCCTCCTTGATGAAACGTTGCAAACTCAACGTAGTAAGATAGAAGGGCCTGGAAAACATTTCGGGTTTCTTCTGCTGGTGCCATAGCATGGCAGGAGTTGAAGGCTTGACGAGGCAGCAACACTCGTAACAGTAGCACCCGTTCCCGCAACATTTTCATTAGTTTGGTATTCATTCGTCATGTTTCTGTAGAGTTGGAAACAAAATAGAACTTTGTCAATTCAGTGAAGTTTTGATATCTTCAAACTGAATACAAAACCAAACAGACAACACATATCAATGGTGAAGTTTTTACATACTTCAAATCCGTACGTTTATTATTCCGGCAAAGTTTTTATATACTATAAATCGGACAGAACAATTGTTAGAGTAGAAAGCACCAAGGCTTTAGTCTCCAACACAGTATATAGAAAACAGTTTAATATATATTTTAAAATAGAAACGTTAGTATAATAAAATTCCTTAAGCTTGTGAGCAAAAAAAAAATCAGAAAATTGCAAGAAGAAGAAGGAAATTTGAAAAACAGTAAAGAATAAAAAATATCCCGAGTTCACAATTTTCTTGTGCGTCCTTAAGGAATTTTAACCCCCTCACATGTTGTCAAGGTAATAGATTAAATCCCCACAGAATAAAACATAATAAACATTTCTGCAACAATGGCAATACAAACCGCATGATACCAACGAACTCAAAGAACGGAGCAAAATCACACTTACGAATTTGAGAGAGAGAGACTGCGAATTAGAATGCAGTGTTTTCAGAAAGAAGGAAGTTCTCTTGTATTTTTCCTGTCATGAAGGCCAGAGTGGCTCTCTGAATCTGCAGCAGGATTCTGGCGCGATCCTATCGCGGTTACGCCAGGACCGTGGTCAAACTATCCTTCAGAATCTTCAGCAATGATATGAAATTTATAAAATTATTAAATAATTAAATAAATTTTGTCCTAAAATAATCTTATCGATCATCTGACAAATCCGAAGCCGAGCCGAGCGAGCGACGACGACGACGCGAGGGTTCATTCTCTTCAACTCCTTTTAAGAGCTTTGAGAAGTGATTCTATATATAAGCACACAAATATAGTTGTTCCATATCAATGAGGGACAATGTACACGATAAAAGTTTACTTCTTCAAATTTTAATTTTTTCTCCATTTTATTTTTCTCTATCTTTAATTCACACTATTATAATTTAAAGCACACTGGCTTAAAAGTCCAACACTTTATTTCCGGAAATTTTCTTGAGTTGAAAATAAAATTAAAAAAATATGTACTTGTTAAAAATAGTGCTTACGTTTGCGAGGCTGGGACGTGTCACTTTGGGAAATAGAAAAGACAAGATGACATGCAGTCTCATAGCAGGCATCAGATACTATACCGGAAGCACGCCGACAACTCTAATTCAAACCTGTTATTGCCGGTTTCAGCTCCCGAGCTTCCACGTGTACCTAGAAAAATATATTACTCTAATCAGATTATATTTCTATTTTTAATAATTTACTTGCCTTTGAGTATCTCCGTTTGGTTAATGACTAATGAAAACATTTTTGGTAAGTAATCCTATTGGACCCTCAAAGAATCCCCAAGAATAATTGTGGCTTTTAGGTAAGTAGTTAATTAATAACTACCAATTCATCAGTCATTCAACCTTTGCTTATTTGTGAATATACCATATTTGAACAATAACATTGCTATTCAAAACTATTTTCCTCACCATGTCATGCTTATGTAATTATCTTAGTCTTCTACGTAGCAATCTAATTGATATGAAAAAAATGTATCTAAGTGTAATCTATAAAACCTTAATTGAATTTTTATGTTAATTAACTAAATTATCCATTCTTAAGAATTATTTTTGGTGAGTTTTTAGGAAATCCAACTAATATTATATCAACATAATTTATTAACTAATTGATGTCCCCTTAATAATATTTGTAAACTTTTTAACAAGATGTTTTTTATTTAACCATAGATTTTTTTAAAATCAAATAAATTTTTTGCTATTTAATCCTCAAATAATTTTAAAGTTATTAAGCTCAACAAGTGTTTTAACTTGTTGCACTATCGAGTTCTTTGTCATTTAATTAATTATTTCCTGAGTGCGCGCATAACCTAACAAGACATGATTTATTAATTTCACGAAATTATAATACGACAAAACGAAACTTTTTACCGATGAAAAATACCGGTTATACTTGTCATATTACAAATAATTAATACGTAATCTGCTTGCGCGTAATGTAATAGACAATTATTCCTTTATTGGAAAATATCGACAAAACTTTACTTTTAATATATGAATTACAAAATGGAATTTAATTTTTTAACATGATGGTTTTTAATACGAACCCTAAAAAAATATTTAGTTCTCTACATTTTTTGTGAAAAAAGGAAAAAAAATTTGCTTTAATTTCTTTTTTGTGAGGGGTGAGTAGGGCGTATCACGTTGGAAAATAGAAAAAGACAATAGGGCATGCAGTCCTATAGATACAAATGTGTATGTACCCAGTCCCACGTATCAGAAAAACATAAAATGCCGCCAACTAAACTCAAATGCCACGTAAGTAGTAGTGGACCCCACATATCTCCGCGGCTATATAAACCACTCTCTTTCACTCATTCTGTCATACATTAATTCTTTGATAATTCCTTTCCATTTTGATATGGCGGAAAATGACCTCTTGACTGGGACGGTGGCGGTTCCGACAGCGAACGGAGGGGTGCGTTCAGATGAGGTGCATTATAGGGGTGTGAGGAAGAGGCGATGGGGGAGGTACGCCGCTGAGATCAGAGATCCTGGCCAGAAAACACGTGTCTGGCTTGGAACTTTTGATACGGCGGTCGAAGCTGCTAAGGCTTACGATACGGCCGCGAGGCTGCTTCGTGGTAGGCGGGCCATAACTAATTTTTCTCCGACAACTGAGGATAACCTCATGAACACTAGAGATTTTATGGCAAAACTTAGTACTAGAAATCATGTTAACATTAATACAAACAATCATGGTCCCATTCAGAACAGTGATATTGGGTCTTCAAGCGGCGGTGGTGGTGCGGTGAGGATCCCGTTGCCCAATCAGAATCCTCAGTCGCGCCATTTTCCGGTTGCTGGATGTTCTGCTCCGCTGCAGTTGGCGCGTGATAGGTACTATGTGGAGGCTTTAACTAGAGCTGGAGTGATTACTAACCGGGATCCAAGTAGCCAAAAGAAGACGATTGACTTCATTGGCGGCGTCGTTAACGTCGGTAGTGGGCGTGGGTTTCCGACTGCGCCACCAACTACCAGCACCAGAGCTCTCAATCTTGAGCTCACCCTTGCACCGCCAGGGAATTTGTGAAACCCCCTACATTTGTCATTGAGAATATTGCATGCATCTCAATTTGTTTCCTTTTTATTTTTAAAAAAAATTCAGAAACTAATAAAGAAGAAAAAACAGGAATAAAAGCGGGATACGCCGCAGGCGGCAATAAGCAATGATCACTGTTGCTGTGAATATTCATAAGCAAAGCTGATCATTTTTCATTTTTTTTTAATTTTGTAACAGAGAAAAAGATCAAATACTGTATACTTGGCATGGGAATGTGCCTTTTATATGATATGTAATCTTTTCTCGTAGCTCCTAATAAAAGAATAAAATGCATGCTACTCTTTTCCTTTCTTCTTTTCAAAATTTAAATGGATGAAATTACGTTTTGTCTGATCGGTAGGAAGAGATGAAGGAGAAGTGAAGGGGCCTGTGGCACGAGGGACAAAGGGCGGTGCAGTCGGTTACGGATCAGGTGTTCCAATAAATGGTAAAGAAGTTTAACTTTTGTTCACTAGTTCTATAAAATTATTGGCATATACTTCTAAAATAAATTAAAGTAAGTGTATAATTTTTTCTATTAGAAGTATTTAATAAGTCACTTGCTTATAGTAATTAAATATCGAGAGTGTTTGACTCAAAAGATTTTAAATTTTTTTTGAACAAATCAATTAAAGATGAATAAGTAAATCTTACTTAAACATAATTAATTCCAGACCGAAAAGTTAACGACGATGATTGCATATGAGATGAGGGAGATATGATTGATCGTATTCAGATTCAACATTGCATTCCTCATCTATTGGCGAGGCAGGGGAATCATATCTTTTCTTTGAGATTACTTTTCGTTTCCTAGGATACAAAAAAGGAGCTCTTTTTTTATCCTCTTTTCGAGAGAGTGGAGAAGCCCCAAATAATTGAGAGTCTTTCTTGGTTGTATATAATCGAGGTACCTTTACCCTTTGTTTAACTCTATGCTTTCTAGTCACTGGTGTATTCTGGTCATGATTTAAGGCGTTACTATTTTCGATTCATCGGATGTCTCAGAGGAGAAATGGAGTGGGCTCTATTGACTTTCACTGCTCAGTTGCTGAGGCGGGATATCAGGCAACCTGATCATGGTGGTCAGATTTTGACCAATACAGTTAGTCCCTCCGTCTGTGGGGGTCGTCCTATGTCGGACTCGGTAGACAGATTATGTTCGTTACGTCATCGAGAGAAATCAGGCCTATAACTTTCCATTACTTAGTCGCATTCTGTGGGTTTTTGGCAGATTGGTGGCGTCCTTTCGATTCTCATGGACCATTGAGCTGGTTTCGCAATCGAAACATCGGTTGGCACTGAAGCGTTGGTTCGTGGTTACTATCATATGACATACATTTTTGAGATTCCTAAACATTTCGTGCCCTATCGAATTCGAATGGCGACTCTTGAGTTTTGTGCTCGGGGAATTTATGTCTCTTATAAATAGAGGAAACTTGTCATTTGATTGATTTACTTCATCTTTCGCTTGAGAGAGTTCTTCAGATATAGCTTTTTCTGATACCTCGAATTTCTGCATACCTACTTGCTCACTGAAATCTTCCATTTCTTCTTTTTATTACTTCTTTTGGCACGTTTTCTGTTGAAAAATGGCTAGTGATTCTTCTTGTTACAATCTTCCTCCCACTAATGCGGTACCGAAGAGTTCTGTTCAGTGGCAGATGCGGCAGAGGATGAGGGGGTTCCCGCAATGGTTGAGATCTTGCCTCACCCTGGGAGGGAGGTGACCGACTTCAGTATTAGTGGTGGGGGGGGAACAGGAACTTGTCCCCTCCGTTATGAGGGAAATAGACATTGTGGAGTTTAAAGAAAGGTAGGGAGTTCCCAACTACATCCATATGCGGCCGGTGGAGAGGAACAACATAGTTCACTTCGACCGTCCTAGGTGCTGCGCGTTCTACGCTTACCCCTTCATTGTAGGGTATGCACTTCCCTTTCCTATGTTGGTGTTGGATTTGTTTTATTTCTACAAAGTGTGTCTTGCCCAACTTTCCCCTTATTTGTACAAGTTATTCCTTATGTTGCTCAAGTATGCTGAACTCGCCGGTCGTGAGGTCACTTTGGACCACATGCTCAGCTTCTTTTCCCATCAACTTAATCGTGGTTCGATGATTCACATGCGTCCTGGGGGGGTCAAGGGGTTTGGTGGTGAAGATGAATGACTAGACCAACCGTCATTTCTGTGAGAATTATTTTTATGTGCGGACCAAATATATCATGGCGCCAACGGCATTCCTCGAGAGATGGAATTTTGCGCGTGAGTTTGTATTTTTTTAGGTCAATGTAATGCTCGACCGCTTTCCTACGAGTACTAAATTTTATCAGGTTTTTGCAGCTGAGAGATTACCCCCTCGCTTATCGAGGGTATCTGCGAATGCGTAAAGCCATACTTCCCCATACAATAGGGATTCACACATGACCGATCTTCCATGAGAGGTTCGGGCGCAGGCCCCTTACAGGTGAGATAGCGCCTTCGACTACTGGTCTTTCCTTTATTCGTTGTTATCTTGTTCAGCCTCTTATGCATCATTTGTCGTTGACAGGGCGAGTGCGCAGAGAAAGGGCTCCTCCGTTAGCTTTTCGCCAGCCGATCGCATCTACTCATCCTATCGCAGTTCCTGTTGCTCGGCCTTTGTCGAGGGTCAGTTGAGTCTACGGCCTTGGTTATTCCAGCGAGGGCCGTTTCTCAGTATGAGGTTATGACCGGTATAGTTCGCCCAACATCGGAAATCACCATCTATTGGAGAGTAGAATGTGAGGCAGAACCCCCAACAATGATTCAACTGGACGACTCTCCCTGGTGGGCTCTGGAGAAGGTTTTATTGTGGCTTCTCCAGTGAGGTCGGAGCATATCATTGGAGTTGACGGTGTTCGTGATCAGCAGTCGAAAACTCATGCCGCCGTCTCGACTCAATCATAGATCCCTGCTGTTATTGGTGATCAACAACTAGCCATGGCAGAGAACCAGACTTCTGGGGCTGCCGTCGTGGCTCTAGACATTCCCTCATCTTCGGCAGCGGATCGTGCTCCTCCTTTATCAGCAAAAAGAGGAAAAGGTGTGGTGGTTGACGACTATGAATATGAGTTAGACCTGGACCTTGATGATGTCAGGATGTCTGAGGGGGGTCTTACTCATTCGGTGGTTAATGTGGGGGGCTTGGCCCGTGTTCTTCAGATCCCTTCTGGCATTACTATATTGGTGGAAGGGGAGGATATGGTGCCGTAATTCAGCCTATTATGCTCTGAAGCTGAGAATGAGTCCCTTCGGGATGTCCCCGATGCTGAGTTGCGGGACGAGGTGGCCGTCATGGGCTTAAGGGTACGTTACATTTTGTTTTATCTTTATGCTTTTGCCTTTTTTGAAAGTACTAGTTTAACCCCGTCTTTATGTCTTCCAGACATATATGGTGGGAGTGGAAAGCATTCGCAGGGCCAACATTCGGGCAAGGGTTTTCTTGAAGATGCTGGAGAAGTGTCCTCGCTACCGTGGCAGATGTCGCGAGATGCATGAGCGGCTGATGGAGAATCCACGCAATCAGGCCCTTGGTGAGGAGTTGGAGAAAAGGGACCAGGAATTGTTGCAGACCATCCGCAACAAGAGCGAACTCAGGGAGCAGCTTTGCATTAAGGACGAGGAGCTCAGGTTGGGTAAGGGGATCGCAGGGAGTGTGAGCACTTGCAGGGTAGGTTGAGGTCGATGCAGTGGGAGATAGACCAGAACTTGGTCAAGGTCGAGGCGATGAGAATGGAGTGGAAGAGAAAACTTACCGCGATGGAAAGAAAAGTTGCTGGATTGGATAACATTGAGAGAGCCTAGTCTGAGGGTTTGGTGAGGGCGACAGCCTTGAAGAACGCCATTTGCATACTCCAATCTGAACAGCAGTCGGAGAGAGCGACAACCACCCTTAGGGAGGTAAGGCTCGAGGAGTTGATCAGGAGGCATCAGTTCTGATAGATCGGGTCACGGCCCTAGAGGTGAAAAATAAGTGATTACAGGCTCAGGTTGAGTCATCTTCCGCTGTCTTTCCCTGCCAAATGCATGAGCTCTAGGTTTATGCTGAAGCCCAGGGGGACATATATATGAGTTTATGGGAGGCGGACACCGTGGCTGAGACTGCTTATGATGAAGCGCGAGCGAAAGCAGGGGAGGTGCGCATCAATTGCGGGTATGACGCAGCGACGCCCGAAGCTAATGGGGATACAGATGATGGTGACGGAGAGCCTCTTGGAGATGGTGGCGATGGTGATGATGATGATGCTGATGGTAGTGGTGACGACGGTGATGACGTCGAATGAAGAATTTTGTCCTATGTTTTTATTTTCAATTGTTTGTCGATTGTTTTTCATTCGTATTATTTTCTCCACCCCCCCTTTTTTTGGTTGGCTTGGGCCATATGTAAGCGCCGATAGCCCACACTGTGGCTTCGTATTAATGAGAGTTCTTTTATTTGCTATTTGTCTTGTACTTTACTTTTCTTTCAATTGCTTATGGATTTGGCGCGGGATAGATGCCCGTATAGCAAGTCCCTTACCACGGCAGACTCAACCACAGGGAGCTTAGAGTGGAGTCAAATATTTGTTTGGTCTAGAAATTTGTTTTAGCTCCTAATTATACTTCTAACATTTTTATGGTTTTTATGATTATCAACTACAATTTAACAACTACTAATTAAAACTAAGTTATACTAAGATAATAATTCTAGGTTGTATGCAAGATAGAGAAAGGCACTAGGATCGTGGCATTTACCTATGTGGCCAACTAACGGGTAGAGATTCCTAATACAAGAACGATAATTATGGGGTTTATGCTATAACTGTTGCACGATTGCAATCACTCTCAAACCTCTCGGTAGAGAGAGGGATTTTGCTCAATTGACTCTCTCGAGACCAATTAGATAGGCCAATTTGTCCAAGCAACATAGGGTTCAAGTTGGGTAATTATTCTCTCGAGGTTTAACCCGTTAATTGGGATTACCATTCTCATGGGTTCATCCCAATTCCTTATTGAAATTAAACTTGGGGCCATAGATTCTCTTTCTCAAGAAGAGTCAAAAGCCACTAAGCTAGACTTAGTGTTTGCAACAACCAAATCTAATGAATTCATAAAATTAACCCAAATAGCAAACGCCCAACATCATTCAAGCATTAAATAATCACACCCATTAATTATCCACACTAGGGTTGAGCCACAACCCTAGCTAATGGGTTTAGCTATACGTAATAGAAACAGAAATTGAAGAAATAATACATAAAATTGATATGTTAATTAACTATAATGTTAATCTACAAGATTCCATGATAAAACAAGATGAAATTGCCCAAAATAGGCTAAAACTTGAGTCTCATGAGTGCAACAACTATCTAATATCTAATACATCAGCTAAAAAGTAAAATATTCTATTTATAGTACACAGTAAAATCTGGACAAAAATACCCCCGCGGGTCTGGCGCGGACCGCGCATAAATACAGTGCGGCTGCATAGGGGTCTTGGTCTTTAATTCTCTCTTTTGAAGATGGGGTGCGGACCGCGCTAAAAGGTAGTGCAGCGGACTGCACATAAATGAGGCGCGACCGAGTGGAGAACTTGGCAAAATGATCCACTCTCTGAACATCATCCACACGGACCGCCTTGTTTTGGTGCACGACCGCATTGGCAGAGTTTGCAAAAATATCGAGTCTCTGAACATCATCCACGCTGGCCACACTGTTTTGGTGTACGACTGCGTGGGTTTGCCTTTGCATTCTCTTGTCTCTGAATCTCCTTAGGCACGGACCGTGTCAGGATGAGCGCGGACCGCGCATGTCACAACTGAAATGCCCAATCTCTAAACTTCCAGCGTGGCTGCATGGCAAAGCAGTGCGGTTCGCTCTCGGTCTCTTTGTTCCCCACTTTACTTGACTTTAACACTTGGTAGATTTCACTCCATTTCGAACCGATCTTTGACATTTGTCATCTTGTCTCTCAAACCTGCAATCAAGCGCAGCTTGTAAGCATTTTTGGACTAATTTATGGTAATTCACGCACAAAGCTTAGGCAAGAATGGGTATAAAACGTGTTAAAATCATAGTTATCAACTCCCCCAAACTTAAACCTTTGCTTTTCCTCAAGCAAAATAAAATAAGACCTACCCCTCATAGGAAAACATCCAAGTAATTCCTGCCTAACCTAAAGTAACTTCAACAAGCATCAATTGGGACTAACAATTGCCCTCAATGCGAACGCATTATTAACACATTTAAAGTTTGAAAACTTGTGGATCAAGTGTGACACAAGAGCATCAAGAGTTGACACATTTCATCAAAGATTTTTTTCAATTACTTTGGTCATTATGGAACCCAAACTCACACATCCTCAACTCTCCCTAAATGCACCTCAGCATTTAGAGTATTGACACACAAACTGAGGTAGATGGATTCTCACTCATCTCTCTCAAAGAAAATGGACAAGTCTGGCTCTTAGTACCATATGCTTGCCCCTTATGTAAGTATCCACTAATGTAGGCTTCCCTCAACTCAAGATCATATAGGGCTTTTGAGGAGTCATTGTAAAGGCTTTACGTAGGACATGTTTTTATTCAATTAGGTTCAATCTTCCCTTAAGCACTCCTTTTGATTTATTTTTGCATACTTTCTTGACTCATTTAAGTATTTCACTTATTTCAAGGGGTTAGAGAGAAAGTTTTCACTCTTTCTTTAGCAATTCAAAACCTTTCTCCTTTTGTCTACTTTTTTTCCACACTTTTTTCACTTTTTGTTGTCCTTGAATTCCCTTTTTTTTGTTCTTATTCACTTTTGTCTTTCTCTTTGTCTTTTTATATTTTTCATTGCCTTCCTTTTCTTTTGCTTTTGTACCTTTTACCATATTATTTCCTTTCTTGTCTCTCCCCCCAAACTTAGACATTTGCCATCACTCAAGGGAAGATTTAGGTTCCAAGAGAGGATCTCATTGAGATCAGGTATAGGTTGTATCTTGATTCATGAAAGAAGAAGGTTTAAGGCTCAAAAGGGGTGAACTAGGGATCATTTTATTGATAGGTCATGGAAATTGTTCAAATTTGTCATTTTGGATTAAGGAGGGCCTATAATCACTCCTCAAGTCAAGTTTCACCTATGATTTCGCCTCAACAAACATTCAAGGCAAGTTCTAGACTATCGACTCGGTACTTGGGCTCACGATTTGAATTCTCACCACACACAATGACGTTAGTTACGATTCAAGCGCACAATGGCCAAAAATGACCACTTGATGATTGTTTGGTCAACATAAGAGTCTCAAGGACACAACATCACCATCCTAAACACAACATCATATCTTTGACCATGGGATCAAAGACAAATGTGTTAGGCCCAAGTGAAGCTTTGCCTGAGGTAACCTTAACTACAAAACTTGAAAATCAAAAAGCAAAATAAAAAATGGACTCAACCCTTAAGAAGGTTGTCACATCATCTATCATTGGAAAGAGCCACCCAGTTCACACAGCACTCTACCCTTAGAAAGAACCGTGGCATTAAGAAAATCAAGGGCTTATTGCAAATTCCAAACAAAACAAAAAGGCTACGAGCCTAACTATGCAACTAAAACAAAAATATTTTAACAAAAATAGAACCAAAATGAAAAACCAAATGAATATGCACAAAAGGGAAGTAGAATATACCACAGAGGGTAATGAATATATAAATAACGTTGAAAAAACATCTAGAATGAAAAGTTATATACAAACCACCTATCAAATACAAATGTGCTAAAAGTAAAGAGAATATATATAGTCATTCCAAATGTCAATCAAAATAGTAAGGCGCACCCCCACGAATAAAAGCTGGAATTGTCCTCAATGCCAACTACCAAAATAAGCATAAGTGATAGCTAAAGAATATAGAGTGGCCCCTCAAGCCTAATCTGTCGCCATGTGATCAGTGGTCCCTAGATCCTCTATACTAGCGGGAACCTAAGACTGCCTGCTGCTGTTGTGCTGCTGGGACAGGTGCAGAAGAACTGGCTGAACATTCGGTGGAGCACTAGAAATACCTTCTTGAACCTGTGCTACCTCTATCACAACTCCCTCGGTGCTAAGGAGTTTCCTCTTCTTCCTCGGCTGCTTGGGAGCCTCCTCTTGCTGAGGCTGAACCGCTGCTAGATCTACAGTCGGATCCCCAAATAGTAAATCAAGTGGCATCTGGTCTGCCAAGAGCTTATCCACATCCTCTCTCATCTTTTTTACTGAATCCTTTGAAGCCTTCTGCTTCCTCAACTTCTTGTGCTTCTGAGCCAACTTATCCAAAGCCTTGCTGTGTGCCCCAATTGCCTTAGTCAAGGCATCTTGCATCGCCATCATCTATTCCTGGTTGGCCGGGATCTTCTTTAGTGTTTCCTCAATTGAAAGAGGAATCTCAACCATGGCAGGTGCTGACTGTGCCTGAACGACAATGGCCAAGTTGGACAACTTAGATGTCGCAGCTGACATCCAGTTGTTCAAACTAGCTAAAGACTGAGTGAGCTAGTGGGCAGTGAACCGGTAAGTCTTCGATGAAGGGACAACCAGGTCTGCTGAAGTAGATGTACCAGCAACAGAAGAAGGACCCAGGGGCAGTGTCTCATTGGTAGTAGGGATTGTGGAAGGCTCAATAACTGCTGGCTCCTCAGACTGGCCAGGTGCGGTGGAAATGGATGCCTGATTCTTTTTGGACCTCTTTGGATTGTCGGTACCCAACTGACTGTACCATGAGTTGGGGCCTAATGGATCTACCTTGATATCAAACCACTTTTTCTTTACCTTCAATTCTCTAGAGTATAGGAAAAGAGTGTTCGGGAAGGGATAGTTTGTGTTGGTCTCTTGTCCGACCGTAGAAATCACCCTCGAAATAATGTTTCCCACATTTATAGGAAACCCGTCTATAATAGATGCCACTAGAACAACACGGGAAATAGGAACTGTGTGATCATGGGTTGAAGGATCAAGCCTACCACACAAGAAAGTCAACCAACCCTTTGCCTCGAAATTGAGAGTGTTCCGCAGGATCTTCTCCCCTGCCTTCAACCATACTGGAACTGTGCCCGTGATTGCCAAGTGCTGGGCCAACCAAGGATGAACCTCTTCTTTCATTTCCAGCTTTTCTATGTATTGAGATTCATCCTCTTTGTTGAACCCCAAAAATTCATTCAGGGACTTCCCATCAAACATCATTAATTTGTCCCGCACTTTTGTCACCTTTGAGTCCCTCACCACATGATGCACATTACAATAAAATTCTTTCACCATATGTTCATTGGCGACATACAACGTTCCTTGAAGAAACCCCAGCCCTCTCTAGTACGGAATTGTGATTGAACATTTTCGGGTTGAGAGGAACAAGATCAGAGTCAATAAATTGCCCCTCCGGAATCAATTTCTTTTTGGCCACCACTCTCTATATCTGTGGAAGGCTATTTAAGTTACGAATCTATCAACCCAGGCTTTCGGTTTTCCGGTCCGCTCCACTCCCCCGACTTGTGGTTCACCCTCCTCACCATATCCTCCACTCTCCCCTGATAATGAAGTTGTGGGAGAGGTGGAGTATTATTCTTCATCTCTTGCTACAGAATCATCATACGAGTCCGAAATAACATTGACTGGTTTCATGGAGGTGGGTGCAGGGTCAGGTAAAGGAGTATCACGCAGCTGGAACAATGTAGACATGTGAGTGGGGGCACATTCTGAGGTGACGCTCTGGGATGGTACATACTCACTCCTCGTAGAGTGTGAGGCCGCTCTATCAGCTTCTCATATCAGCTTATGAGTCTTTTTATGCTCTCCCGAACCTGGGGAGTGAGTTTAACCACCCGCTTTCCTTTGCCCCCTCGGGAGGAACCACCTCTCCCGGGTTGCTTTTATTCTTTTTGCCACGTTTGCTAACCACAATGAAGCAGAAAAAGAAAAAAGTCATGCGGTCGCGCTGAGGTAGCGGACCACGTGAAACTGGAGCGGTGACCGCGCTTGAGAGGTTCCAATCACACCTCTATCTGAACTTACCAACGCGGTCTACACTGATTTGGACTGCGACCACGTTGGTTCAGCGCGGACCTCGCAAAAAGGATTGCAGACCGCGCTTTACAATGACTCCAAACACTCACTCTCTGAACTTTATCAGCACGGACCGCACTAATTTGGAATGCAGTCGCGCTGATCTAGCACAGACCGCATAAATTAGACTTAGCAAACAACAAAGAGGTGGCGCGGACCACACAGAAAGGATGCACGCCCGCGTAGGTCTGATAATTAACTGAGTTGGGAATTTTCATTTATGTCCAATTTTTGTTCAAATTATGGGTCCTAATTGTTTCTACTCAATTAGTAATCATGAATTCATGCCCATTATTTAACATAAACACACAAAATCTAACCTAACAGTTTAAACTAAGAAGAAATAGAAGAAAACAAGAAATTATACTAATGGGAAGCAAATAAAATAATCAAAAAAATTAAACTATGAATGAGATTAATGAGGAATGTTACCAGGGATTGTAAAAATTTAACTACTTGAAGCAATCTTGATGAACAGTGAAAATTTAAAGCTCAGGTAGAAAATTGGTGAAAAGGTTAAAATGAAGCTTAAGGTCCCTATTTATAGAAAACATCGTAGGACCCATCACCTACCTACCAGCGTCCGCGCATAAATGGTCGCGAACCGTGCTGGATTTCCAGCCTTCTCAATTGAATGAACAGCCCACGCAGACCGCATTATTTTGGTGCGCGACCGCGTGGGAAACTTCATAGAGCATGTAACTTGGGCCTTTCCTGCATGTACCGCACAAAAATGTCGCGCGGACCGCGTAGCTTACTTTAGAGTCTCAGCTCCCTATAGCACCAGCCTACGCGGACTGCACTATTTTGGTGCGCGGCCGCGTGGGCAAACATCAGAGACCTGTCATTTTTTACTTGTGTCCTACATTGGTTCAACATTATCCCTGCAACACCTAACAAAATATTAGCTTAAAAATTCCTAATCTACAACAGAAAACAAAAAGAAAGAAAAAGACATGGGTTGCCTCCCAAGAAGCGTCTGATTTAACGTCGCGGAACGACACATGTTACCATCAAAGTCACTTCAAATGAATGAATGTCATCACGTGGCTGTCATCAAAATTTCCCAAGTAGTGCTTGACATGATTCCCATTGACCAATAATACTTCACTATTCTTATTTTTGATCAATGGCACCAAATGGAGTTACACCAACAACTTCGAATGGACCGGTCCACTTAGATTTTAGCTTGCCCGGAAATAACCTTAACCGGGAGTTGAAGAGAAGAACCATGTCACCAAATTTGAATTCCTTCCCTCGAGCATACTTTCTGTGAAGGTACCTTATCTTGTCCTTGTACAAGGACGAGCTGGAGTAGGCATGAAACCTAAACTCATCAAGTACATTCAGTTTCTCAACCCGAAGATTTGCAGCGACATCTCATTCTAAGTTCAACATTTTCATGGCTCATATAGCCTTATGCTCCGATTCCACCGGAAGATGATAAGCCTTCCCAAACACCAACTGATACGACGACATACCAATCGGAGTCTTGAAAGCTATACGATAAGCCCAAAGAGCATCATCCAATTTCTTTGACCAGTCGGTCCTATTTGCATTAACAGTCTTGGACAAAATACTCTCGATCTCTCGGTTAGAAACCTCAACTTGGACAATCGCTTGAGGATGATAAGGAGTGGTCACCTTGTGATTTACCCTACACTTTGCTAGCAAAGAATCAAATTCCCGGTTACAAAAATGAGAACCACCATCATTAATGATAGCACATGGAGTGCCAAACCTTATGAAGATATTCTTTTTCAAGAACGCCACTACACTTCGAGCTTCGTTGTTGGGAAAAGTGACGGTCTCGATCCATTTCGACACATAGTCAACCACTACCAAGATATTGGTATTACCACAAAAACTCACGAATGTCCCCATAAAGTCGAATCCCCAAACATAAAAAATATAAACCTCTAGAATCGTGTTAAGGGGCATCTCATCTTTCTTTGAAATCCCTCCGGCTCATTGGCATTCATCACATCTCTTGACAAAGTCACCGGTATCTTTGAACAAAGAAGGCCAATAGAATCCAAAACTAAGCACTGTAGACATTGTCCTTGCCCCGCCATGATGGACACCATAGGGCGAAGAGTGACAAGCTTCCACAATACTCAACTGCTATTATTCGGGAACACATTGACGAATTACACCATCAGTGCAAATTTTGAAAAGATATGGCTCATCTTAATAATAGTCCAAACAATCCCGCTTGAGATTTTCCCTTTAGTTAGAAGAGAGCTCATACGGGACCACACCAGTAACAAGATAGTTGGCAATGTCGGCAAACCACGACATGTCTAATAAAACCGAGAGGAGTTGTTCATCCGAAGAAGTATCATTTATCTCAAGACCATCTGAAGGCCTCCCTTCCTCCTCCAATCGAGACAAGTGGTCCGCCACTTGGTTTTCACTTCCTTTTCTATCAACAATCTCCAAATCAAATTCCTGAAGAAGTAGTAACCATCTCATTAACCTCGCTTTTGAATCTTTCTTGGTCATCAAGTACCTAAGGGCGGCGTGATCGGTATGGATAATCACTTTGGCTCCCATTAGGTATGGGCGAAATTTCTCTATGAAAAAAACAATGACAAGCAATTCCTTATCGGTGACCGTGTAATTCCTTTGAGCTTCATTACTTGTCTTGCTTGAGTGGTACACCGGATGGAACATCTTGTTGATTCTTTAGCCCAAGACCGCCCCCATTACAACATCACCAGCGTAATACATGAGTTCAAATGGCAAGCTCCAAATGAGTGCGGTAATGATAGGGGTTGTTGTCAACTTGTGTTTTAGAAGCTCGAAAGCCTCCATGCATTTCTCACCAAATTCAAACTTAGCATCTTTCTCTAGCAATTTTCACAACGGGTTAACTACCTTAGAAAAATCTTTGATGAACCTTCGGTGGAAACCCACGTGCCCCAAAAAGCTCCTTACCCCTTTGACAGAAGTAGGGGGAGGTAACCTTGAAATGACTTCAGTCTTGGCTTTATCAACTTCGATACCTCTCTTCAAAATCTTGTGACCCAATACAATACCCTCTTCTACCATAAAATGGCATTTTTTCAATTGAGAACTAGGTTTGTGTCTTCACATTGGGCCAACACACGGTTTAAATTTTTCAAGCATTCCTCAAAGGAGTCCCCCGCCATGCTAAAATCATCCATTAAGACCTCCAATAAATCTTCCACCATGTCGGTAAAGATTGCCATCATACATCGTTAGAAGGTCACTAGTGCATTACATAGTCCAAATGGCATTCGAGAGAAGGTGATACTTGGTCTTCCGGGGCAATATGAATTTGGTTATAGCCTGAATACCCATCCAGAAAACAATAGAAAGCCCGACGCGCAAGGTTATCAAGCATTTAGTCAAGGAACGGCAATGGTAAATGATCCTCTAGAGTCACCTTGTTCAACTTCCGATAGCCCATACACACTCTCCAACCCGTCAGAATACTAGTCGGAATAAGTTAATTGTTGTCATTGGTCACCACCATCATTCCTCCCTCTTCGGCATACATTGTACTGGAGAAGTCCACGAACTGTCAAAAATGGGATACACTACACCGACATCAAGACACTTGATAACTTCCTTCTTGACCACTTCTTGCATAGCCTCATTAAATCTCCTTTGATGTTCAAGAGAAGGCCTAACATCCCCCTCCATTATGATCTTGTGCATGCAAAATGCGGGGCTAATACCTCAAATATCGGCCAAAGTCCATCCAATTGCCCTCTTGCGCTTTTGAAGAATCGCCAAAGTGGCGTCAACCTACACATTAGTCAAGCAAGACGAAAGAATAACATATAAATTGAGATTGGGTCCCAAGAATTCATACCTGAGGTGAGGAGGAAATTGTTTCAACTCCAACACTGGTGGCTCCTCTATAGATGGCTTGGTGTGTGGAGTTTTGCGATTTTCAAGATCTAGAGAAAACTTCCTCGGCTCATAAGAATACGAGCCCATGCCATGCAATGCGTTCACACGCTCCACCCTTCCGACACCATCATCAACATCCATGTTCAAGAGCACGGCCTCAAGTGGGTCCTCAACATTTTCCATTGCGCTTGTGTCATCCACTATCATCGCCTTGACAATGCCAATAAACGAGTACACCTCGATTCTATTTGGTTGCCTCATAGATTTGCACACGTGGAACACTACTTTTTCATCACCAACACGGAAGGTCAATTCTCCCACTTCAACATCAACCAAGGCCTTCCCCGTAGCTAGGAAAGGCCTTCCAAGAATAATAGGCACCTCGAAATCTACTTCACAATCCAAGATCATGAAGTCGGACAGCAAAATGGAACTTATCAATAGGAACAAGGACATCATCAATAATCCCCAAAGGCCGCTTCACTGACCGGTCCGCCATTTGAAGCCTCATAGAAGTTGGACGAGGTTGTCCGATTCCCAAGGTCTTGAAGATAGAATATGGCATTAGATTGATACTTGCCTCCAAGCCACAGAGGCCTTTTGCAAAGTTGACACTTCCAATGGTACATGGGATAGTGAATGCACCGGGGTCCTCAAGTTTCGGATCCATAGAATGTACAATTGTGCTCATTCGATGGGTCATCTTGATTGTCTCACAGTCCATTGACCTCTTTTTTTGGAACCAAATCTTTCATGAACTTTGCATACCCCGGAATTTGCTCAAGTGCCTCCACCAAAGGCAATTGATAGTCAAACTCTTCATCATCTCAATGAATTTCTTAAACTGGTTGTCCCCTTTTTTCTTTGCCAATCAGTGAGGATATGGCGGAGGAGCCCGAGGCAATAGTGCTTTGGCTTTGGGCACTGCCGGCTCAAGCATATCAATCACGTGTTCCCTAGATGGTTTCACGACCTCTTGTGTCTCCTTCTCAACCTTATATATATCAATTTTCACATCATCTCTCACACTTGGGTCAACTACATCTTCAACCACCAAAGGCATTTCATTATCTCGTAACTCATCTTAATCCACCATAACTTGGTTTCCTCTTGAGGCATGCACATCACCGCTTCTTCCATTTCGCATTGTCACTTCCATCACATGATTGTTGTTCCCACCATTACGGTTCACTACCGTATCACTTGGTAGAGCACCCCTTGGGCGAGTATTTAAAGATTGAGAAATTTGGCCAAGTTGTACTTCCAAGTTGCGGATAGAAGTGTTGTGGGAGACCAATTGAGCATCAAAGTCTTGGTTCTTCTTCATTATTTGCTCAAACATTACTTCAATTCTACCAAATTCATTTCCTGGAGAACTAGACCCTTGAGATTGAAATGGTGGTGGGTTGTTCGGTTGTTGAAACATCGGAAGCCTTTGAAAGCCTTGCCCCCAATTTCCTTGACGGGATGGTATTTTCGAGAAAAGAGAGAATGTCATTGTAAGGCTATGAAACTCTCCATAGAGAGGCATACCAAATCAATATCATTAATAAAAGATCTCTATATTTCTCTCCCTAATAAATAACACTTGTCTTTTGCAATTTCCATTTGGTCTTTTGATTATTATGATCTGCTATGATTGGCCTTGATTTATTTCGATTTTTTTCATGCTTACAAAGTGTATGATAACTTTGAGCTAAACAATTTGGCGCCGTCTGTGAGGATTTCATAGCACAATCGCGTAGTTCTTCCCGAGACCAAAAGGAAAGAAACTCCAAAGAACAACCCAGCTCAAACAATCTGAAGTGATATCGAACAAAGGAAACTTGAAGATCTCGAGTCGAGATCCAACTCCTCTATCACTCCTCCCTCAGATAGTACAAGCAAGAAGAAGAAGTAGTCCCCACCCCCACCCCCACCCCTGGGGGAAAAAGAATCTAAGGTACTCATGTGTCCCCGATGCAGGAACTCGTCGGTAAAAGACACGAAGGCATCTCAAAATCGAGATCCACGATGGAGTAACCTATGAGAACTAATCGAGAAAAAAACACATAAATCGTGCGAATTCAAAAACCAAAACAGACTGCTAACGCCCTATACACATGACGATGGGTCATGCGAGAGAAAAATTTCAACTACAAGTTGAATTGGGACTAGGGCTATGCGCCTTCACTAGCGAAAAATTACAAAGTTCAACAATGGTTGAACAACAACTCAGGCTACGTGCCTTTGCCAAAAAAGTTCAACTACAAGTTGAACAGGGACTCAGACTATGCGCCTTCGCCAACAAAAAATTTACAAAGTTCAACTCTGGTTGAACAACAACTCAGGCTACGTGCCTTCCCCAAAAAGGTTCAACTAATGTTGAAGTGGAACTTAGGCTATGCGCCTTCGCCAAAAAAAAAATTATAAAGTTCAACTACGGTTGAACAGCAACTCAGGCTACATGTCTTTGCCAAAAAAGTTCAACTACAAGTTGAACGGGGACTCAGGCTATGCGACTTTGCCAATAAAAAATTACAAAGTTCAACTCTGGTTGAACAACAACTCAGGTATGTGTCTTCGCCAAAAAGTTCAACTACAAGTTGAACTGGGACTCAGGCTATGCGCCTTCGCCAGCAAAAAATTTTGCAAAGTTCAACTTTGGTTGAACAACAACTCAGGCTACGTGCCTTCGCCAAAAAAGTTCAACTACAAGTTGAACTGGGACTCAGGCTATGCACCTTCGCCAACAAAATTTTTTTCACAAAGTTCAACTACGGTTGAACAACAACTCAGGCTACGTGACTTCACCAAAAAGTTCAACTACAAGTTGAACTGGGACTCGGGCTATGCGCCTTTGCCAACAATTATTTTTACAAAGTTCAACTACGGCTGAACAACAACTCAGGCTACGTGCCTTCGCTAAAAAACGTTCAACAACAAGTTGAACTGGGACTCATGCTATGCGCCTTCGTCAACAAAAATTTTTACAAAGTTCAATTACGGTTGAACAACAACTCAGGCTACGTGCCTTCACCAAAAAGTTTAACTATAACTTGGACCAGGGCTCAGGCTGCGTGCCTTCACCAGTCCGAATCGCAAGATTCAACTACAGTGGAACAACGACTCAGGCCACATACCTCTACTATTGCAATCCCAATCTTGCTCAAACAACAAGTCTGAACGCCTTCGTTCGCAAGCCTAAAGAGCCACGGACGGAGAAACGGGTTAAGCTCCCTCCCATTCAAGTACGTACACCTAACTCGAACTAAAAATTGGGCCACGTAAAGTTCGGCCCCGTTCGAAGTACGAGGCCGCGTACAGCCATTAGTTCGGCCATGCCTGAACTAAGGCTGAGGCTAAATGCCACTATCGCCAAATATTGACCACAACTTGTTTACACCAAGTAAAAGAGAAGCGATAAACGAAGAGCGCTTAATCATGGCCAAGACCATCACTGCTAAACAATTGACCTAGTCTACGACTAAGGCAAGAAAACGACTCGGCGATAATCGAAGGCACACACCTAGCCAAGACAGCTATCATTATCGTGGTCGAGGCCATCGCCACCATAACGGTCAAAGACATGGGAAAAGATATAAAATAAATGCAAAACAGGGAAAGGAAAGTAAATGTGCATATATATGTACATATTTATTTACAACGGGTCACCACCGCTTACATCCGGTCAAGGCCGGTGAGCAAAGAAAAAGATAGCCAAACAACAACAACAATTAGAAAAAAAAATAAAACAAACACTACAAAAAAATTTCATTCGGCGCCACCCGCGCCACCAACAACACCGCTAGCGCCCTCGGCGCCATCGTCAACTCTTGGAGTAGACAGCTCAAAGCTGCAACCGACACGGGCCTGACGAGCCTTTTGACGGGCTTCTTCATAAGAGGTTTCAGGCACAATCTCGGCTTCCTAGAGCCTCTTGTACAAATCGAGTTGACCCTTGACAAACGTCCAAATATCACGAGCCGGGCTGAAAGAGGCAGCCTGATCCCTCAAGCGCTGATTCTCGGCCTCTAAGGCCGTAATCCGGTCCGCCGGAGTCTGGGCATCCCATTCATAAATGCCAATGCGTTACTGTAGCGCTCCCTCTCGAAAGGCCACAATAGCCCTCTCCAGCTCCCGTTCCCATTCACGAACACGGTCCGTTGTCTCCAAAGTTTTGACCATCGATACGACATCCCTCGCCTGCAGCCTCAAGGCAGCAGCCTCGATCTCCAAAGCAACCACCTACCTGGTCAAAGCTTCAAAGGCCTCTGCCGCCCTGGCCCGATCTTGGTGTACCCTCTCAACAGCAGCATCCCTCTCGGCCTCCGTCTCCTCGTCTTTGCGATGAAGCTGCTCCTCAAGAGTGTTAACCCTGCCAAAGGCCTGCTGCATTTGAAATTCCTGCCTCGCCAGCTCTTCAATGAGGTCCCGGTTCCAGGGGTCGTTCCTTATGTGCTCACACATCTCGTGTCACCGATCCCGATTACGACGATACTTTTTCAGCACCCGCGAGAAAATTCTCGAACGGACGTTAGCTCCGCTGATACTCTCCACCTCCAACAAAAAGAGCTACAAAAATGAAGCAGTAATCAGAACAAAAAAGTAGACCAAGTAAAATAAAGAGAAAGACGGACTAAGAGTCACTACTCGTACCTTCAGGCCCTGCGCGGTCGCCTCATCCATCAACCCTACATCTAAGATACCTCTCACCGATGTACTTTCTGCCTCTAAGCACAACACCTCGAATAACGACACCAAATTCCCCTCTTGAAGCAGTAAGTTCTGCTCTGTAGGGATCTCAATGTAACGGAATTGCCCTTCTGCATGCAGCGTTGTGTGAGTGTGGCTATCCTGAAGCCTACGGATGTCGTTAGGGTCCAGGTCGGACTTAGAGTCATACCCTTCGCCTACGGCGCCCCTCCCTCTGCCCGCCGATTGGGAAGTTGAGGCTCCCGCCCTCACTAATACCATGGAGCCTGATTCTCCAACCAATATAGTTGGTGAGCAACTGCCTCCCCTCTCAGCAACCGGAACTGATAATTGAACCACCGAAGCAGTAGTGTCACCATGGCCTGAGCCAACCAGGGCAACCCCTACTGAATGCCCGCCCTCAAGGGCAGGCATAGCCATTGGATTCTCCTCCACGTCCGATGGTGGGGAATCCAAGTTTATCACTATCAGAGCCGGCGTAAATGCGAACCTAAGCCTAACCACTGGCCTCTCCTCTTCCTCCTCATCCTTACTTAGAGGCAACTCCTCCCTGGGGCGTACGGTCCCCGAAGGCTCTTTGACCCGAGGTGCATATCGTGTCGGGGAATGGGCCGCCAAGGATTCAACCGAAGTCACCCTCGGCACTGGACGTGGTGCCAATATTGATACAAGTCGCGCAATCGCGCTCAGTCTGTGAAAGGCTAATTGAGGCGCCCTCACGTGGCGTGCCTCCCTAATCCAAGAAGGAACAAAAGTTAAGAAGACACAAAAAGGAATAAAACGAAGACAAAATAAAGCAAGAATTCTCACCAGAAGTAGGTCTACTACCATGCCTTTCCCAGAAAGACGGCCACATGCGAATCCCCACTGTGTGAGGGAGCACGGCTTCGATCCATTTGCGAATGCTGGGCAGTAGCGCCAGCGGCAGTCATTCAGCTACGAACAAGAGGTAAGGTTGGCACTTTTCAGAATAGGACAAAAAAGACAGAATGAAGAATCTGACGAATAAAAAGACTTACGTGCATGGTTCCACGCCTCTGGGAATCAAGTGGCACACACCACCAGATGTTCGGTCCTGATGTAGAAGAAATTTTCATAAGTGTGAGGCTCGAATGCATCATCCAACTCCGCGTTCAAACCCATCGGCCCACGAGGGACGGCCTGAATCATCGTACCACGGATCCTCTGAGGGCGTAGAGGGTCAGCACGTGCCGCAACGTGATTTCTCTCTAGGCCAACTCGGCATATTTTATGAGCGTGGAAAAAAGCTTGTAAAAGGAAGGAACGAGTTAGCCCGGACATACTCTGTAATGATTGCAAAAGTCCACCACCAATATCGAAAAGGGGATCTTAAACCCCAATCTAAAAGGATAAGCGTAGAAAACGCAATACGCCCTACGGTTGGTATGGACCCTCTCCTTACGTCTAGAAAGGGATATATCGGCAAAACGGGAAATACCCTGCTGCGCCCGTAGCTAATCAATACCCACTTCCCCTATCAGTGGGGATTCATTCACCTGATCTTCCCCATCATCAGTGATGAAATCAGTTGCCGGACCTCCGGGCAATGATAGGATATCGTCCACAGATGGGACCGTCCGACTTCCACTGATTCAGCAGCTCTCGCTGCAGCAAATGACCCTTCATCCACCAGAACAGTCGCCGGAGCAAGGGTGGCACAAGAACTTCTTGCCATTTGTCGATAGATAAACGGGAAAAAAATAAGATTCACAGAAAGGAAAGCGAAGATGGTGCCGAACAAAGAACAACGAAGAGCAAGAAAGAAGATGAACTGATAAAAAGTAAGCTTGCTCGGAAATCTCACTCAAACAAAAGATCGAAATGTAAGAGATGAATAACACAATCCCTTATTTATAGGTAGCACAAGTGGCTTTTATGAATTCCAGTAACTATCATTAACTACTTGACCAATCGCAAAGTGGTTCAGTTCTACAGAAACGTGTGTGTCATTATGATGAGCACCATGAAACGGCTTTTCAGTTGCAGACTGACACTTTGCCTTCGGAGCGGTTACAATGACCTGAGGTTACTGAGAAGATGTTCCATACCCTTTCGAACTTCAGAGGCCGCCAAGTTACGAACCAGGTGCACCCCTATTCCTTTCGGCCGCACGACATACGACTCGACCACCAAAGATAAGGTTAACACCTTACAAGGTCGAAGGTCGTCAGTATAAATATACCGCGCTGATTGAAAATGGTTATGACCTATATATATATATATATATATACGGCTACAGCCAGTCCTCACGCATTCGCAGTTACGCCCGTCTCCAGTATGAAAACGGTTAAGGTCGTCAACAGTATCAAGGCTATGGTCATTCCCAATGAATAACTGGCTACGTCCATCCCCAGTGTGCATGCATACGATTCGACTACAGTCAAGTTCACTCGTATGGTCAGGGTTATTGACACAAATTGGCTAAGGCCATCCATTTTGACGGTATAATCTCCCACATAAAAATGGCTAAGGCTATTTATTGACCTCGACCGGAACTACATCCGAAGAAGTCCGCTCATCGAGCTTGGTCAATGCACGACCTCGATAAGCAGAGGGACTAACTGTATGGGTCAAAATATGACCCCTATATAATTAGCAAGATTAATTATGTCTCAAACTAATTCGTAATCAATAAACGGTATGACCCCTTATTAATCGTCATACCGGATCATTGGCTGACTCACTTACTAAAGCTATGGCCTATTAACCATCATAGGGACGGAGCCTCAGCGTAGTCACGACTATCACTGCCAGCTCATGTATCTTACATCTATAAATACTAAGAGAATGAGCCGTAAAAAGGAGGCTGCTTCTTCTTCATCACTATTCTCAAAAAAAGAGAGAATGTCATTGTAAAGGTCTGAAGCTCTCCATGGAGAGACAGACCAAATCATAATCATCAATAAAAGATCTCTACATTTGTCTCCCTAATAAATAACACTTGTCTTTTGCACTTTCCATTTGATCTTTTGATTATTACGATCTGTTATGATTGGCCCTTGATTTATTTCGATTGTTTTTATGCTTGCAAAGTGTATGATAACTTTGAGCTAAACAAATAAGTTATGAGAAATTTACATATCATTTTATACGGGTAAATGTGGAGTAAACTGTAATAATATTACATGAATTAAAATTTTGAATAATAAAATTAATCCTCATAATTAATAGTAATATTTTTCATTTAAACAATATATCAAATACAGTATATACTTCAAATTATATTTTGTACGTATACTACTACTTTGCATTACTGATTTTCATATAATAAATTAACTTTATATTACAAATTCATTCATAATTGGAGTCTAAACTCTAAACCAAACCATCAGTTAGTGCTTCGAAATTCAAATACTAGCTTGTCCGTAAAAGCTACTTAACCTTTTCTTACATTAAAATTTAACCATAAAAAGTTATACGTCTGGACCCTTTCGTATTAACTCTAACAGCTTGTTTGGATGATGGTTATTTATTGTTTTAAAATATATGATATTATATTGTGTTATAGTACATATGTATTATTTTGATGAATACAATATTAGATAAATAGTATCATTTATTATATAAAGAAAAAACAAGGTAAGAACTAAATTTATTTTATAGTAAAAAGATAAAGTGTGACGATCCGACCCATCGTCTCATGAGTTACTACCCCGTTCTTCCCATTTTCTGCTTCATTATGTTTTATTATCGGTATTTGGTGCGTTAGAATTTAATTGGAGTGATTTTATTAAGAAATGAGACACTTAGTCTCTTTTAAGAAGGCTTAAGTTGGAAAAGTCAACCGAGCATTGACTTGTGATTTATAAGGCTCAGAATTTAATTTCGATGATTCGGTTAGTTTCGGAGGATGATTTTAGGCTTAGGAGCGCAATCAGAATGAATTTTGGAGGTCCGGTAAAGAAATTAGCATATTTTGGCGAAGTTAGTATTTTGGCGATTTCCGGTTGGTAGGTGAAATTTTGATCCGGGAGTCGAAATGGAATTCCGAGAGTTTTAATGGCTTCGTTAGGTGATTTTGGACTTGTGTGCAAATTGTTTCGGAGGTGTTTAGGTCGGGTTAATGATCGAATGTGAATTTTGAAAGTTTTAGTTTAACTTAAGCCTTGATTTGATGAAACTTGCCGATTTTGATGTTAACGATAGTGTTTTTATGGTTCGAGCAAATTTGAATAAGGTAATAAGACATATTTGTGCTTTTGGTTGAGGTCCCGAGGGCCTCGGAGTGATTTCGAGTGGTCAACAGGTCATTTTTGGAAGGTTTTTTTTAACTGCTGGTTGCTGGTATCTGGTGTTGTCCTTCGCGTACGAGAGGTCCCATCGCGTTTGTGAAGTAGAAATTGGCTTCTGGGACTTTTGTTCTTCGCGTCCGCGATTGTGCTTCGCGTTCGCGAAGAAGGAATTGTCATCTGGGACTTTTGTTCTTCGCGTTCCCGAAGAAGGGATTTTCTGTCGCGCAGGTCCTAGTTCGGAAGCTCATATCTTTCGATCCATAAAGAATTTGGGATTGATATAAAATAAAAGTTGTAGATCTTAGAACCTGGCTTTAAGAAACATATTAGAATAGACATTTGGACATCTCTAGAAAATGTTGTGATTATTTTACTAGAGGCTGTCCGTGAAGAGTTTGAAAAATAATTTCTTGGAAATTTATTCTTCGCGAACGCGAAGAACAAATACCTGGGCAGAATATTAAAGTCCAAACTCGTCTCACTCTTTCATTTTTGGACCAAGGGAGCTCGGGTGAGGCGATTTTTCGAGTGATTTTCAAGGAATACATCGGGGTAAGTGTTCTTAACTCAATTTTGGTTGTATAACTCGAATCTATTGCAAGTTTTGGTGTTTCATTTGAGGATTTTTGTTGAAAAAGGTGGAAAACCCTCTTGGTTAGAATGACCAATTCGAGGGGTCAAATGAACCTCGATTTTTGTGAATTTCATATATACGGACTCGTGGCGAGACGAGGAACCCGTTGATGTGACTTTCGTAATTTTTCGAGATGTGGGCCCGGGGCTTGGGTTTTGCAAATTTTGTGAATTTCGATATTTTTCGAGTCTTTTCGATTGGGTTATGTTACCTTAGCCTATTGTAATATATTCATTGTAGTTTTGGCCAGATTCGACCCACGAGGAGGTTGATACAAAAGGAAAGGGCATTGCGGAGTAGTATTTGGCAGGCTAAAGGTGAGTAATAGATGTAAATGTTGTTATGAGGGTTTGAAACCACGGACTTTCAAATCGTAACGCTATATTGAGGCGTGACATGCATTCCACGACGAGTGCGAGGTCGGATATTATTGGGGACTGTGACTTGTTTCATCCCGTATGATGTTTATACTACACTGCTGATTGATACACATGCTTTATTGATATTACTGGGCTTGATGCCATGTTTGGGGCCTTGTGCCGACTTGTAAAATCCTTCGAGGATTAATATTATTGCTTAGCATGATTTGCATATCATATAACTTCAGTCCAAGGTTTTAAATGTCGTTTTGAAAACCCAGCCGCATTTCTAAGTCTTGAAAACTTAAATGATATTTTAAATGCATTTCGGACTGGAAACTTCTATTTTGTAAATGCCCAAGGGGCTTACTATATTATTCTCTTGACTGATAATCATGTGACTTGAAACAGTGGTAACAATGACAAAGTAATATATACTTGAAACGATGGTAACAATGACAGTGTAATATATACTTGAAACAGTGGTAAAAATGACGCTATATGTTATACTTGAAACAGTAGTAACAATGACACTGTAATATATACTTGAAAGAGTGGTAACAGTGACACTGTAATATATACTTGAAATAGTGGTAACAATGACAGTATAATATATATTTGAAACAGTGGTAACAATGACGCCGTATGTTATACTTGGAACAGTGGTAACAATGGCACTGTATGATATAAATTGGTCATGTAACATTGGCTGACCGGTCAGGTAACATTGACTGACCAATATATTGCGCTTGGGCTGTAGGAGCCCCTCCGGAGTCTGTACACACCCCCAGTGAGCGCCGTCGACGATAAATAAATATGGATGGATCGGGCTGCACGCCACAGTGGCCACTGGAATGTACCATCATTTGCATTGCATTCATGTATTTGTATTTATATTGTTGTTTAGCTGCTCAGTTCCATATGTCGCGGTGTATTTGATTTTTAGCTTACTTTGTGTATTTACCGTGATTTATTATCTTTAGACTGTATTTTATTGTATTACTCACTTTACTCCCTACACCTTGTGTGCAGATCCAGGGCAGTCTCAGGCACAGTAGATATAGTTAATCAGTGGATCCAACATTTCGGGAGTATCAAGGTAGCTACACGGCACTCGCAGCATTAATTTCTTCCCTCCTATCCTATCCTTTTTATTTCCGTAATTTCATACTTTGGATACACTATGTATCAGGGCGTTAATATGAATTCTAGAGGCTCATATTCGTGACACTGAGTCGTAGTGAGATTATGTTGTGTATTTTGTTAAACTCTTCAGTACTTGATCTTGAATTAATTGATATTTCTACCAGCTTTTGAAAAATTGGGTTAAGTGTGAATAATGGTCGGGCTTGCCTAGTAGTGTGTTGCGTGCCAACACGATCGGGATTTTGGGTCATGACTAGTTGGTATCAGAGCCTAGGTTACTTGGTCTCGCGAGTTATGAGCCAGTTTAGTAGAGTCTTGCGGATCGGTACGGAGACGTCTGTATTTATCCTCGGGAGGATGCAGTTACTTTAGGAAAATTTCACATTCTTGGAATTCTTATCGTGCATACTTGATTCAGCTTGGAATATAACTCTTGAAATTCCTTCCTCACATTTGTATGAGCACATGAGCGCTTAGTATCAGATGTGCCTTGGTGGCTTTTGATTCCCCGATCGAGGGCGAGATGTAATATCCGTGAGTTTAATGTTGGGCCAGTCTGGAGGACTTGAGGCCGGATTTTTGCTTATGTCTTGAGCACCGAGGTGCTGATTTTGTGAGCAAGTGCTTTGAACTTATATGTTCATTATTGTCCTTATTAGCCGGAATGGCGGTTGGATATCCACGTGATGAGTAATGTGTATGGCAATGGAAGGTATATAAAAATATCAAGTAAAGATAAAGCTAATGGGTAATTGGCTTATGAAGGAAGCTATTTGCATACTAGTTAGATAAGTTTGGGAGCTGAGATCGCTTCTGTAAATGTATTATGACGAAATCATTGGGTCAAGGAGACCACCTGAAGGTCGAAAACATTTAAAGAAAGAATATGTTCTTACTTGGTTGAATAGCCCAATAATGTAGGATGGTTTTGTCAAGTTGATATGTATTGTGATACTTTGTCAAGTTGTGGACATGTTGTTAGGATGGTTTTGGTGATTCTCTGACAGGTGGGTAGGCCCAATTACAAAGGAAACTCTGCCGAAATGTTTGAAAAATTTGGGACTTAGTAAGAATTTGGCCGCCTAGAGAGTGGACTTAACTGTTGTGTGCGTAAATGCAAAAATTGCAGAAGAGTGAACATTTCTGATGATTCGTGTTTCCACGAGCTTATGATGGAGTGAATTTAATCTCACCATGATATTGAGACAACAATAGAGTATATGTGTTGTTATCTATGGCTTCGAGCCAATTTGGGGAGCTTGCTAATGGTTAGTGGATTGTACGGTTATGTACTATGTTAGTTTCGATTTGATGCATACTGGTGAATCAGTTCTGGCTGTGGAAATTTGGCCGAGAATGGAACGAGTGAAGGAAATTATTTGCACAAGATGTCATGAGTTCAGATGACCAGGAGATAAGTTTCGATGTTTACGGTAAGTTGGAATTGTCTTCAGCGTCACCTAAGATCGGTGTTTTGTAAAAAGAGTTTTCCATCCTGGTTAATGATTCTTGATAGCTCTTCAACGTTAGTGCGACCTGTGGTTTGGAGGTACGCTCCAGATATTTTTTGGTAGGTTGCGGGAGTGTGACCCACTGGAATATTTTTTTTTATAAGTGTGGCATATGATCACTTGATTGATTAAATATGAAAACCAAGTAGGAAGTTTGTGTTGTTAAAATAAAGATTCATGCCTAGAGGGCTTGGCATATTGGGTTATGAACTGGGGAGGATTACTCCGATTATGATGGTTGTTCTTGTGTTTTATGAAGAAACTGGAAGTAATTATGGACCTTTCAAAGGTTATCAGACTATTTCAGTGTGATCAGAATCAGCTTGAAGTCGATGGATAGATTTAATGTGAATAATGGCTCTATATCAGGCCAGATGTGTGCAATTTAGTACTGCGGTCATCATAGAGGAGTAGTTATATTGATGTTTCACTATCAGATATCTCGCGTAGTGATGCATTGTGCCATGCGAGTGGTGAGTCGACTTGAGAAATTGCTATGTGTTGAGAATCTGTGTAAGAATGACGTTATATGGGCATCTTGGCTCTTGAAATTCAGATTGTACATTGCACCTCAGTTGTGCTTAAGTTTGTAGTTTATAACGCTAAATCTGCCTCACGATGATATTATGCACTTAGCATGCTTATGACCGATATTCGGTATTCTGATGTAATAAGCAGATTTGGCTCGATGTGTATCTCCTTATGTGAGACCTATGTGTGGATCGGGTGGCACGCCGCCATGGGTATATTATATGGATCAGGTTGCACACCGCAACAGTGTGATGTTGAGCATAGTTTTCTATATGCTATTTTGTATTCCTTGCTTCCTGTTCTCTAAGGAAAGTTTGTATTAGTGAGAGGGATCGGAAATTCCTTTCGGGGATCATTTTTTTTATCGCATTCGAATTGGTAGCCTATTGGCATATCAGGGCATCATATGCGGCTTTTGATTATGTTTGAGGTAGCTTATTACCTGAGCAGTTAGTAATGGGGGAGACGATATCATTAAATTCAAGATCAGTGCAATCTGAGTATATGAAGTAAATTAAGAAGCTAAGACCATTGTTTGGTTCAGAATGAGGTAATAGTTCTTACCGGAAGTATAGACCCAATGAATTGTTGATTCGGCGGTGTTTTGAGTTTATACATATCTTATCAGTCATGTCGGTATTGTAAAAATTTGAACGAGACCTATGTATGTCATGCAGAGCATGGGATTGTGTAATGATTTTTTCTTCTAAATGGGATCAATGGATGTTAATGACTAGTTGAGTACGTAAACATTCATGGTTTAGTTCTGAATGGAAATGCATAACATTCTTAGGCAGTAAGGGCAGCTTTGGGTGATTAGAGAAATGATCTTCAGATGATTAAGGGAATTTTATTTCTAATCATAGTGATTTGTAGAGGATACATATTTCAGAAAAAGGCCAATGTGATTAAGTTGATGGCACTTCAATAGTATTGGGGTCAGGCATGATGATGCGTGTGCTATATGGAGTTAAAGACTCAGAGTTCTTATGTACAGGCTATATTGTGGTTGTGGATCGTGTGCGTCAATGCTGTTTAATGGCTATCACGATTTGGAGGCTCGAGTGGATCTTTACTTGCTGGTGTATTAGATTTTGTATGTGATGTCAGAATTTAGACTCGTTGTCTTAGAATCAAGCAATTCTGAACTATTGTGCCATAGGCTATGCCAGAAATGCTACGTTGAGTGGCGAGGTGATTTGGATTATGTTCTATCAGGGTTGCATGGTATGTGTTATTTGTTTTACCGTGGGTGCAATGATTTGCTCTGGCTATAGCCATCAATTGAGCATGGTTGTCGATTCAAGCATAGTGACATGAGGTATTTCACGTGGAGTAATATTTGGATAAGATCACGCGTTGCAGCAAAGCTATATGGAAACATGACCTTGCAGGTCAAAAATTTGTGTGTCCTATTTCTATGATGTGAGAGAGGGTCTCAGCCTTGTGTGTGGCAGTACTTGTGAATTTGAGGTACAACTCTCTCAGTTGAGTCATTTTCATGATTTGAGTATGTCCGGACCGTTTCTTATTGGTGCGCGTACTATGCAAGTTGAGGCTTAGGCCTGTCTTGAGGTTCCACATCACCATTGTGGTGTGTTTGATTCGAGGTGATCATTGGAGTCATTGATGAATACAAACATATTTGATTTTGATTTGGTAGAAGTATAATATCGAGGTTCGGCTCGAAAATTTGTTGTAACATTAATCAAAGGGAAGTGGCTTCATAAGTGGTTGGTCTGAGAGATGGTTATGATTTGCTGCTTGTCTCGTTTATCGTTGGCAGTATATGAAAGTGTTGGGATAAGACTTTAGCTGATAAGGGATTTTCTATTGGTAATTGGTTGTTGTGGGCAACTACCGTGAATAGAAGTTATCATTTCGAGTGCTTATGCGGTAGATCATATGATTTCACCCGAGGTTGCAGGTATGGGTTATTATAGCTGGTTTGAGGCTATTCAAGGTATAGGTGTGAGGTTTTGATCATATCGATGGTTTCAGAAGTAAAAAGGTAGTTCTATGATTTATGGGCAAGGCTGGATTGTGTAAATTTGATTTAAATGTGCTATCGAACCGATATGACATAGGGTGACTTTGGATCACCCCGGGTATAAGCTTAGTAAGGTTATTGAGCTTTTGGTTGACTTCTAGAACAACTCTGGGTACGCTCGAGGACGAGCGTTTGTTTAAGTTGGGGAGAATGTGACGACCCGACCCGTCGTCCCATGAGTTACTACCCCGTTCTTCTCATTTTCTGCTTCCTTATGTTTCATTATCGGTATTGGGTGTGTTAGAATTTAATTAGAGTAAATGAGACACTTAGTCTCTTTTAAGAAGGCTTAAGTTGGAAAAGTCAATCGAGCATTGATTTGTGAGTTATAAGCCTCGGGATTTATTTTCGATGATTCGGTTAGTTTCGGGGGATGATTTAAGGCTTAGGATCGCAATCGGAACGAATTTTGGAGGTCCGGTGAAGAAATTACCTATTTTGGTAAAGTTAGTATTTTGGCGATTTCCGGTTGATAGTTGAAATTTTGATCCGGGAGTCGGAATGGAATTGCGAGAGTTTCAATAGCTTCGTTAGCTGATTTTGGACTTGTGTGCAAAATTTTAGTTGATTTGGAAGTGTTTAGGTCGGGTTTATGATCGAATGTGAATTTTGAAAGTTTTAGTTTAACTTAAGCCTTGATTTGATGAAAACTTACCGATTTTGATGTTAACGATAGAGTTTTTATGGTTCGAGAAAGTTTGAATAAGGTAATAGGACATATTTGTGCTTTTGGTTGAGATCCCGAGGGCCTTGGGGTGATTTCGGGTGGTCAGCGGGTCATTTTTGGAAGGTTTTTAACTGTTGATTGCTGGTATCTGGTGTTGTCCTTCGCGTTCGTGAGGTCCCATCGCGTTCACGAAGCAGAAATTAGCTTCTAGGACTTTTGGTTTTCGCATTAGCGACTGTTCTTCACGTTCGCGAAGAAGGAATTGTCATCTGGGACTTTTGATCTTCGCGTTCGCGATTGTGCTTCACGTTCGCGAAGAAGGGATTTTTTGTCGCGTAGGTCATACTTCAGAAGCTCATATCTTTCGATCCATATGTAATTTGGGGTTGATGTAAAAAACAATTGTTGTAGATCATTGAATCTAGTTTTCAGAAACATATTATAATAGGCATTCGGACATCTGTAACAAAAGTTATGATCATTTTACTAGAGGTTGTCCGAGAAGAGTTTGAAAAATAATTTCTTGGAAATTTGTTCTTCGCGAACGCGAAGGGAGACCCCGAACGCGAAGAACAAATACCTTCTGAGGCGATATTTTGAGTGATTTTCGAGGAAAACATTGGGGTAAGTACTCTTAACTCAATTTTGGTTGTATAACACGAATCTATTGCAAGTTTTGGTGTTTAATTTGAGGATTTTTGTTGAAAAGGGTAGAAAACTCTCTTGGTTAGAATCACCAATTTGAGGGGTCAAATGAACCTCGGTTTTTGTGAATTTTATATATACGGACTCGTGGCGAGACGAGGAATCCGTTGATGTGACTTTCGTAATTTTTCGAGATGTGGGCCCGGGGCTCAGGTTTTGCAAATTTTGTGAATTTCGATATTTTTCGAGTCTTTTCGATTGGGTTATGTTCCCTTAGCCTATTATAATATATTCATTGTGATTTTGGCCAGATTCGACCCACGAGGAGGTTGATACGAAAGGAAAGAGCTTTGCGGAGTAGTATTTGGCAGGCTAGAGGTGAGTAATAGATGTAAATGTTGTTCTGAGGGTTTGAAACCACAGACTTTCACATCGTAACGCTATATTGAGACGTGACACGCATTCCACGCCGAGTGCGGGGTCGGATATTATTGGAGACTATGACTTCGTCCATCCCCTATGATGTTTATACTACACTGGTGATTGATACACATGCTTTATTGATATTACTAGGCTTGATGCCATGTTTGGGGCCTTGTGCCGACTTTTAAAATACTTCGAGGATTAATACTACTTTTAGCATGATTTGCATATCACCTAACTTCAGTCCAAGGTTTTAAATGTCGTTTTGCAAACCCGACTGCATTTCTAAGTTTTCAAAACTTAAATGACATTTTAAATGCATTTTATGCTGGAAACTTCTATTTTGTAATGCCCAAGGGGCTTACTATATTATTTTCTGGACGGATAATAATGTGACTTGAAACAGTGGTAACAATGACACTATAATATATACTTGAAACAGTAGTAACAATGACATTGTAATATATACTTGAAACAGTGGTAACAATGACATTATATGTTATACTTGAAACAGTGGTAACAATGACACTGTAATATATACTTGAAACAGTGGTAACAATGACATTGTGATATATACTTGAAACAGTGGTAACAATGACACTGCATGTTATACTTGAAACAGTGGTAACAATGACACTGTAATATATACTTGAAGCAGTGGTAACAATGGCACTGTATGTTATACTAGGAACAGTGGTAACAATGGCACTGTATGGTATAAATTGGTTAGATAACATTGGCTTATCGGTCAGGTAACATTGATTGACCAGTATAATGCGGTTGGGATATAGGAGCCCCTCCGGAGTCTGTACGCACCCCCAATGAGCGATGTCAATGATAAATAAATATGGATGGCGCTACGCCGCAGTGGGTACTGGAATGTACCATCATTTGTATTGCATTCATGTATTTGTATTTATATTGTTGTTTAGCTGCTCAGTTCCATATGTTGCGGTGCATTGAATTTTTAGCTTACTTTGTGTATTTACTATGATTTCTTATCTTCAGACTGTATTTTATTGTATTACTCACTAGGTCGGAGTGCTCACTTTACTCCCCGCACCTTGTGTGCAGATCCAGGGCAATCTCAGGCACAGTAGATCGAGTTGATCAGCGGAACCAGCATTTCGGGAGTATCAAGGTAGCTGCACGGCGTTTGAAACATTGATTTTTTCCCTCTTATCCTATCCTTTTTATTTCTGTAATTTCATATTTTAGATACATTATGTATCGGGGCGATAATCTGAATTCTAGAGGCTCATATTCGTGACACCAGGTCCTAGTGAGATTATGTTGTGTATTTTATTAAACTCTTCAATACTTGATCTTGAATTAATTGATATTTATATCAGCCTTTGATAATCAAACAGATCAACCAAACATATCCCTCCCCGTTCTTCAACGTAGCAGCTAAACAAATGCTTTCGGATCTGAAAAAGAAAGAAAGATTTCAGTTTGTTGCGTTATGGTTTTTTGGGATTTCAAGAGTGTTTAAACTCTCCAAAATTGCTGGTTGATTGTTTAATTTGTGGCTCCTTTGGCCAGGTCTTGCCGTCTCCATTTATTCTCTGTATTTGTCTTTCCAATCTAGGTACTAGTCGTGGCGGCGAGTCCAGTTCGCGGCGTTTGGGAGTGAAGAGCTAAGCAACACCGGCCGGGACATGCAAGAGTTGGTAACAATTGACCTCGGTCGCATCAAAGCGTACTTTCAGGTTTTTCCACCGTGAGTTGGTACGCTCTCTTGTTTAGTCTGTACACCTTTTTACATATTCTAGCTAGCATTCCGTGTGAGGTTTACTTTGTTGCTATCTAGTTTGCATCTTTTCACGTATTCCGCCATAGTGCGTGTGTGCGTCACTATTCTCCATAGTCGGTTGGAGGGATAGTGGCCACGGCGGGGGATGATAGTGTAAGGTCATGTCCTCGGGAGGTGGGGGCGGTGGCGGGGGTGAGTAGGGGGCAGGGAGTGGTCCTGCGGGTAGGGCGGGAGGTAAGGGTGGGAAGAGGGTAGCGGACGCTCATAGATTAAGGATTGGCTCGTGGAACATAGGCACTCTGACGGGTAAGTCCATTGAGTTGGCGAAGGTTCTTCAGAAGATGAGGGTTAACATAGCCTGTGTCCAGGAGACTAGGTGGAAAGGGTCGAAGGCGAGGAATGCAGACGGGTTTAAGCTGTGGTATTCTGGGGTCGTAAGAGGTAAGAATGGAGTGGGCATCTTGGTAGATAGGGATCTAAGGGAGTCTGTGGTCGAGGTTAGGCGAGTGAATGATAGATTAATGTCTATAAGTTGGTTATTGGGGGTAGCGTCCTCAACGTCATCAGCGCTTACGCGCCGCAAGTGGGCTTAGACGAGCAGGTTAAGAGGCGCTTTTGGGAGGGATTGGATGATCTGGTGAGTAGTATTCCCAAATCTGAGAAGTTAGTTATTGGTGGGGACTTTAATGGTCATATAGGGGCTGATGGTGGTGTCATGGTGAGGTGCACGGTGGCTTCGGCTTTGGGGTTAGGAACGGAGGAGGCACGTCACTACTGATTTTGCCAGGGCTTCCGAGCTTCTGATTGCGAACTCGACATTTCAGAAGAGGGAGGAGCATTTGGTCACCTTCAAGAGTTCGGCGGTGAGGACTCAGATTGATTACCTCCTCCTTAGAAGGAGCGATAGGGGTATGTGCAAGGACTGCAAGGTTATTGTGGGAGAGTCCCTTTCGACTCTTCATAGACTCCTAGTGATGGATATCGGTCTCTGGGTGAAGAGGAAGAGGAGGGGTGCTTGGGGACAACCGCGGATTAGATGGGGTGTTTTGACTAAGGAGAAAGCACAGGAGTTGGAGAGGAGGTTAGCTGAGGACGGAGCTTAGAGGAGTTCTGGGGAAGAGGACTCTATGTGGTCAGAGACTGCGAACTTGGTTAGGGAGGCAGCACGGGACGTGCTCGGGGTAGCCAAGGGCTATTCAGGCAGACATCAGGGTGACTGGTGGTGGAATGATGTAGTCGAAGGAAAAGTGGAGGTGAAGAAGGCGAAGTTTGCTAAGTTGCAGGGAGCACAAGCGAGGAAGAACGAAGAGCGAACAGGGAGATCTACAAGGTGGCGAGGAAAGAAGCAAAGCTGGCGGTTACGAAAGCTAAAAATACGGTGTTTGGTCGCATGTACGAGGAATTAGGGGAGAAAGGCGGGGACAGGAAGTTATTACGGTTAGCTAAAGCAAGAGAAAGGACGGCGCGTGATCTTGACCAAGTTAGGTGCATCAAGGGCGAGGATAGTAGAGTTCTGATGGGTGAGTCTCAAGTCAAGCAGAGATGGCAGGCGTACTTTCGAGACTTACTTAACGAGGAGGGGGATCGTAACATAGAGCTAGGGGAGTTGGGACATTCAGAGCAACATAGAGACCTTGGTACTGCAGGCGCATTAGGGCGGAGGAGGTCATGGGGGCTTTGCGTAGGATGAGTAGGTGTCGAGCGACCGGGCCTGACGATATCCCGGTGGAGTTTTGGAAATGCATGGGTAGGCCAGGAGTGAAGTGGCTCTCCAGGTTGTTCAATGCGATCTTCAGGACCAAAAGGATGCCGGAGGAGTGGAGGTGGAGTACAGTGGTGCCCTTGTACAAGAACAAAGGGGACATCCAGTGCTGCAACAACTATAGGGGTATCAAATTAATAAGTCACACCATGAAGGTCTGGGAGCGGGTGATCAAGGTGAGGGTGAGGGAGATGACATCTATATCTGTAAACCAGTTCGGTTTCATGTAGGGTCGCTCCACTACAGAAGTATCCACCTTGTCAAGAGGCTGGTGGAGCAGTTCATGGATAAGAAGAAGGACCTGCACGTGGTGCTTATCGACTTGGAGAAGGCGTATGAAAAGGTCCCGAGGGAGGTGCTATGGATGTGCTTGGAGGCGAAGAGCGTGCCGGAAGCCTACATCAGAGTAATCAAGGACATGTACGATGGAGCTAAGACTAGGGTTAGGACGGTAGGTGGCGACTCAGACCATTTTTCAGTGGTTATGGGGCTTCATCAAGGATCGACGCTTATCCCTCTCTTGTTGGCCTTGGTGATGGATGCTCTAACCCAACATATCAAGGGGATGCGCCTTGGTGTATGCTATTTGCTGATGACATAGTCTTGATAGATGAGACGAGGGTCGGTGTTATTGACAGGTTAGAGGTATGGAGATAGACTCTCGAGTCTAAGGGTTTCAAAATAAGCAGATCTAAGATAGAATACCTGGAGTGCAAGTTTAGCGCCGAGCCGAGCGAAGTAGGCAGGGACGTGATGATTAGATCTAAAGTCATCGCCAAGAGGGACAGTGTCAGATATCTTGGGTCGGTGATTCAGGGGGATGGAGAGATTGACGGGGACGTCACTCATCGTATAGGAGCGGGGTGGTAAAAGTGGAGGCTTGCATCAGGAGTCCTGTGTGACAAGAAAGTTCCACAGAAACTCAAGGGGAAATTTTATATAGATGTGGTTAGACCTGCCATGCTGTATGGGGCGGAGTGCTGGCCAATGAAGAACTCTCACGTTCAGATAATGAAGGTTGCGGAGATGAGGATGCTTAGGTGGATGTGCGGGCTCACCAGGTTAGATAAGATTAAGAATGAAGTTATTCGAGAGAAGGTGGGGGTGGCCCCGGTGGATGAGAAGACGCGAGAAGCGAGGCTGAGGTGGTTCGGATATGTGCGGAGGAGAAGTGCTGATGCCCCGGTGATTAGTTGTGAGCGGCTGGCGATGGCCGGCATACGACGAAGCAGAGGGAGTCCTAAGAGGTATTGGGGAGAGGTGATTAGGCGTGACATGGCTAGAATGCGGGTTTCCGAGGACATGGCCCTTGATAGGAAAGTATGGAGGTCTAGTATCAGGGTTGTAGGATAGGGGCTGCTAGAGTTTTTCGTATTCCTTACACGGGGTTGGATGAGGCTTGGCAGGGCTATCCATAGATGATTTATGTTTTGGATTGTGTCTCCCTTATGGTAGTTATTTATGGTAGTTACCGTCTGATATTATTGCATGCTATTTTATTTATGGTTCTTATGTTTAGATAATTATTTACGCTGTCTCTGCTGGAGTTACTAATGCACTTTTATTTTTATTTTTGTTTTTGTTTTTCCTTTCCTTCACTGACTGAGGGTCGATTGGAAACAGCTTCTCTGCCCTTTCGGGTAGGGGTAGGGCCCGTCTACATATTACCTTTCCCAGACCCCACTTTGTGGGACTATACTGAGTAGTTATTGTTATTGTTGTATCAACCTTTGATAAATTGGGTTAAGTGTGAATAATGGTCGGGCTTGCCTAGTAGTGTGGTGGGCGCCAACACGATCTGGATTTTGGATCGTGACATAAAGGTAAAGAATAAAATGTAATTATGTAATAGTAAGGAAGGCTAATATAATATTAAAATAAAGTAATAAAATGATCATACTAAATCAAGTATTATATAATCTGGCACATTTTATTATTACATATCTATAAAATTAATAATTTAATATAATTAAATTTAAATAATTATAAAAATAAATATTTATATTTAAAATAACAATATGATACAATATAATAGATAACCATCTTCGGAACAAAGATAAAATATGACAATACGTTGAAATATGATTATTTATATTCCACAATTGTTCTACGGCGGCGGTTGTTTGAAAAGTTGGTCAAATTTCTTTCTAGACTTTCTTTGGTTGTATAATTGGAAAAAGCTTTGAGATTATTTTTAAATCTTATGTTCACACAATAGGCTAAACGTGTGAACTCACCAGGCGCTCCTCACCGCTACTTGAGAATTTAAAAAGAAACTACGACTAATTTATTTTTTATTTTTAAAAATGGAGAAGCATACATATTAAATTCCGATGAAAAATTGTCGCCCTTTCACATGTTATCCGGTGGTGGAAGGTTGAGGTCCAGATTTAGACAGTTGGCGGTCATAGTTGGTTGATTTACATCGTTAAAGTTGTAGTTTAGCACCGAAGATGATTCTGACTCAGTTTGGATCCCACACCCACTAACGCTATCGCCGCCACCTAAAAAAGCAATCGTCCCTCTTTGGCTACTGGGGTCGTGATGACTCACTTCAGCTCCAGTTAAAGCCTCTAAATACTGATAATCACGCGCCGACGGCGGAGCAGAACCTCCGGCAGCAGGAAAATGACGAAACTGATGGTTCTGTTTCAGATACGTAAAACTCGCCGCGCTACCAACGGAGGACCCACCGCCGGGGTTGAGATTGTTCTGTTTCAGATACGTGAAACTCCCCGCACTTCCAACGGAAGACTCACCTCCGTGGTTGAGATTCAACGGTGCCAGCGACCAGTCCTTAGTTACTGTCGTCGAAGGAAAATTGGTTTTGGCCTTTGTACGGCGAAACCTCCTCGCCGCAGCATCATAGGCTATGGCAGCATCCTCCGCATTATCAAATGTCCCAAGCCACACACGAGTATTCCTCAAAGGATCTCTAATCTCAGCTTCATATCTCCCCCATAGCTTCTTCCTCACACCCGTATAATGTATTTCCTCTGAAACTCCACCGTTCATATTCTCCGCTGCCGGAACCGCCACTGTCACGGCCGCATCACCCATAACATTCTGCGCCATCTGAAAATGGAGGATTGACAGAGAAGTAGTATACAACTGAGCAAAAAGAGTGAAGAAAGGAAGTAGTATATAGGACAAGAGATGTCCAGAAAAACTTTGAGTACTGAAGAGAGATAGCCACCACCTTCTTGGAATGAGAAGGCCATAAAGTACGCGGCATTTGCGTTTTGTTGGCGGTTATTTCTTACTCTTTTCCTTCCATTATTTTATCCATTAATATAAGAACCCGCGTATCACGCGAAAATTTAATAGAATATTAATTTTATAAAATTATAATATAATATATTATATTAATTTAATATATATTAGTTGTATTTTATTAGTTAATATAGTGCGTAGAAATATACTCCTTCCGTTTCAATTTATATGAACTCATTTGACGGGACACGAAGTTTAAGAAAAGATAGAACACTTTTAAACTTGTGGTGTAAAATGAAGCACATATATTTTGTGTAGTTATAAATCATTGTATAAAGATATATTGTTTTCAAATAGGGAAGGCGAAATGGCTTCCTAACCACTCAAACTTGCAGCCGATTTTAAAGCCGATACACCAACTGACAAGTTTCCCATTTGAACACTCCAACTCAATAAAATGAATATCAATAAACATATCCATCAGAGCGTGAGCTTCAATTGCCTAACAAGAATGACAAGTCACACTCTGTGACATTTTTTGACACGTGTAATTTGTGGGTACCACATTTTTAATAGTGCCAATTTGCCAGATTTCTTATTTATTATTTTCTTTCTCTTTATCCTCAATAGAATTTCTTCCTATTATCAATTTCTCTATCCATTAATAGACTCATCTTTTTCAATTTCTCTATCAATTTCTCCAACAGACCTCAAACTTCGACGACCTTAACGGGTTGTTCGTGATGTTACAGGGTGGGCTAGTTAAAGAAGAAGGAGGTGGAGGGTCGTTTGGGAGTGGTTCACATTGCTGGTTCGCTGGGTGGTCGACAGGGTTTAGGGTGGTCAACTAGACTTATGCGTTTGGAGCTTGGTGAAGCTGGTTATGGTGGACAGCGGGGGGCTATTTGGAGTGGCTCACGACAACGGGGAGACTCAGTTATTGGGGTGGGGGATGGAGAAAGGGGAGATGGAAAGAATTTGATTTGTCATATTTGCTTTTTATCCATTCAAAGAATTTGATTTGAATGGATATTTTTTTTATTATAGCTAATTGTAAGATATCTGTATTGATAAATTCAAAGAGAGTTTAGTTCAAACTTAAAATTCAATCTGTTTTAGTTAGAAAGGGAGTAACCAAAACTATACCCCAACTTGAATAGGTAGTGTTTTTTTGTTTTTATTTTTTAATATTTTCATCTTTTACTTTAGCTAATTTAATTTTTCTTATTTTTCTTCTTTTTTAATTTTAAAATAATTTTAAAATTAAAACTTGAAACTATTTCTCATTTTGAGTGCAACTTGAAAAATATTTTGTCTTAACAATGCCACTTGACTTTGTATATTTTTAATTTGAATTGAAAGTTTTTTTTATTTCTTTATTTTTATTTTTTTATTTTAAAATAATTTTAAAACTTCAACCTGAAACTACTCCCTATTTTAAATAGGCATTTCTTTATAAATTTTATTGTAGCTAATTTTAATTTTTTCATTTGTTTTTTATTTTAAAATATTTTTAAAGATCCATTTTGAAACTATTTCTCAATTTGAATGGGTAATATCTTTTTCGTTTCATTATAGCTAATTATAAGATAATTATATTTATTAATACAAATAGAGTAACCAATTAGTTTAAAATTAAAAATTCAAAAGATTTTTTTACTTAGAAAGGCAGTTTATTTGTCTTAAAATTCCAACTTGAAACTACTCTCAACTTTGAATTGGCAATTTTTTATTTTTTAATTTTATTTTTATTTAAAAATAATTTTAAAACGCCAACTTTGTTAGAGATTTGTCCTAAAAATCTATACTTGCCATCTTATGATTATATCACTTGGCATCATAGAGTTATTTACTTCTCTTTGTGTGTGTGTATATATATATATATATAGACTATTATATTTGAAAGAAATTTTTCCTCAATTTAATTTGGCAACTTTTATTTCTTATTTCTGTTTTTTATTTTAAAATAGTTTTAAAACTCCAAATTGAAATTACACTCCAATTTGACTTGCCATTTTTTATTTTGTTTTTTATTTTAAAATTGGTAGAATAGGTAAAGACCCCCTAAACTTGTCTCGTTTTAACGAGTGTACACCTTAATTATTCGAGGTCCTAAATACCCCATTTAATTTGGTTTTTTGAAATCTCTTACCTCCTTGGGTGCGTGAAGATGCCATTTAATTGTCACATCACTTTAAAATTTCCATTTTCCATAATTCGTATTATATCTCCAAATATAAAAATGATAAAATATTTTTTTAAACAAAATTATTTTTAAAAAACTAAAAAAATGAATTGTTTTTTTAAAACAACGAATTTATTTTTCTGCTTTTACAAAGAAACAATTTCCCTTTTTACAAATAGAAAATCTTTAAAAAAATAAAAAATATATTTTTCAAAAACGAAAATACTTTGTTGGAAATACTTTCAATTTTTAAAAAAATGAAAATATTTTGTTAAAACTGATTTTTTCCAGTTTTACAAAAAAAAAATTGATAAAAAACATTTTTTTAGTTTTAAGTTGTTACGATTTTCTTAGTTTTTTTTAAGTTCAGAAAAAACTGGAAAAACACAAAATAGTAAACACAAAGAAAAAAAATTAACATAATATTTTATTTTTTTAAATTTTTTATAAAAAAAGCGGGAAATAAATTTTTAATTTCCAGTTTGTGGCAATTTTTTTTGAAAAAAATATTTTATCATTTTTATATTTGGAGATAGAATAAGAATTAAGAAAATGGTAATTTAGATTGATGTTGCAACTAAATTGCACATTCACACGCCCAAGGAGGTAAGAGATTTCAAAAAACCAAGTTGAAGGCGGTATCTAGGAGCTCGAATAGTTAAGGTGTACACTCATTAAAACGAGATAAGTTTAGGTGGGTCTTTAACTATTCTGCCTTAATTTATTGTTTCTAATCCACCAAACATATTATATTCAATTAATTTCTATATATTTTTACGCCTAAATGTTTTTTAACCCCCTAACACATTTTTATATTTGTAAAATATCTTAAAACAAAAGACAAATCATGTTTCTTTTAAAAAGTTTTCTACGGATATGATTGAGTAATATAGGTCCAAATTTTGACGACCACGGTCATTACTGAGTACGGCGAGGAACGAAGTCCTTACAATGTGGAATCTTTTGGTTGTTATAAAGGGTGACGACTGACAGAGGTTAGCGAGCGTACGACATCTGCAACATTGTAAGTGTGGCAGGAGACAGTAGGAATATGCTTTTCGAATATTCCTTGTGTTATACCTTTTTAGAGTTTAAAAGGAGAGTATCCCTTATAAATAGGGAGAGAACATTTGTAGAGGGGGATCAAAAAGTGAATACAAAAAGAGACAACTTTGCTTAATACAGCTGGGAGATCCATATATCATCCTTTATCTTAGTTAATCGCATTCATTACAATATTCTTTTTACATTTGAAGTTATCATATTTATGCAAAATTCACGGTTCCGAACCGGAACCGGATCGGAACCGCGGTTCTGCTGGTTCCGGCGGCCCGGTTCCGGCGATTCCGGTTCCGGCGGTTCCCCGGAACCGTGACGGGGCGGTTCTACCCGTTAGAACCGCGGAACCGGAACCGCCAGAACGGGAACCGGAACCAGAACCGGACCGGTTCAAGCGGTTCCAAACGGTTCCAGTAACGGGCAGATTTTTTTAAAAAAAATTTAATAATTTCCAAACGGCTCTTTTTCAAAATTAGCCGTTTGAAATTTTAAAAAATATCCATTTGGCCCCCAAACTTTATATAATTACACAATTTCCCATTTCTCAACTATAAATACCCCCTCATTCTTTCATTTTTATTCACCAATTCATCAATATCTCTCAATCTCTCTCAAGCTCTCTTTCAATCTTTCTAGTGCAAGTGCTTAATTTATTGTTGCAAATTCGTGAAACATTGTGAAGTTGTTGAATTGAAGTTTTCAAGTGTTCAGTTTCAACGATTTTCAAATTTCAAGAAGTTGTTCGTCAATCCGGTAAACTCGTTTCAACTCTTACGTGCTAAGAATATTTTTGTGTGTTGTTATTTTGCTTAATTATAATTATTATGGCATTTTCGTTGAAAAAAATGTTCGGTAAAGGAAAAGCTAAAACCGGTGAAACTAGTGGCCAAAATACTACCCCTCCCCCGTTTCCCCGACCTAGAAAAGATAAGCAAGTTGAAAGTAGTAGCCAACCTAGAAATCCTAATGAACCCTTCGGAATCCTTGATAGTGATCACCCTTGTTTTCAATTTAGCGATATTGATTTTCTACATGATGTACCAGTTGGTGATAGAATAGACGATGATATTATTAATGCTCTTTATCCTAATGCACCTATCTTAGAGGGAAATGAGGATGATGATGATGATGAAACCCAAGCTCCAGTAGATTTAGATGATACACCTACTAGTCGTGCTCATAACTTAGGTGATGAACCGGCACACCCACCCGTACAAACTCCCACTTTTAGTAGACAACCTCCTAAACGTACAGAAACATCATTAGTTTGGCAATTTTTTATTCAACTAAGAGAACAAAATAAGACTAAGTGTAAATCTTGCGGGAAATTACTCGTTCATAGGTATACTGGAGATCGTAGCGGCACGGGTAGTTTAGTTAAGCATATAAGATTACACCCTAGCGACAAGGCTAGATATTTGCAATTGAAAGCGCAACAAGAGGGGAGGACAAGTGCTGATTCTACAGTTAACCCAAGTACTGGTTCAAATCTAGTGCAACCAGGAATAAACACAGTCACCGGAGGTATATTATATTACGATCCAAATAAGGATCATGAATAATTAGCGAAATTGATTACTGTTATGTGTTTGCCTTATTCTTTTGCTTCTAATCCTGCATGGATTCATTATATTAGAAGAGTATTTAATCCTACGTATAAAGGTTGGCCTCGCGCCACAGTTAAGGCCGATATTTATAAATACAAGCATGAATATGAATAATACTTGCGCTATTTATTTACCCATATAACTAATCGTATGTCTATTATAACTGATATTGGTAGAAGTAATAATGATTTTGATTATCTAACCGTAACCAGTCATTGGATAGACGAAGACTGGACTATGCAAAAACACATTATTGCATATAGGATAATTAATTCACGGCACACGAGTAGGTTTATAGCTAACACTGTTTCAGATGTATGCAGATATTTTTGTTTTAGTGATAAAATAATGTCAATTTCCATGGATAACGCTTCTAGCAACACTAGTGCAATAGGTATGCTAACTAGAACACTTAATCCTGCTTTTACTAATATTTTCCATATTAGATGTATTTGTCAAATTTATCATTTAATTGTTGGTGATGGTATGAGAATATTAAACATAGAAATTGAAAAGGTTAAAATGGCTCTTAATTGGCTTTTTTATTCAAACCGTATAAGTAGACTTAGAGAATATTTTAAAAGGTGTGACGAATATGGCCTTAGAGAAAGAAAGGTTCCTGAACGTTGCCCGACTAGGTGGAACTACATGTACGAAAGTTTAGTAGTAGCGTACGAATATAGGAACTCAATTAACGCTACGTATAATTCTCGGGATTGTGGGGAGGAAGATAATGACATGCTAACTACAGTAGATTGGACTAACGTTAAAATTCTTTTAGATTTTTTAAAACATTTTCATGTGGCTACAAATGCTTTATCTGGCCAATATTATCCAACTATTTCTAACTATTTAGTTTATATTGCCGCACTTGCTAATTTGTTTGTTGATTTTAACGAGGGAGGGGAAATTTATGTAATTGCAATAACTGAAATGAAAAAGAAGTTTACAAAATATTTTTTTCCAATCCCTCCTATATTTGGTGTGTCTGCTATGCTAAATCCTACTATGAAATTAGGAGGTCCTCACTTTTGGTATTCTACTATTTATCAAGCTTTAGATCTTTCAGAAGAAGAAATGGCTACACTATCTGATGCGAAAGCATCAATTAAAGTGAATGCTCAAACTGTTTATAATGCTTATAAACAGGCGTTAGAGCATGCTAGGCCTAATATTCCAACCCCTACTTCGTCTACATCACAGTCGTCTAAAAGAGCTGCTGGCTTAACAGCTCTTAAATCGTAGACGGAGTTCAGGGGTACTCAAGGGGAAAATTTAGATGAAATTTTCCATCTAAATGAGCTTCAAGTTTATTTGTCGCAGGGACTAGAGAATGAGAATCCAGACGGCTCTTGCGACCTTTTGGATTGGTGGAAGACAAGGGAAAAGCATTTTCCCGTTCTTGCAAGGATGGCTCGGAATGTTCTGTCCATTCAAGCGTCAACTGTTGCATCGGAGAGCGCCTTTAGTCAAGCAAGACTACAAATAGGTGATCACAGAGCGTCGATGCGGGACAGCTTGGAAAAATCAGTGCTTTTTCGAGATTGGATCCGCGCAGAAAGAAGGAACTTTGGGCTAGCTGAATCACAACCAGAAATAGATGAGTGCTATGAAGAAATGCTAGCAGAACTTTCTCAGGAAACATCTTCACCCGGACGTGGTGATGAACAAGCTTCATTTCCACCACCGCCAACACAACCACCTCCAACCCTTGAAGGTTTTATGAGATTTGTTAGAAATAATACATAAATTATGATGTAACTTGTACATTGACATGTCTTCTTTTAGTTTTTGTTCCTTTTAATGGTGGTATTAGTACCATGTTGTGCTCATTCCATTGGGGGAAGGAAGACTAAGAAAGATATGCCATTTTGGTCAATAAATATGCTCTTTATCATATCCTTGAATATCTTTTGTCTCAATATTTCTTTATCAATATATACTACTTATATACAATAAATACTAATTACTAACTACAACACAATATACACTACTTATATACAATATATTACTTACATACAATATATACTACTTATATACAAAATATACACTACTTATACACAATATATACTAATTACCAAACACAATATATACTATACTAATAACATAGTACACCATATAAAATATATTCTACAATATACTAATGACTACTATACAAGATATTGGTTTTAAAAAAAATAAATTTAGAACCGCCGGAACCGGAACCGCCAGAACCGGAACCGGATGGTTCCGGAACCGTATGGTAGCGGTTTCGGCTCCGGAACCGCCAGAACCGGAACCGCAGACCCAAATAGACCCAGAATCGGAACCGGATACAACCTTAATAAGAACCCGCGTATCACGCGAAAATTTAATAGAATATTAATCTTATAAAATTAGAATATAATATATTATATTAATTTAATATGTATTAGTTGTATTTTATTAGTTAATATAGTGCGTAGAAATATACTCCTTCCGTTTCAATTTATATGAACTCATTTGACGTGACACGAAGTTTAAGAAAAGATGGAACACTTTTAAACTTGTGGTGTAAAATGAAGCACATATATTTTGTGTAGTTATAAATCATTGCATAAAGGTATATTGTTTCCAAATAGGGAAGGCGAAATGGCTTCCTGACCACTCAAACTTGCAGCCGATTTTAAAGCCGATACACCAACTGACAAGTTTCCCATTTGAACACTTCAACTCAATAAAATGAATATCAATAAACAAATCCATCAGAGTGTGAGCTTCAATTGCCTAACAAGAATGACAAGTCACACTCTGTAACATTTTTTGACACGTGTAATTTGTGGGTGCCACATTTTTAATAGTGCCAATTTACCAAATTTCTTATTTATTATTTTCTTTCTCTTTATCTTCAATAGAATTTTTTCCTATTATCAATTTCTCTATCCATTAATAGACTCATCCTTTTCAATTTCTCTATCAATTTCTCCAACAGACCTCAAACTTCGACATCTCTAACTCGACCTTGACGGTCTGTTCGTGATGTTACAATGTGGGCTAGTTAAAGAAGAAGGAGATGGAGGGTCGTTTGGGAGTGGTTCACATCGCTGGTTCGCTGGGTGGTCGACGGGGTTTAGGGTGGTCAACTAGACTGGTGCATTGGAGCTTGGTGAAGCTGGTTATGGTGGATAGTGGGGGACTATTTGGAGTGGCTCACGACGACGGGGATACTCAGTCATTGGGGTGGGGGATGGAGAAAGGGGGAGATGGAAAGAATTTGATTTGTCATATTTGCTTTTTATCCATTCAAAGAATTTGATTTGAATGGATTTTTATTATTATAGCTAATTGTAAGATATCTGTATTGATAAATTCAAAGAGAGTAACCAATTAATTCAAACTTAAAATTCAATCTTTTTTAGTTAGAAAGGGAGTAACCAAAACTATACCCCAACTTGAATAGGTAGTGTTTTTTTGTTTTTATTTTTTTAATATTTTCATCTTTTACTTTAGCTAATTTAATTTTTCTTATTTTTCTTCTTTTTTAATTTTAAATATTTTAAAATTAAAACTTGAAACTATTTCTCATTTTGAGTGCAACTTGAAAAATATTTTGTCTTAACAATGCCACTTGACTTTGTATATTTTTAATTTGAATTGAAAGTTTTTTTTATTTCTTTATTTTTTTTATTTTAAAATAATTTTAAAACTTAAACCTGAAACTACTCCCTAATTTAAATAGGTATTTCTTTATAAAAATATTCCGTATTTTGTTGTAGCTAATTTTAATTTCTTCATTTGTTTTTTATTTTAAAATATTTTTAAAGATCCATTTTGAAACTATTTCTCAATTTGAATGGGTAATATCTTTTTCGTTTCATTATAGCTAATTATAAGATAATTATATTTATTAATACAAATAGAGTAACCAATTAGTTTAAAATTAAAAATTCAAAAGATTTTTTTTTACTTAGAAAGGCAGTTTATTTGTCTTAAAATTCCAACTTGAAACTACTCTCAAGTCTCAACTTTGAATTGGCAATTTTTTATTTTTTAATTTCATTTTATTTAAAAATAATTTTAAAACGCCAACTTTGTTAGAGATTTGTCCTAAAAAATATATACTTGCCATCTTATGATTATATCACTTGGCATCATATAGTTATTTACTTCTCTTTGTGTGTGTGTATATATATATATACTATTATATTTGAAAGAAATTTTTCCTCAATTTAATTTGGCAACTTTTATTTCTTATTTCTGTTTTTTATTTTAAAATAGTTTTAAAACTCCAAATTGAAATCACATCCCAATTTGACTTGCCATTTTTTTATTTTGTTTTTTATTTTAAAATTGGTAGAATAGGTAAAGACCCCCTAAACTTGTCTCATTTTAACGAGTGTACACCTTAATTATTCGAGGTCCTAAATACCCCATTTAATTTGGTTTTTTGAAATCTCTTACCTCCTTGGGTGCGTGAAGATGCCATTTAATTGTCACATCACTTTAAAATTTCCATTTTTCATAATTCGTATTATATCTCCAAATATAAAAATGATAAAATATTTTTTTAAACAAAATTATTTTTAAAAAACTAAAAAAATGAATTTTTTTTAAACAACGAATTTATTTTTTCTGCTTTTACAAAGAAACAATTTCCCTTTTTACAAATAGAAAATCTTTAAAAAAATAAAAAATATATTTTTCAAAAACGAAAATACTTTGTTGGAAATACTTTTAGTTTTTAAAAAATGAAAATATTTTGTTAAAACTGATTTTTTCCAGTTTTTTCAGTTTTACAAAAAAAAAATTTTTGTTAAAAAACATTTTTTTAGTTTTAAGCTGTTACGATTTTTTTAGTTTTTTTTAAGTTAAAAAAAACAGGAAAAACACAAAATAGTAAACACAAAGAAAAAAAATTAACATAATATTTTATTTTTTTAAATTGATTTTTTATAAAAAAAGAGGGAAATAAATTTTTAATTTCCAGTTTGTGGCAATTTTATTTTAAAAAAATATTTTATCATTTTTATATTTGGAGATAGAATAAGAATTAAGAAAATGGTAATTTAGATTGATGTTGCAACTAAATTGCACCTTCACGCGCCCAAGGAGGTAAGAGATTTCAAAAAACCAAGTTGAAGGCGGTATCTAGGAGCTCGAATAGTTAAGGTGTACACTCATTAAAACGAGATAAGTTTAGGTGGGTCTTTAACTATTCTGCCTTAATTTATTGTTTCTAATATGCCAAACATATTATATTCAATTAATTTCTATATATTTTTACGCCTAAATGTTTTTTAACCCCCTTACACATTTTTATATTTGTAAAATATCTTAAAATAAAAGACAAATCATGTTTCTTTTAAAAAGTTTTCTACGGATATGATTGAGTAATATAGGTCAAAATTTTTACGACCACGGTCATTACTGAGTACGGCGAGGAACGAAGTCCTTACAATGTGGAATCTTTTGGATGTTATAAAAGGGTGACGACTGACAGAGGTTAGCGAGCGTACGACATCTGCATCATTGTAAGTGTGGCAGGAGACAGTAGGAATATACTTTTCGAATATTCCTTGTGTTATACATTTTTAGAGTTTAAAAGGAGAGTATCCCTTATAAACAGGGAGAGAACATTTGTAGAGGGGATCAAAAAGTGAATACAAAAAGAGACAACTTTGCTTTCTATAGCTGGGAGATCCATATATCATCCTTTATCTTAGTTAATCGCATTTATTGCAATATTCTTTTTACATTTGAAGTTATCATATTTATGCTTAATCATTTGTTTCCGACATACTTAACTGATACAAATAGAAGATCCTTCTCGGGATATGGCCGTGAGGAAAAGGCCTCTTCCGTACCGATCCCTTACCTAGTGAATGAATCCTCTATTGGGGACAAGTCGTTACTGAGGAAAAAAAGGAGAGTGGAGCTTGGGAAGAATGTGGCCGTGGACACCGGTAAAAGTAGGACATGTGCATCGCAGATGGCTCATGTGCCCTAGTTTATGGCCGATGCCATCTTGGCGGGTAGGTCTCCCCAAACGGAAGGGGTTTACCTAGGAGGCAGCTCTGTGTGCTCCACTGAGGGTGGCACATCCTCTATCGTTGGAGGGGGTCGTCTAGGTGAAGGCTCGAGTTCGAATGTCGACCCGGAGGGTGTTCACTGAGTTTTTAGAACGTCAGATCATGTGGAGGTTAGAGTGGAGGGTTCTGATCGGCATATAGTTGTCCCTGGGGACTATAACTTGTTGTCGAACTGTGATCAGGTGGCGCCTGCTTTAGCCCCTTTATGTGCCGCCCCCGAGAGCGAGGCGCTTAGAGCGATGAGTGACATGGAGTTATCTCGGAACGTCGCCGGCATGGCCTTGTGGGTAGATTTCTTTCTCTTCTATGTCGTTGTTAGGTTTGCATTGTTATTGTCGACCTGCCTTTTTGTGAGCACATGATTTTTACCCTATGAACATTACTCCAAAAAAAAATCAAAATAAAATAATTTTCCTTTGTGTGCAAATTTGAGAATTTTCGTGGCATTTTTGGTTAAATATTTATATTTTGTCTGTGCATGTTTATTTTGTTTTATTAATGAAAAATATAAAAATTATATGTTGCATGTGCATTTAGGATTTAATCTGTACAGTTAGGACTAATTAAGTAATTTATTTTACGAAAATAAAAAAATCACAAAAAAATGTAATTTGTATTTTTTTAGCATTTAACGTCCAATTGTATGATTTTATTTTTGATTGGTGTTTAATTGTGTGTTAATTGTTAGTAGAAGTTAATTAGTATTTTTATAAATTAATTTGATTTTTGTAATGTAATTTAGAATTTTAATTTTAATAATTACGGAAGTAAAAAGAAAAAGAAGAAAAGAGAAGCGGTCTCATTTGGGCTGTTCACTCAGTACACAGGCCTAAAAACTCAAAACCTGACGGGTCAAACCGACCCGGTCTGCACATAACCAAACATACCCCTTTCAATCTCTTCCCCATTTTTCAAACCCCTTCAACCCTAGGAGACCCCAGCGCCCCCTTCTCTTCTTCTCCAAGCTCACCACCAGCAGCCATAGCCCCCTCCCCGTCACTCGGCGACCACCCACAGCTCCACCCCGTTCACCACCTGAAGCAGCAGCCCACGACCACTTCCGCTTCATCTTCGTCAACAGCAGCATCCAAACGACCCCTTCTGCTCCATTTCCCTCACGACACGAACCAAACCAAACAGACCCCTCATCTCGTCATACCACCAGTCCCCGTCGACCAGTCCCTCACGTCCCGTCGACCACCAGCAGTGCATCCAAACACAAACCAGCTGATGCCCGCTTCTGCCCAGTTCTCACCCAGTCGAGGTTCCGTCCGTTTTCGAACTCTCCGGCGAGCTTTATAGTTGTCCGTGGTCTAAGTCGAGGTTTCCGTTGGTGTACTTGTTCTGATCCGGTCAGTTGGTTCAAGTTTCATTTCTTTTGTCCGTATTTCAATTTGTTCGATTTTTTTTTGAATCCAAAATCAATGTATATGTTTGATTTATTTGTTTGGTTTTCTCCTCTTTTACTTGATGCTTATGTGATAACATCTTATGATTGTTTGTTGGTTTAAATTGTTTCATCCGTATTATGTTTAGTTCCTTTCTCTTCGTTGTCTGCCATTTTTACATATGAACTCAGTTGTTTGAATTCATTATATTACAGTGTTCATACATTTTGTTTAAGTCAGAAAAGTGTTAGTTTGTGCCCATGTATCTGTGTCAATCATGGTTGGAAATTTGACCTTGTTAGTTTAATATGATTTTGGTCTGAACACTGGTCTTTATTATGGATGCCATTTGATTTGATCAGAGTTTCTATCTTGAGTTTTCGACTGATTTGATAAGTTTGAATTGGTTATAACTGATGTGTTTATTGCTTTAGATCCAGTTTATTTGTTTTCAGTCATTAATTAGGAATTAGTTTAGGTTAATCAGTGATTAGGTTTCTTATTTAAGAATTAGTTATAGCTAATGTGGTCACATGGGTTTGAGGTGGAATAGCTGTTCAGGGCATCATAGGGGTAATTTGGGGTGTCGAAATTTGAAAAATGCTTTAGTTTGAATGACTGTCAATAAGTTACTAATGGACCATTAAACTATTGTATTTATTTAAGAGTAGTGGGAACAAGACATATTGATTTAAATAAAGGAAAAAGGGGTTTGAAAAGTTAAAAAAAGGGAATAATAATGAAAAAGTTAAAAAAAGGGAATAATAATGAAAAAGTTAAAAGCGTTCACACAGTAGAGGAATATATAAAAGCTGGAAAGTAAAAGGAAGTGGGGCAATAATAAAAGTTTTCCTTTTACAACTGTAAAAGAAAAAGGAGGGCTAAAAAGGGAAAAGGAGTTTGGATTTTAATATAGAGATGAAGAGAGTCATCAGGGGGACGAAAATAGAGAATAAGAGAAATAATTGAGAGTTAAAGAACTAGAGAGCTGAAAACCCCAATGTTTATTTGAAGCTTCTCTTTTTCTTCATTGATTTCATTTCTCTTGATTCAAATACACTAAGACTGGTCTTATGTAACTCTAGTGTATCTTTGAGTTCATTTGGCTTGTGTTGATATTGCTGTGGGTTAAGGTCCATTTCTTTTGGTATTTTTTGGTTTGATTTTAATGGGTTTCTGGTCTGTTGCTGTTGGCATTTCTGGGATTCTACTTGTTTTTTATCAGTTACTGCCTGCTGTTCACTATTGTTGTTGTATTATTACTACTGCTGCTGATTCTCGTCTTCTTCTTCTCTTGTTTCCCAATACCAGGTACTGTAACACTAGCTATTGTACGCTGAAAAATGTGGAAGCATGAATACATATGAAATAATGGAAGTTTGAAGTTGATTTAGTTTTAACTTTTCTTTTTCACTTATTATAGTTGAAACATTTCATGTACTACTATTATGTAAACTTCTATCACTTTGTATAATCGGACATCTTGTAGTGATGTAGTAAATAATATTCTGTTTTATTTTGATTATTAAGTAGTATATATTTAAGCATGTCCATTACTGTCAAACTATTTGATAATTAGAACAAGATGAAAATAACATGAGTTGGTTTCTATTGAATCGGCTTGTTAAAACTGGTTAGGTCATTAGCTATAAAGGTTTTAATATTGTCAACCGTAGGTTAATCTTGAATATGTAGCTAAGGCATGAATTTGAACTATTTTTTTTTTGAATTAGGCATTATGGTTTGGTTTAGGCAGTCTTTATTTGTTTAAAAAGGGAGCTTGGTTGGTTCAAGAAGGTAAGTGTTGGATAGGTAAAGTTCTGCCAATTTTAGATGGAAATAAAAATGGTTAGTAATTTCATCGAATCCGTTGGCCACTATACTTGAAGTTAGCATCGTAGTACTAATCATTACAGTCATTAATCCAATAGGAATGTGTTGAGTTCAAGTGATTAAGTTTAACAAACTTTCGCAAGCATTAGTAATCAAGGTTGATTTTGATTTCAATTAGCTGTAAACAAATAATTCCAATGGTTCAATTCATCTTACAACGTGGGTTAAATTAGTTACAGGATAATCAGCTTCCTTTTGATAAATATTGTTTGTAAATTCCATATTTTATATATAATTTCAATTTTTGTAATATTCCTTTTCGTTAAAATTTATCTAAGCTAGTAACCGATAAGTGATGGCCTTTTTAAATATGTAACAATTAAGTCTTTTTCTCTTTTATTTTAGAGACGAATTTAATAGAAAAATGTAGTCAGTTTAGGATTGTCTTTTTAAAATAAACGATATGAGCCTCTCGCCTAATAAAATGCAAGTTGCGGGGTCCTCAATAAATGGTTATTAAAAATGCTTAGATTCCGGGGCAGGTCGTTTAGCAAATTTCACGGCCTTCTCAAAATAATACGCATTAGTATTTTTAGGTGCGTATTTAATATTGTTATCTCCCTAAACTAGGGTGCACATTTATGTGACCCAAATTCAAATCTCAACAAAGTTGGAACGTATCAAAAATTGCGGGTTCATTGACGTGACGTGGTTTGAGACCCTTTCACGATGTTGCAATTCTCTTTTAAAAATAATAAATAATAACGGCTAAAAGTTAAAATTTGCACATAGGTTCAACATGTATTAAAATCAGATAATTAAGTCAAATATGATAGTTGAGCGATATTGATAGAATCATAGAACTTGGGAATGCCTACTACCTTCTCCCGAGTTAACAGATTCCTTATTCGTATTTCTGGCCCGCGGACTGTTAATATAGTCATTCTTTCATCGATTCGGGATTAAATCGGTGACTTGGACACCATTAATCTCCCAAGTGGGTACTCTAAATTAAGTAAACAAATTCCATTTCGATTGTCCTTTAATTGGAAAAACTCCCTCTGCGTCCCTGCGGGCACGGTCCAAAAGAAGGTGTGACACCTTTTTGTTTTAGCTTTTCTCTTTTTGCGTCACACCCTCATCATGGAGATCGAGCGCGAGCGCAGGGAAAGAAAGAGGGTGGCCATCTACGGGAAGATGTCTTATAGATATCAAGAATATCATGACAAGCATTGTGAGATTGTCGACATCTACTATCAGGACCCTGACTTCCAACTATTTCGCGAAGGGCCTAAACAAATAGAGGATCAATTGGCGCGCAAGGTCAAGGAGTTGAGGGAGCGAGACAACGACCTTGTGAAGGCCTTCGCCCGCAACAGTGAACTCGAGGCATCCCTAAAGGTGAAGGAAGAGCTCGAGTTAAAGTAGATGGGTGATGGCTGATAATGCCGACCTGCAAGCAAAGGAAGCTAGTTTTACCGCCGAATTAGGTATGAAGACGATGGAGATTAATGAGCTCAAGGGTGAGTTGAGTGTGAGTGCCGATAAACTGGTGACTACTATTTTTGAAGCGGCGGTCTTGGAAAATACTCTTTGTGTCTGTATGTCGGAGTTGACCAAGGAGAAGGAGGCATCCGCTCTTAAGGTACAGCATTAACCAAACAAGTGGCATCACTGAGAACGGAGGATGCGCGTCGACACTCGCAATCTTCAACGTCTTGTGCTTTGGCCGATCCTGTTGTGCCCTGTCATTTATATGAATTATAGGTTCACATTGTGGCCCAGCTTTATGTGTACAAGGCTCTTCACGCCGACAAAAGGGCATCTGAGGTAAAACTTCAGGATATGCATGCCAAAACTCGGGCAGCTTGTGAGGCATGCAGATACGACCCGCTCATGCCTGACGGAGATGATATCAACTCTGATTATGTGAACCATCTTGCCTCTGACTCTTGGTACGAAGATATGTCTGCTACCATGGATGATATGTAATTTTTGTTTTGTACTTACTACTTTTGCTTCAGGATTTTTGTAAGGGCGTCTTTGAGCCGTAAAGATAAGTTCTAGTAATATTTTCTTGTATTGAAAAATTATTTTGTCGATTCGGTGGCAATCTTTGTTATATTTTTGTCGATTTGAGTAATGTCAGACCCTTTTCTTTGGCGATGGCCTTAGCCTTTTGGATATTACTTTCGATCCAATATCAAAGTAGTATCCCATCGTAGTTCGAGTTAAGTTGAACTTGTATCTTTGTCGATGGCCTTAGCCATTGGGATGTTACTTTAGAGCTGGCGTCGAAGTAGTATCCCATCGTAGTTCGAGTGAAGTCGAACTTATATCGTTGTTGATAGACTTAGCCATAAGGATTTACTTTCGAGCTGGCATAGAAGTAGTATCCCATGGTAGTTCGAGTGAAGTCGAACTTATATCGTTGTCGATGGCCTTAGCCATTGGGATGTTACTTTCGAGCTGGCGTCAAAGTAGTATCCCGTAGTAGTTCAAGTGAATTCGAACTTATATTTGTGTCGATGGCCTTAGACATTGGGATGTTACTTTCGAATTGGCATTGAAGTAGAATCCTGTTGTAGCTCGATGAAGTCAAACTTGTATCGTTGTCGATGACCTTAGCCATTGGGATGTTACTTTCGAGCTGGCATTGAAGTAGTATCCCGTTGTAAAGGTGACGCTCTATATAATTTGTTGAGAGTATCGTGGATGCTAGTTTCATTCATTGGAGATTTGATTATGCTTTTGTGTGAAATACATGTTGACTGTACATATAATGAATATTTGGCTATCTATACCAGTCCCTTTATTACTCGGTTTGGAGATCATATCGACGCAGGGTAATGAATAACACTTCAGACCTCAAGAAGTCTCCCTTGCCGACGTATTAAAAACCTCAATGAGAAAACCCGATTGGGATAAAACCTGGATGAGGAAAAATGAGTACGACTTAGGCGGCGCCTCTTTTCAGAAGTGAAAGTATTTGAGTTGGGCGACATTCCAATTGTTTTGGAGTAGTTTTCCTTCCATTGTATCTAACTAGAATGCTCCTTTGTTTGCTGCCGCCATGATATTGTATGGCCCGTCCTAGTTTGTTCCCAGATTTCCCTCATTAGGTTCTTTCGCAGCTTGTGTTTTAGCTTTGAGAACGTAGTCTCCAACTTTGAGTGGTCTTACTTTGGCGTCTTGTTATAGAACCTTTCTGCTTATTGCTTTTGGGCTACCATTCTTACGCGAGCCATATCTCTTCGTTCTTTGACTTCATCCAGGTCTTGTAGCCTACGTTCGTCGTTACTTGGTCCGCTTTCATTGGAGTATCTCAGGCTAGGTTCTCTGACTTTGATGGGTATTACCGCGTCAGTCTTGTAAACCAGTGAATACGGCATCTCGCATGTGCTAGCTTTTGGTATGGTGCGGTATACCCATAGTACTTCTGGCAGCAGTTGAGGCCATAGCTCCTTGTCATCCTCGAGCTTCTTTTTCTATATATTAAATTTAATTTTATTGGTGTATTCGGCTTGGCCATTGCCTGCGGGATGGTATGGTGCGTTGAGTATTCACTTGATGTGCCATTTTTCTAAAAACTCGGTTGTTTTCTTTCTGACGAACTAAGGTCCGCTGTCATAGCTGATTTATTTGGGAATGCCGAAGCGACATATTATATTTTTCCATATGAACGCGATAACTTCTTGCTCACGTATTTGAGTGTATGCACCTGCTTCCACCCATTTAGAAAAATAGTCAAGTAAAACGAAAAGGAAGCGTACCTTACCTCGTCCTACTGGGAGGGGTCTGACAATATCCATCCCCCATTTAATGAATGGACATGGAGAAGTGACAGAATGCAGGAGTTCTCTTGCTTGGTGTATCATAGGGGCATATTTTTTGCACTTTTCAATTTTCCTAATGTAATCTGCGGCTTTTTTTTTCATGGTAGGCCAATAGTATCCTGCGCGGATGAGGCATCTGATCAGGGCACAGTTTCTCGATGGGCACCGCAGTTCCCCTCATGTACTTCTTCTAGTACCCTCCTTGTTTGATTTGTCTCAATATTTGGCTAGGGGGCCACCGAACGTCCCTTTGTAAAGATCATAGTTTATGAGGCTGTATCTGGCCACTTGTATACAGAGCTTTTTGGCTTCTTTCTTATCTTGTAGGAGCGTTCCTTCCTGCAAACATGTTACGATACGGTTGCACCAGTCCCAATTAAGTTTATAGAGTGTACCTCGACCTGGTCTATTGAGGAATGGAGAAGGGTGACCACATTTTCCATATTGATATTTTTGGTGGCTGCCGCTATCTTGGCGAGACTATCCGCTTCGATATTCTGCGCCCTGGGTATTTGGTTGGGGCGGCATTCGTCGAATTCTGGTAGCAATTTGTGAATTTCTGACTGGTACTTTTTTAGTCTTTGTTCATTGATTTGTAAAGTCCTAGTGACTTGGTTCACCACGAGTTGAGAGTTGCAATGAAGGACGAGTCATCGAGCGACATATTTGAGGGCTAATTTCAGTCCTACAATCACAGCTTTATACTCGACCTCGTATTTAGTCATATCGGGGCACCGTATGGACTGGCGGATTACCTCACCCGTAGGGACTTGGAGGATGAGTCCCAATCCTGATCCCTTGTATTAGATGCACTATTAGTGTAAAGTACCCAGAGGTCGGAATGTGCAGAAGCACGGAGCGCCTCCTGCTCTACGTCAAGCAATATTTCTGTGCTGAAATCGGTGACGAAATTGGCAAGCACTTGCGGCTTTATAGCTGTTCACGGTTGATAAGTTATATCGTGCTCGCTTAATTCTATGGCCCATTTGGCCAACCTACCCGATAGTTCGGGTTTATGTAAAATGCCCTTGGGGGGAAGGTCGTCACCACCTTAATGGGGTGACATGGAAAATATGGTCTAAGCTTTCGTGAAGCTATGACTAAGTCTATAGCTAATTTCTCAAGGTGGGGGAACCTTGTTTCGGCATCAATTAAGGTTTTGGTGATATGATAAATTGGAGAGTGCGTACCTTTGTTTTCACGAAACAAAACTGCACTTACTGCAACTTCGGAGACTACTAGATACACCAGGAGGCATTCGCCAGGATCTGCCTTGACAAGTAGTGGCGGGGAGGACAGGAACACTTTCAGTTTTCTTAAGGTGTTGATGCATTCTGAAATCCACTGTATTTCTTGATCCTTCCTTAATACATTGAAGACTTTATGGCACCTTTCCGACGATCGTGAGATGAACCTCGACAGGGCAGCTATTCATCCTGTCAATTTCTATACCTGCTTTTTGCTGGTTAATGTCTCAGGTATTCCTTCGATGACTTTGATATGATCCATGTCGACCTCGATACCCCTTTGCGACACCAAAAAACCGAGGAACTTACTTGAGGTTACGCCAAAAGCTCACTTATCGGGATTTAATTTCGTTCTGTACCGCCTCAATATTTCGAAGGCTTCTTTCAGATGACCAATGTGGTCCTCCTTCCTTTTCTACTTCACTAGTGTGTCATCGATTTAGACCTCCATAGTATTGCCGAGTTGCTCTTTGAAAATTTTGGTGATTAACCTTTGGTACGTCTCCCTGGCGTTCTTAAGTCCGAACGACATGACTCTATAGAAGTACGTTCCTTGGTAAGTGATAAAAGTGGTTTTTCTTGATCTTCTTCTTCCATTAGGATTTGGTTGTAACCAGAATAGTCGTCTAAGAAGCTCAATAGTTCGTGCCCTTCCATTGCATCGATGAGCTGGTCGATGTGTGGTAATGAAAAGGAATCTTTTGGGCATGCTTTGTTCAGGTCGATGAATTCGGCACACATCCGCCACTTACCGTTCTTATTTTTACCATGACCACATTGGCGACTCACTGAGGATACTTTGATTCTTGGACGGAACCATTAGCGAGCAACTTATCGACTTCTTCGCTGACTGTGTCTTTGACTTTGGCATTGAACTTTCTCCTTATTTGTCGCACAAGCGGGTAAAGAAGGTCGATATTCAGCCTGTGTGTAGCGATGTCCTTCGAGATTCCCAGCATATCTGAATAGGACAAGGCAAACAAATCGACATTGTTAGTTAAGAATTCATGGAACTTAAATGGTTCTGAGAGGTTGTTCCCGCTATAAGCTTTTTTCATGCTGCCGCTATTGTCCAATTGAACGGGGTCGAGGTCTTCTACGGTTGCCTTGCAGGCTTCTACGACATTTGTTTCTTTGATGGCTTCTATTTGTATGTCGGGTTTGGTTCCTAATATGGATGATTGTTATGCTTCTGCACTTGCCCCCTTTAGTTGTTTGGTGTGTGTACAATCTTGGGAGATTTGGTAGCATTCTTGGGTGGTCCATTGCTCGCCCTGGATGCTAAATATTCCCAATGGGTTAGAAAATTTTATTACTTGATAGAAACTTGACGGGACGGCTCGTATGACGTGTATCCATGGGCGCCCTATGATAGCGTTGTAGGTTGTTTCCTGGTTCATGACGTGAAACTTCATTTCCAAAGTGACTCCTCCTTCCAGAACGGGTAGCATTATCTTTTCGAAGGTTCGTTCCACCGTATTATTAAAACCCATTAGTGTTATGCAGCGAGATAGTATCTTATCCTCGAATCTCATCTATACGAGGACTCGTGGGTAGATAATACACGCACCGCTTTCGTCATCTATAATTATTAATTTTACATCGGTATCTACGATACGTAATGTTATAACCAAAACATAATAGTGAGGGTAAAGACAAACCGTTGGTATCCGACTCATCAAAGGTGATACTATCTTCGAGGTCATCGTACCATTCGTGTGCGAATGTCCGCTTGAGTTTGTGTGTGGTGGTGAATTTCACATGGTTGATTACCGTATCATCGCTGCCGCTAATGATCATTTGTATATTGCGAACTGGTGAAGGCGGTTTTGGGGGTCCTTGGGATTGATCGCGTCTACGAGCACAACTAACCCATCCTCGATCGCTCATCAGTTCTTTCAGGTGTCCCTAGTTTAGCAATCTTACCACTTCCTATAGCAGACCTATGCAATCTTCGGTATTATGTCCTCTTTCCTGATGGAATTCACACAGAACGTTCGATCTCCGGGTGCTCGGATCTGACTTCAACTTTTGCAGCCACTGCACCTTTGTGCTGAGCTTTTCTAGTGCATACACTATTTCTGAAGGAGAAACGCAAAAGTTATGAGAAGATAATGGTAGAGGCATACCTCTTTCATTTTGGTATGGAACGGCGTGTCAAGGCATGACGTCTGCATGTCATGGAAGAGGCGGTATGGATGCCCGGATGTAGGACTAATGCCTTTCTCGATTGAAACAAGATAGTTCATCCCTTCGACCATCATTGCGGCGATTTCTCCTTGTTTCGATTTGGACAGACGTTAGCGATTAGATCGGATCATTTAAGTCGTTCTCATCTACCCTTACTTCAGCACAATAGGCATTATGGATTTCTTCCCACGTGGTAGGAGGGTATTTCATGAGTCTACTTAGTAGTTTTTTGGTTGCTTTATACCCGCTTCTATTTAACTTGTTTTGGAAAGATGCTACCACCATCACCTCTGATACGTTCGGCAGGCTCATTCTTACCCTGTTGAATCGAGCATGGAAATCTTGAAGTCCTTCGCCTATCGTATGCCTGTCGACTGCCTAACGGCGAAGATGTCATTTATCCTGGCTTCTTCCTTTTTCGCTCCTGCGTGAGCGGTAACGAATTTATCTACCATTTATTTGAACGTTGATATTGAGCGTGCCAATAGTTGTTAGATAATACGCTTAACGCTAGAGGGGGGGGGGGGGTGAATAGCGTTATAATAAAAATTAGCGTAAACTTGCGGAATTTAAAAATTGCAGGAAATGAATAAGTGCGATAAGTAAATAAATTAGAACAAACGCACCGATATATCCTGGTTCACCACAACCCGTGGCTAGTCCAGTCCCCGAGAGACTCTCTCGAGATTTTCACTAACTTGTTAAGCTTACGGGTGCTTAACAAACCGTTACAACTTGAGGACACAAGCCTCAACAACCTTTGCTCGGAGATACAACACTCCAAGACTTCAACCAAGGAAACACAAGTTCCTTCTTACAACACAAGGGACTAACACTTCCCTTCAAGTGTACAAAAACACTTAGCACTCAAACAAGACACTCCTTTAAGAGTAGAGATGAGTAAAAAGAATACGCTCAAGATCGCAACAACTTTCGACAAGAATTTGGCTCTCAAAAGCTTATGAAATGAATATAAAATGATAAGCAAAAAAGTATGCAAGCTTTAGCAATTGTATGATCAGTTGTTGTGTGTTGTTGTTCTTAAAAGACTGAATTGAAGCTGTATTTATAGTTGCAAAACCTTGTATTACCGTTGCCTAATTGCCAATTAAGAACTGCTGATTTTACTCTGTGACAATCGATTGTCAAAATGCCACAATCGGTTGTTTGCCAATCGTTCCAAAAATCATTCCCAGATTTTACGCTTAACAATCGATTGTTTAAGATCAACAATCGATTACTGGAAACGTTCAAAAAATCATTTCCAGATTTTACGTAAAACAATCGATTGTCAGAAATCTACAATCGATTACTCAGCAACGTTCAAAAAATCCTTTCCAGATTTTAATTACAACAATCGATTATAAGAAATCAATAATCGATTACTCAGCAACGTTCAAAAAATCCTTTCCAGATTTTAATTACAACAATCGATTATGGGAAATCAATAATCGATTACCTGACGGTATTTGAAAACATTTTGGCAACGGTCAGTTATACAATCGATTATATTAAGTTAACAATCGATTATGTATCAGTCTTGAAAAATTAATTTAGACACTGCCTCTTGACAATCGATTGTTATATGTTCAAAATCGATTATTTAATAACTTTGAAAAAGTCTGGAAGACACTGCCTCAACACAATCGATTGTCATAAGTTCACAATCGATTATTTTGTGTCTTTGAAAAATCTGATGGACACTGTCTCTTCACAATCGTTTGTCATTAGCTTCACAATCGATTATTTTGAGCGTTAAAAAAACTTTGATGGACACTGCCTCATCACAATCGATTGTCATAAGGTTCACAATCGATTGTCATGCAGATTTGAAAAATCTGATGCTCACTGCCTTAACACAATCGATTGTCATAAGTTCACAATCGATTGTCAAGCAGCTGACTTAAACATAATCGATTATCATAAGTACGTAATCGATTATCTTAGTCCAGATTTTAGAGGCATGTTTAAAAATCATTTTGACTAGAGTAAATATGCATTATTTAAAATCATTTTGCTCTAAATTAAATATGCATGATTTGTTAAAAATATTTTTACGAGAGAAGCCAAGTCTTGAGTTTAAGTTGTCGGATCAAGATCACAATTAAATACCGACTCAAATAAAATTTAATCTCGATCTTTGTCTTGTGCTTGAATCTCGTTATATATCAATTTTGCGCTTGTGCTTGGACCTCGTCATGTGTCAATTTGCACATAGTTTGTCATTCATCAAAACCTACAAATATGAACACACGTTTAGTATAATGCCTTTGAGAACGTGTTTCCAACAATAGTTAGGAATACCATGTCAGCACTCCCACTATCAGGGTTTCGCCGAACTTTTTCAGCGATCCTGATGACACTTGTTCTTTCAATAGATCGTTGCCTTTTACTGCAATGACTTAGTGGATTATGTGATCTTCCTGGTCCGTAGTGCCATCATATATTTTCAAGTATGGCGGCATTTTGAAGGTTTTTGGAATAGAGTGGGGGGCTGCCCTTCACTGTATGGTTGCTCGACGAATCGGCATATGTCATATTTTGGTAGCAACTTCAGAGCGCCTGGTATTTTATCGATCCTTTCTTGATGCTCCTTGATCTTATCATGGAGCGTTTTGTTCTCATTTTTCATTTCTTCCATTTTCTTTAAGATGGCCGCAAGTGCATCGTTACTTGCATCAATGACAAAATGAGTGTTACCTGTGCATGGATTTTCTGTCTCATATGAAAGTTGCGGTTTCTGCGTGTATTGTGCCTCCGATATCCTTTTGAACATGTTTGTCGAGTATGTTGCTCAAAGTGTTTGTCAACCACTCTTCTAATAGCCTTTTCACAGCCGGTGGCGCTTCTCATGCTGCGGATGTTGAGTTTTCCTCTCGCGCGAGACAGTCACGCTTTCGTGCGGGGGGGGGGGGGGGGGAAGGGAGGGGGTAGGGTGAGGTATCTCCCTCAGGTGTAGCGCTTGGCTTTGCATTTTCATTTTATTCCCTGCCGGCTTCGTTGATGGAATCCAGAAGTTGTTCGTGACACATACTTTTGCCTTTAATCTTGCTCCCCCCCTTTTCTGCCATTGTTGGTCTTTGCGAGGCTAAGAAAAGGTGATTATCCCTTTGAAGGATCTAGATGAAACTAAAATTTCAACTAAAGAAATTTCCACAGAAGGCGCCAAATTGTTTGACTCAAAGATATTGGAACCTTTTTGAATAAATCAATTAAAGAAAATGAAGGGGGTAAATCTTAGCTAAGTATAATAAACTCTAGAAGAAAATGTATAAAAGATGAACACACTGGATAATATTTCTTGATTTTGCGAAGAAAGTGATCGAACATTAAGGATGCCAATCTTTTATGTCGAAAAGCATTACAATTAGTGTTCTTAGCTAAAAAAGCAAAAAGCCCCTCATCAACAAGGTTTTTTTCATGCTATATATAAGGGACAAATCTCTTTTGAACCCTAAAAGACATATCATATGGAATATTCGAAAGAATATTTCTAGTGCCACCTGTTGGGCCTACACTACTGTAAAAGTCATGCATCCTCTGTTCGCTGTCTGTCGTCCTCCACAGGACGTCGAGCTACGAAGATGTCGTCGTTTGCCGTAGTCATCAATAGTCGTGATCATCCAAATTTAGACTCATACAAAAATAAAATGTTATTTTGGGAAATTTATAGTGAGTTGATGGCTGAGGACGATCACCAAATGTTCGAACCGGGGTTTGAAACTAAACTCCTCCTCAAGAGGATAGATAGGGCGATTTGGGTGAGATTTAATGTAACTTCAATTTTCGATTAACTCGTGGGATCAGGGCGATCCCCGGGGACCACCACGGTTTTTATCAGTGTATGAACAGCTATTTCCCAAGCATAAATTTAGATTCGGCCTCAATGAAAAAATAAAATAAAACTTCTAACAACGAGAGTATAGCGCGCCTGAGGGAAATTGACAGTTGAAATGACGGCAAGGGTGAGTATTGGGGATGGGATCAGGCGGTAGTAGGAAAAAGTGTAAAGTATCGTAATGCAGCGGTTAGTGCAATATACATCTGCTCTTCAGAACTGCTGCCGACGCTTTATTAGGTACCTAACTACGTATCCATTAGTTACAGACATATATTCACTCCATATTTAAAAACAAAATCCCAGATGATAATTTTGAGCTTCACTTGCGTGTCTTAACTGACCTTCTCTTGTTTTCTTCTTTTTTTTTTTTTTTTCTGTTTTAATATTCTTCTTTTTCATTTTTGTCTTCATCTCTCATTGATCAGTGGTGGCGCTACATGTCACCCTCTGCAAAGCCTCATATAACTGTACTACTCCAAGTATTTTCATTATTTTAAATAATTTGGGTTGCTCCACTCTGATTATGTTCATTTTATTTTTTGTGTCTAAGGCTGTATTCGGTTCCGGTATTGGGTCTATTTGGGTTTGCGGTTTCGATTTTAGCGGTTCCGATTCTGGCGGTTCCGATTCTGACGGTTCTGGCGGTTCCGATTCTGGCGATTCTGAAGGTGGAACCGGCCCGTGACGGTTCCGGGTACCATCCGGTTCCGGTTCTGGCGGTTCCGGTTCGGCGGTTCTGGCGGTTCCGGCGGTTCCTGGCGGTTCTGAATTTTCTTTTTTTTTAAAATCAATATCCTGTATAGTAGTCATTAGTATATTGTAGAATATATTTTATATGGTGTACTATTTTATTAGTATAGTATATATTGTGTTTGGTAATTAGTATATATTGTGTATAAGTAGTGTATATTTTGTATATAAGTAGTATATATTGTATTTAAGTAGTATATATTGTATATAAGTAGTGTATATTGTGTTGTAGTTAGTAATTAGTATAAATTGTATATAAGTAGTATATATTGATAAAAGAATGTTGTCATTAGTATATTGTGTTGTATGTTATATAAATATTCAAGGATTGATATAGAAGTAAAGACAAAGAAATATTAGGACAAAAGATATTCAAGGATATGATAAAGAGCATATTTATTGACCAAAATGGCATATCTTTCTTAGTCTTCCTTCCTCCAATGGAATGAGCACAACATGGTACTAATACCACCATTAAAAGGAAAAAAAACTAAAAGAGGACATGCCAATGTACAAGTTACATCATAATTTATGCATTATTTCTAACAAATCTCATAAAACCTTCAAGGTTTGGAGGTGGTTGTGTTGGCGGTGGTGGAAATGAAGCTTGTTCATCACCACTTCCGGGTGAAGTTGCTTCCTGAGCAAGTTCTGCTATCATTTCTTCATACGCCTCATCTATTTCTGGTTGTGATTCTGCTAGGCCAAAGTTCCTTCTTTCTGCGCGGACCCAATCTCGAAAAAGCAGTGATTTTTTCAAGCTGTCCCGCATTGATGCTCTGTGATCACCTATTTGTAGTATTGCTTGACTAAAAGCGCTTTCCGATGCAACAGTTGACGCTTGAATCGACAGAACATCCCGAGCCATCCTTGCAAGAACGGAAAAATGCTTTTCTCTTGTCTTCCACCATTCCAAAAGGTCGAAAGAGCCGTCTGGATTCTCCTTCTCTAGTCCCTGTGACAAATAACCATCAACAACAATTGAATGATAAATATGACAAATACATCTAACATGGAAAATATTAGTAAAAGCAGGATTAAGTGTTCTTGTTTGCATACCTATTGCACTAGTGTTGCTAGAAGCGTTATCCATAGAAATTGACATTATTTTATCACTAAAGCAAAAATATCTGCATACATCTGAAACAGTGTTAGCTATAAACCTACCCGTGTGCCGTGAATTAATTATCCTATATGCAATTATGCATTTTTGCATTGTCCAGTCTTCGTCTATCCAATGACTGGTTACGGTTAGATAATCACAATCATTATTACTTCTACCAATATCAGTTGTAATAGACATACGATTAGTTATATGGGTAAATAAATAGCGCAAGTATTGTTCATATTCATGCTTGTATTTATAAATATCGGCCTTAACTGTTGCGCAAGGCCAACCTTTATACGTAGGATTAAATACTCTTCTAATAGAATGAATCCATGCAGGATTAGAAGCAAAAGAATAAGGCAAACACATAACAGTAATCAATTTCGCTAATTATTCACGATCCTTATTTGGATCGTAATATAATATACCTCCGGTGACTGTGTTTATTCCTGGTTGCACTAGATTTGAACCAGTACTTGGGTTAACTGTAGAATCAGCACTTGTCCTCCCCTCTTGTTGCGCTTTCAATTGCAAATATCTAGCCTTGTCGCTAGGGTGTAATCTTATATGCTTAACTAAACTACCCGTGCCGCTACGATCTCCAGTATACCTAGGAACGAGTAATTTCCCGCAAGATTTACACTTAGTCTTATTTTGTTCTCTTAGTTGAATAAAAAATTGCCAAACTAATGATGTTTCTGTACGTTTAGGAGGTTGTCTACTAAAAGTGGGAGTTTGTACGGGTGGGTGTGCCGGTTCATCACCTAAGTTATGAGCACGACTAGTAGGTGTATCATCTAAATCTACTGGAGCTTGGGTTTCATCATCATCATCATCCTCATTTCCCTCTAAGATAGGTGCATTAGGATAAAGAGCATTAATAATATCATCGTCTATTCTATCACCAACTGGTACATCATGTAGAAAATCAATATCGCTAAATTGAAAACAAGGGTGATCACTATCAAGGATTCCGAAGGGTTCATTAGGATTTCTAGGTTGGCTACTACTTTCAACTTGCTTATCTTTTCTAGGTCGGGGAAACGGGGGAGGGGTAGTATTTTGGCCACTAGTTTCACCGGTTTTAGCTTTTCCTTTACCGAACATTTTTTTCAACGAAAATGCCATAATAATTATAATTAAGCAAACTAACAACACAAAAAATACTATTAGCACGTAAGAGCTGAAACGAGTTTACCGGATCGACGAATAACTTCTTGAAAATTGAAAATCGTTGAACTTGAACACTTGAAAACTTCAATTCAACAACTTCACAATTTTTCACGAATTTTCAACAATAAATTAAGCACTTGCACTAGAAAGATTGAAAGAGAGCTTGAGAGAGATTGAGAGATATTGATGAATTGGTGAATAAAAATGAAAGAATAAGGGGGTATTTATAGTTGAGAAATGGGAAATAGTGTAATTATATAAAGTTTGGGGTTAAATTAAAATTTGGGGGCCAAATGACTATTTATTAAACTTCCAAACGGCTACTTTTTGCAAAGAGCCGTTTGGAAATAATTTTTTAAAAATTTTTTTTTTTGAAAAATGCCTGTTGGGAACGGAAGAACCGTTTGGAACCGCCAGAACCGGTCCAGAACCGCGAGCCGGTTCTGGTTCTGGCGGGTCCGGTTTTGGAGGTTCCAACGGGTAGAACCACCCCGCCACGGTTCCCTGGAACCGGTAAAACCGGAACCGGGCCGCCGGAACCGACAGAACCGGCAGGGTCGCGGTTCCGGTCCGGTTCCGGTTCGGAACCGCAAAAATTACAGCCTTATCTGTGTCTCCTTTTCAGTAGGAAAAATTACTGTGATATTATAAGTGAATATATTCACTGTTGTTATGGGTCATCTCATTTTACTTTCTCAGTTTTAATACTTGTTTCCTCCGTTTCCTTTTAGGCGGCAAAATCTGATATATGAGGATCAAACTTTTTTTTTTATTATTATTATTATGTAAATTCGGATATAATATTATAAGTTTAAAATAATATTTATATATTAAAAATTTGCATATAGAATATTATATATGCAGACATATGGCAAACTGATAGTTTTTTTTCTTTTTTGGCAACTCCATATTAGAACTCGTAAAATATCTTTAGTTATAATATCTTAGGTGTGGGATCCAGCCCACTTTAAGGAAGAAAAACTTCTTCCTTGTTTTTCAATATAGGCAAGAACAGCCCATGTGTTTTTACTCTTTTTTTGGTGTGCTGTAGTATGTCAACTTTGACATGCTGCAGAGGTAAAATGTCAACAAAGGCAGGAATGTATTCTGCCTATAAAATGAGAGCTTCGCCTCTCATTTTTTCACACCAACAGAAAGAGAGAAAAAAGAGTAAGGTTTCACAGACAGGGTATAAGAAAATTGTCTGTGAGGAAAATAGAGAGTGAACGATATTGTAGTACGGTGGAAATATCAAAAGAGGGTTATTTTCTTTTGAGTGTTGTAGTGGTCTTTGGAGTATTTTACTCGGACCTACAAAGTGTAAAATTCCTTACTATAGTGATATCAGTTGCTCCTCTCAGGGCGGTGGTTTTTTTTCCTTATTCAGAAGGGTTTTTCACGTAAAAATCTTGGTGTCATTATTACTATTTTATTCTTCTTAATTATCGTATCTCGGTGCTACATTATTAAACCGCTTTTATTACCGTGAATATTATTTTGGTAGGGGATCTATTCCCAACAACTGGTATCAGAGTATAGGTTCTGCTCGTTCACTAAAATACTATTCACTGTCGGTAGTACTATACTCGGTGAAAAATAAAAATGTCCGGAGTAATGTACGTGGTACCTAAATTCAACGGAGATAACGGTTTTCAACATGGCAAAGAAGGATGAGGAGTATGCTCATCCAACAAGGATTACACAAGGTACTAGTTGCTGATGCCAAAAAGCCTGATACCATGAAAGCTGAGGATTGGGCTGACTTGAATGAAAGAGCTGCTAGTGCAATCAGGTTGCACTTATCGAATGATGTGGTAAATAACATCATTGATGAAGACACTGCACATGAAATTTGGACAAGGTTGGAAAGCCTATACATGTCCAAAACGCTAACAAATAAATTGTACCTGATGAAGCAGTTATACGCCCTACACATGGGTGAAGGTATGAATTTTTTGTCGCATTTAAATGTGTTTAACGGACTAATCACACAGCTTGCCAACCTCGAAGTAAAAATCGAGGAGGAAGATAAAGCCATCTTGCTATTGAACTCGTTGCCATCTTCGTACGATAATTTGGCAACAACTATCCTGCGTGGTAAGACTACTATTGAGTTGAAAGATGTCACATCGGCTCTTTTACTCAATGAGAAGATGAGAAAGAAGCCTGAAAATCAAGGACAAGCTCTTATCATTGAAGGCAGAGGCAGGAGTTATCAAAGGAGTTCGAGCAACTATGGTAGATCCGGAGCTTGTGGAAAGTCAAAGAATCGATCCAAATCAAAAGCCAGAAATTGCTACAACTGTGATCAACCAGGTCACTTCAAAAGAGATTGCCCAAATCCAAGGAAGGGCAAAGGTGAAACTAGTGGCCAGAAGAATGACGACAACACAGCTGCCATGGTGCAAAACAACAACAATATAGTCGTCTTTATAAATGATGAAGAGGAATGCATGCACCTGTCAGGTCCAGAGTCGGAATGGGTGGTTGCACAGCGGCATCTTACCATGTCACACCGGTAAGAGATCTTTTTTGTAGATATGTAGCAGGTGATTTCGGCACCGTGAGAATGGGTAATACGAGTTACTCAAAGATTGCGGGGATTGGTGACATTTGTATCAAGACAAATGTCGGATGCACATTGGTTCTAAAGGATGTGCGGTATGTACCTGATTTGCGAATGAACTTGATCTCGGGAATTGCTTTGGACCGAGATGGATACGAGAATAATTTTGCAAATCAAAAGTGGACACTTACCAAGGGATCATTGGTGATTGCAAAGGGAGTTGCTCGTGGCACGTTGTACAGGACAAATGCAGAAATATGCCAAGGTGAATTGAATGCGGCATAAGATGAGATTTCTGCAGATTTGTGGCATAAAAGAATGGGTCATATGAGCGAGAAGGGATTGCAGATTATTGCCAAGAAATAACTCATTTCATATGCCAAAGGTACAACGATAAAACCTTGTGACTATTGTTTATTTGGTAAACAGCATAGGGTGTCATTTCAGACATCGTCTGAAAGAAAGTTGAATATACTTGATTTAGTATATTCTGATGTTTGTAGCCCAATGGAAATTGAATCAATGGGCGGTAACAAATATTTTGTTACTTTTATTGATGATGCTTCACGAAAATTGTGGGTTTATATTTTGAAAACTAAAGATAAGGTGTTTCAAGTTTTCTAGAAGTTTCATGCTCTAGTAGAAAGGGAGACATGTCAAAAGCTAAAACGTCTCCGAAGTGACAATGGAGGTGAGTACACTTCAAGGGAATTTGAAGAGTACTGTTCAAGTCATGGGATCAGACATGAAAAGGCAGTTCCTGGAACCCCACAGCACAATGGTGTAGCAGAGAGGATGAACCTCACTATCACGGAGAAGGTGAGAAGCATGCTCAGAATGGCTAAACTACCTAAGTCATTTTGGGGTGAAGCAGTTCAAACAACATGTTACCTGATCAATAGGATTCCATCAGTTCCATTGGCGTTTGACATCCCAGAAAGAGTTTGGACTAATAAGGAGGTGTCTTACTCGCATCTAAAGGTGTTCGGTTGCTGAGCTTTTGCACATGTACCGAAAGAGCAGAGAACAAAGTTGGATGATAAATCTGTTCCCTGCATATTTATCAGATATGGAGATGAAGAGTTCGGGTACAGATTGTGGGATCCTGTAAAGAAGAAGGTCATCAGAAGCAGAGATGTAGTCTTCAGAGAAAGTGAAGTTGGAACTGCTGCTGATATGTTAGAAAAGGCGAAGAATGGTATAACTCCTAACTTTGTTACTATTCCTTCTATTTCTAACAATCCCACAAGTGCAGAAAGTACGACCGATGAGGTTGCTGAGCAGGGGGAGCAACCTGGTGAGGTTATTGAGCAGGGGGAGCAACTTGATGAAAGTGTCGAGGAAGTGGAGCACCCCACTCAGGAAGAAGAACAACCTCAACCTCTAAGGAGATCGGAGAGGCCAAGGGTAGAGTCATGCAGGTACCCTTCCACAGAGTATGTCCTCATCAGTGATGAGGGGGAGCCAGAAAGTCTTAAGGAGGTGCTGTCCCATCCAAAAAAGAACCAGTGGATGAAAGCCATGCAAGAAGAGATGGAATCTCTACAGAAAAATGGCACGTACAAGCTGGTTGAACTTCCAAAGGGTAAAAGACCACTCAAATGCAAATGGGTCTTTAAACTCAAGAAAGATGGAAATGGAAAGCTGGTCAGATACAAAGCTCGATTGGTGGTTAAAGACTTCGAACAGAAGTAAGGTATTGATTTTGACAAAATTTTCTCACCTGTTGTCAAAATGACTTCTATTCGAACAATTTTGAGCTTAGCAGCTAGCCTAAATCTTGAAGTGGAGCAGTTGGATGTGAAAACTGCATTTCTTCATGGAGATTTGAAAGAAGAGATTTATATGGAGCATCCAGAAGGATTTGAAGTAGCTGGAAAGAAACACATGGTGTGCAAATTGAATAAGAGTCTTTATGGATTAAAGCAGGCACCAAGGCAGTGGTACATGAAGTTTGACTCATTCATGAAAAGTCAAACGTACATAAAGACCTATTCTGATCCATGTGTATACTTCAAAATATTTTCTGAAAATAATTTTATTATATTGTTGTTGTATGTGGATGACATGTTAATTGTAGGAAAAGACAAGGGGTTGATAGCAAAGTTGAAGGGAGATCTGTCCAAGTCATTTGATATGAAGGACTTGGGCCCAGCACAACAAATTCTAGGGATGAAGATATTTCGAGAGAGAACAAGTAGAAAGTTGTGGCTATCTCAGGAGAAGTACATTGAACGTGTACTAGAACGCTTCAACATGAAAAATGCTAAGCCAGTCAGCAAACCTCTTGCTAGTCATCTAAAATTGAGCAAAAAGATGTGACCTACAACAGATGAGGAGAAAGGGAACATGGCTAGAGTTCCTTATTCTTCAGCAGTCGGAAGCATGATGTATGCAATGGTATGTACTAGACCTGATATTGCTCACACAGTTGGTGTTGTCAGCAGGTTTCTTGAAAATCCTAGAAAGGAACATTGGGAAGCAGTCAAGTGGATACTCAGGTACCTGAGAGGCACCACGGGAGATTGCTTATGCTTTGGAGTATCAGATCCAATCTTGAAGGGCTATACAGATACTGATATGGCAGGTGACATTGACAACAGAAAATTCACTACTGGATATTTGTTTACATTTTCAGGGGGAGCTATATCATGGCAGTCGAGGTTGCAGAAGTGTGTTGCACTCTCTACAACTGAAGCGGAATATATTTCCACTACTGAAGCTGGCAAAGAGTTGATATGGCTCAAACGGTTCCTTCAAGAGCTTGGATTGCATCAGAAGGAGTATCTCGTCTATTGTGACAGTCAAAGTGCAATAGAACTTAGCAGGAACTCTATGTACCATGCAAGGACCAAACACATAGATGTGAGATATCACTGGATTCGTGAGAAAGTGACAGACGAATCTATACAGGTCAAAAAGATTCACACAAGCGAAAATCTTGCGGATATGCTGACCAAGGTGGTACCAAGGGACAAGTTTGAGTTACGCAAAGAACTTGTCTGCATACACTCAAACTAGAAACTGCAGTGTTAGTCCCTCTAGATAAATGGGACTGGAGGGGGAGATTTGTGGGGTCCAGCCCACTTTAAGGAAGAAAAACTTCTTCCTTGTTTTTCAATATAGGCAACAGCAGCCCATCTGTTTTTACTCTTTCTTTGGTGTGCTGCAGTATGTCAACTTTGGCATGCTGCAGAGATAAAATGTCAACAAAGGCAGGGTTGTATTCTGCCTATAAAATGAGAGCTTCGGCTCTCATTTTCCACACCAACAGAAAGAGAGAAAAAAGAGTAAGGTTTCACAGACAGGGTATAAGAAAATCGTCTGTGAGGAAAATAGAGAGTGAACGATATTCTAGTGAGGTGGAAATATCAAAAGAGGGTTATTTTCTTTTGAGTGTTGTAGTGGTCTTTGGAGTATTTTACTTGGACCTACAAAGTGTAAAATTCCTTACTATAGTGATATCAGTTGCTCCTCTCAGGGCCGTGGTTTTATTACTTATTCAGAAGTTTTCCACGTAAAAATCTTGGTGTCATTATTACTATTTTATTCTTGTTAATTACCGTATCTCGGTGCTACATTATTATTCCGCTTTTATTACCGTGAATATTATTTTGGTAGGGGATCTATTCCCAACATTAGGGTCTGAAATGAAATCTAGTTATTTGCACGCTCACCTAGTTTTCAAACTTCCGTCCATCTCCAACCTTGTCCCCATTTTTTATCCTCAAAAAGGAGAAGTTTCCATTTTAGGGAAAATTTGTTTCAACAATTCCCCCATTTTTTCTCCCAATTTTTTTTATATTCTTCTCTCTTCAATATTTTATTATTATCTTTCATTTCAATTTTATTTTTTAATTGCCATTAAATAAATTCCATCATCTATTTTTACTAACTTGCAATTTTTATAATTAAAATAATTTCATAAAATTTTAAATAATAAAATTTATAAGCAATTATTATCGATTAATAAATAATTCAAATAAAAGTGAAATCATTGCAACAAAAGATTAATTAAATACATATTACAAAACGATAATTTTATATAAAAATTATAAATGCACGAAAATTAGTGTATCAAAATTATACACCAAAGTTAAGATATAATATTAATATTATAAAGATATTACATAAACATAATTAGTATATATAAAGAATTAAAATAAAAAATTATATAATTAGCAAAGAAGTTTGAGTGTCAGCAGCTCTCAAAACAGCAGCAAGCAAACATTTATCAACCATCTAGCACCATATCTTGAACCCACAATAAGAATCAGCCAGTTACTTCAAAATTTTAAAATCCAATAGAAATCACAGAACAACTTCAATGTAATAGTACTTGGATGATTTATTTTTTTGTATATTTCTTCTAGTTTTCTAAGGCTTAACAGTGTATAGTTTCAGCCGTTTGTATTTTTTCAATATTCTAATCTCTAAAAATCTGCTTGACAAAGAAGGAAACATGCCCTTTTATAGAAACCTTTAGGGCAACAGAAATGATTCAAGCTTTTGCTAGTTACCCGTTCTTTGAATTTTTATTCTTGCATTTTGGACCCTGGGTTTAAGTTCTGTTTGCTAAAATTAACCCCAACCCCCTTCCTAGCAGCTTACTATGTAGTTACAAAAGACTCCTTATCCAGACTTCCCAAATTACCCTTTAAATGTTTACTAATTACTTCTAGCAAACCAAACCTTCAACTAAATTGCCCAAAGGTCTTTGGGTTACTGCACTGGCAGGTTATAACGGCCTTTGGGCTCTTGAACTATTGAAACCCAAATTATGATCCATAAGACTACATACCACAAATAGGTAAGCCCAAAAAAGGTGTGCAGTTCTGGGCATCAAGAGAAAAGACTAACAAAGCAAAAAAAAAGAAAAAAAATGAAAGTGGGACAACAGGCAAACATGAAATCAAAAGTACTGAAGAAAAAATATTAATTACACTAAATGCTGATAATAGATAAAAGGAAAGAAAATAGAAGAAGATGAGCATGAGAATAAACAAAAACAAAATTGAGGGAAAGTAGTGAAATACCAAGAATAAATAAACGGGAAAATGGCTTGAATGAACTTCATGCGCTTTCCGATATTTGGCAAAAAGGAGTGTTAGTCAGTTTGTTCTTGTGAGAACAAACGTCTAGCACTCATTTTGGCCAAAATAATCTTCGAAGGTTAGAGAACAACGAAGCTAGACCCTTTTAACGAGGAATCGAAGGTAGGAACAGGTCTACGATTCCATTTAAGATCTGAATTAGTGAACAATGGAAGGGATTTAGGGGAAATCGATGGCGATTTAGTGTTTGAGGGATTATGGGGAGTGGGTAGTGAACTTTTGGGAGGATTTGGAGGTCGCCGCTAGTTAGAGATGGTGAAAAATTCAGAGACGGCGGGTTAGTGTTTAGGTCTGAGACGAGAGAGGCATAAGGAGATGATTTTGGTACTAGGTTTCTGAAGGTATTTCATATATTTTTATTTAAGATGGGGGGGGGGGGGGGAGGGATCTCTTGGCCGTTGGATGATGACAAATGAAAGACCAGGATTGACTTAACATTAGAGAACTTGAAACGACGTAGTATTCCTCCCATACTATGTCGTTTCAGGGGTTTTATTGCTTGAACACTTGGACCAGGTATGAGAGTTGGATATGGGGCAGAATTTTATGTCGGGTTAGGTCTTGATTGAGTTTTGGCCCAAATTTCCCCCCAATTTCTGATCCTCATATTTTTTTTCCAATTGCCCAATTTCTCTTTTCTTTTCAAATTAATTAACAAAATAAAATAACTCTTAACTTCAAATAAATTACCAATTAAACTAATTACTCATTATAGTATTTACAAAAATAATTAACTCCTACATTAAAAGAAGAACTACAAATTTAAAATTAAAAATTTTAAAAATGCAAAGTAAGTTATTTTTTGTGATTTTTTTATTTTGTAAAACAACTAATTAACCTAAAAAAACTATAAAAATAAATCCTAAATGCAAATCCAATGTATTTTGTATTTTTCATGATTTACATAAAATAAACATACACAGACAAATGCAAACAATTAACAAAAAATTCTACAAAAATATACGACATTCCAAATAATGGGGAACATTTATTTTTTTATAATTTATGAGAGTAATTCACGTAGGGCAAAAATTACGTGCTCACGTCTGCACTCTTTGCCCGAAAACACGATGATTTTTTGTGCAAAGGTAAAGTGAGCGGATACGAGCGATTTTTGCCCGTTTGAATACTCTGTGGGAAGCATTTTTGAATGATTTGACCGCACCTTGCTTTCGAGGTTGCCAACATATCCTTGGCTATAAAGGAATCAGACTAGTGTAGTTCAGGAAGTTTCGGTAGCTGGGACTACTAGGAAGCTGTGACACTATTGCTTCTACTGTTACTGCTTGCCAAATCCCTTATTACACCAAGATAAAATAAAAGAATCTAGACTAAACTATGATATGTTAATTACAAGAATCCTATCTATACCTTCAAACTTGGTGTTGCAATTTCTGTTGCATTGTTGTCTTGTACTCTCCAAGTGAAATTCCTTTATTGTCGTCTTGGGTTGTATTCTGAGGTGCTTTCCATTTTCTCCAGGTGGCGCCTTACTGCTGAACTTGAACTGTCTTCCTTTGACCATAGTTTCCTTCCCTTTGTTCTCCAGGTGGGCTCCTGATTTCCAACATTTAAATTATCTTATTTTCCTCCGAAACTTGCCTTGTTCTCCCTTTGTTCTCCATGTGGGCGCCTGATTGCCGTACTTCCTTTGAATATTGCTGCTTCTCTTTGTTCTTCAGGTGGGCTCCTGATTGTTGTCTTCCTTTGAACGTTGCTGCTTCCCTTCGTTCTCCAGGTGGGCTCTTGATTACCAACACTTGCACTGCTTTTCCTAGAGACTTGAACTGTTTCCCTTTATTCTTCATGTGGGCTCCTGATTGGTGAACTCCTTTGAACCTTGATGCTTGATAGTTGCCGACTCAACACTACACGAATGTAGGAAGAGCGGGCCGCAACAACTTTTACCCGAATAGTGGTTCGGGATCGAATTTCCACAGAGAGCTAGTAGTGGAGTTGTATTGTCTTTTTAGCATAGAATTGCGTTTGTACTTCTAATTGTTCTTCAAATATTTTTGGGTTTTTATATTTTTAACTACTATTATGAACTAAGGATTAAAGCTAAATTATGCTAAGGGAATATTGCTAGGTTATGATTAATGGAGAAAAAGGCACTAGGGTAATGACATTACTTAGGTGGTTAATTAACGGATAGAAACTACTATAGATTGATATATTCGGGACTTATGCTATAACCGTTGCAAAATTATACCCACTCTCGCACCTCTCCGCAGAGAGACTGATTTTGCCCAATTGACTCTCTCGAGACCAGTTGGGTAGGCCAATTAGACCAAACAACTAGGGTTCAAGTAGAGTAATTATTCTCTCGAGATTTAACCCGTTAATTGAGACTACCATTTCTCATGGGTCCGTCTAAATTCCTTTTTGGGTCAATTTTGGGGTCATAGACTCTCTTTCTCAAGATGAGTTAAACCCACAAAGCTAAAATCAGTGTTTGCAACCACCAATTCTTAATTCAAACATAAAATCAACCCAAATAACAAATACCCAATATCAATCTATCATTAGATTGTAACACCCATCAATTACCCACACTAGGGTTGAGCCACAACCCTAGCTAATGGGTTTAGCTAGACATAATTAAGGAAAAAAAAAGAGAAGAAATAGAAGAAGAACTAAACATATTAATTGATAACTAAGAAGAAACTATTGAGAATTTAAAGCTAAAGTGCCAAAATGGCTAATATCTCGGTCTCCAGGTGCACACCTGCATTTCTAATACAACACTTAACCTAAAAATGATAAAATATTCTATTTATAGTGGGTTGAAAAAATTGGACAAAAATTCCCCTGCGTGGGTCAGTACAAACCGCGCAAATACGATCGTGACCGCACTGGCTCTTTGACTTCATCTTTTCATCTTTCTGAGCTTAGATACGCTGGCCGCATAAAAGGGCAGCGCGGTCACGTTGGGCTCTGGCGCCGATCGTGTACAAAAAACCGCGGATGCATGACTTGCTTTTGACCAAAATAACATCTCTTTGTATCTCATGATGCGGACCGCATGACTAAGTAGCGCGGTTGCGTAAGCCGAACGCGGGCCACATGGATTTGATCATTGCCGTGTTTTCATTATTCTGAATATGCCCCATCTCTGAACCTCCTAGTGCGGCGTACACTTTTGTGCGGTCTGCACTTGGCCTTATTTCCTTCATTTCACTTGTCTTTGACACTTGAGCAGGTTTCCTTCCGTTTTGAGCCGATCTTTGACTTTTCGTCACTTAGTCACTCAAACCTGCAATCAAGCACAACCTGTGAGCATTTTGTGACTATTTTGTAGCAATTTATACTCAAAGCATATGGCAAGTAGGGGTATAAACACGTCAAATACTACTTATCACTGCTTCCCTTTATTCTTCAGGTGGGCTCCTGATTGTTTTCTTCCTATGAACATTGCTGCTTTCCTTTGTTCTCCAGGTGGGCTCTTGATTGCCAACACTTGTGCAGCTTTTCCTCTAAACTTGAACTACTTCCCTTTATTCTTCAGGTATGCTCCTGATTGCTGAACTCTTTTGAACCTTGCTGCTTTTCTTTGTTCTTCAGGTGGGCTTCTGATTGCCAACACTTGCGCTGCTTTTCCTCAAAACTAGAACTGCTTCCCCTTGTTCTTCAGGTGGGCTCATGATTGCTGAAGCAGAACTGCTTTCTATCCCTGAAACATGTGTTGTTCTACCGTTCTTTCCAGGTGGATGCATAATTACAGCAAAACACACAAAATAAATAAAAATTTTCTACCCCAGTTTGGTAGCTGGGCACATCCGTGAGTGCTAATTGAACCATGTTTCCAAAAAATCTCAAAGAATCTGAAAGCTAAATTCCATTATCCAGGAGGGTCCTGAAAACTCCTAGTTAAATGACAGTTTTAAAGCTAAATTATATTTTCTAAAGATATGACTTCCGCTAAATCTCATTATCTATAAAAGTCTTAAAACTAAATTCCATTATCCAGAGGGGTCCTGAAAATCAAAATCAAAGCTCATCTTAAGTGTGACAACTTTAAGGCTAAATTATATTTCCCTACGGCAAAAGTAACACTAAATCGTGTTATCTAATGGAGGTCTTGAATCTAAGTCTCATTATTTAGGAGGGTCCTGAAAATTTTAAATGAAATCCTATCCTAAGAATGAAAACTTTGAAACCAACTTATATTTCTTCAAGGTAAAGCTTATGCTATATCTTTTTACTCATGAATGTCTTGAATTTTAAATAAGTCCCATTATCCAGGAGGGTCCTGAGAATTTATGGTCAAACCTGTCTGGTGCTTGCTCTTTCTTTACGGAGGGTTTCTTCGAAACAAATATAATTTTCTGTCCCTGTTTCAAATCAAAGAAAAATCTTGTCAGTTTAACAATGCGGTGGTTTGTTTGTGTCATTCTTGCTGAAGGTGGATCTTGCGTTACCGTGCTTTGTTTTGACTGGCGGCCTTGAACTAGCTAAGAATTGTTTGACTTTCTGCCTGATTCTCAATCGCAGGATCCTGGATGACCAGAGTGTTGTATACCCAAACTGTTGTTTTACATTTCTGACCCTTCTATCAGAACCTCTGCATCTCCCACACATTACTAAACCATTCCACTGATGGAACTTTCACTGACACTTACATCATACTATCTATGGCATATGTTCTGGCCGTATTGTGCTTTGTGCAGTTTTGGAAGATGATAGTGAGCTTTGAAATCCTTTCTTATTTACTTAAACGAAACTGACATTGGAAACATCTTAGAGAAATAAACCCAAAAGAAATAAAATGCAATGACTTTGAGAGTTAGGAATAAGGAAGAAAAATCCAAAACTGGATGACTGTTTCAAGGGGAAAAAGAAAAGAGACTTATCTGAGTGGAGTAGCTGGTACCGATGATCATGACATGCATTTCGGATTAATCAGCCCAGTCTATCCAACCAGTCACTTTCAATTGTCATTATTTATGCCTCGATATCTTCAAAACCCAATTTCTTAACCAAATCACTGACCTTGTTCATCCTGCGGTGCCTGAAGGGTTTTCTCCAACAAATCTCTCTTATTTGTTCTTCTCTCAACTTACTATCACCTTACGGTGCCCGTGAGGGTTTTCACCAATAAAACTCTCTCATTTTAATTTCTCTCATCTTTCGTCGCCATACGGTGCCCACGAGGGGTTTCACCAATAAGACTTATTTTTCATATTTCTGCTTCGAACAGAGTGTTGCCCCTTATATGAATCACCTCTACTTGCTTGACTTGGCATCTCTCGAAGACTGATCGTGTGACGACCCAAAGGGTCATCACCATAATTCTCCCTTTCCTTGCGCTTCTGAAGCCTTGAAAACCCCTTATTGGGTTGCCTCGATTTGCATGCGCAATCCGGGCGCAAAGCCGGAACATTTTTATGTGAAAATATTTGAATTCAGTGTTAAAAACTATGAATTTGATACTAATATTGTTATAGTTGACTTTGATCAACATTTCAACGGACCTAGACCCATGATATGACAGTCCCGGAGGGTCCGTAATGAAATTTGGGACCCTAGCGTATTCCCGGAATCGAAATTCGAGGTCCCAGGCCCGAGCTCGGAGCTTTTCTATGAAATTGTTTTACGAATATGCTTAAGGAAAAATGAAAACGGAAATTGATTAAAAATAATGGTATCGAGCTTGTATTTTGGTTCCGATACCCGGTACAAGTCCTAAATGGGCGTTAAGCGCTATCTGTAAAGTTTGGTTGAAAATGTACGTCGTTTGTCGGTTTCAGACTAAAAGTGGAAATTTTGAAAGTTTTAAACTTAGAAATGAAAATCATGAGTTTTGGGGGTTGATTTTGTGATTTTGATGTTATTTTGACGATTTTATCGCTCGAGCAAGTTTGTAGGATGATATTGAGTTAGTGTGTGTGTTTGGTTGGGTGCTCGAGGGCTCGAGGTGATTTCGGGGGTGTTTCGGAGTGTTTTTGAAACTTAGAAAATACCAGATTTTTCCAACAGCTGTTGCAGAGCCATTTCTTCTTAGTGAACGGGGCACTTGGCTCGCGTTCTCGTAGCCCAAATCTTCTTACCCTTCGCGATCGCGTCAAATTCCATGCGTTCTCGTAGCTTAGCCTCATCCTTCACCGTGTTCGCGTATCTGTTTACACGTTCGCGTAGAGCTACCTAGGACCCCTTATTTTCCTTCTTCGCATTCGCGTAGGTCCCATCACGAACGCGATGCCTTAGCTTATTAATTCATCGCGGACGTGGCCCAGGTGTCGCGATCGCGAAGCACAAAATGCTTCAGTGATTTTTATTAATTCCAACACTGTTCATTACGGGATATCATTCAAACTCTGATACGAACTCACCTCCTACACCCTCTATTGATGAACTTCAAGCTCCTAAATCATCACAAGTCCTTGGGTATGTAATCCTAATATTATTTCCTCACTATTTCATCATCAAATCATTAAATTCCTAGCTCTAAAACATGAAATCAAAGTAGAATTTAGGGGTTTTGGGTTTAGTTAGGGTGTATGGGATATTGGGTATTTCAACCTCAATTTGGGGTCGAATTTAAAAATCTAATCATATATTTGAACTCGTGGGGTTATGGGGGATTGGGTTTTGGCCCGAGCCCCGAGTTTGGACCACGTGGGCTCGTTGTCGGATTTTAGTATTTTTGAAAGTAATCTAGGAAATGCATTTCTAGGCTATGAAATTATGTTTTTGGATTCTTATTGATAATATTGAACCTGATTATGTTAGATATCGTTGGTTCGAGGTCGAATTCTAGAGGAAAGGCGATTGTTGAGCTTTGAGTTGCCACTTTCGAATTCGAAGTAAGTGTTTGATCTAACTTTGGATTGAGGGAATATGATTAGTTGTTAATTGCTATGTGCTATGTGGGATCGGTGTATATTTATGGTGATGATTACCTGTGCGCCCGATTCAAGCATGACCGTGATGTCATATTTTGGTATTAAATTGTGAAGTAAGTGAACAATTGTGATAATTACTTGTTATGAGAATTATGAAGTCAAGGTTGAGCATTAAATGAACTAAAGAGGATTTTTGGTACTTTTCCCTTGCCGGGACCATTTTTTGAGTTGTATTCCCTTGCCGGGATATAGTGTTGAGTTGTATTTTCCCTTGTCGGGACCATTTATTGTATTCTTCTCCCTTGCTGGGATATTTTGTTTTGATATATATATTTTCCTTGTTCCCGTTTGGCTGTGACCATTGATTGGCGAGGAAGAGAGAGTAAAAGCAGGAAGGGTGATGTCGTGCACTATTTCATGAGAGTAAAAGCATGAAGGGTGATGTCGTGCACTGTTTTATCGCGAGTAAAAGCACGAAGGGTGATGCCATGCATTGTATTTGGTATTCATTGTGAGGAATGAGAGTAAAAGCACGAAGGGTGATGCCGTGCAGCTGTTGATTCATTGGCTGTCTTCTTTAATTATTATTATTTATACAATTTCATCTCTTGATTGTAGAAGTTGTAAATGAACCGCTACTCCCCCAGCATGGCCCCTTCCCCTTTATTTACTTAAATTCTTGCTCTCTTCGTGTTATTGCATATATCTGTACAGGTTGGTTATGATAGGTCCGGTTTAGCCTTATCACTACCTCGCCGAGGTTAGGCCGGGCACTTACCATCACTTGGGGTTGGTTGTGCTCATACTACGCTTCTGTGCCTTTTTTGTGCGCAGGTCAGGACCCATTCTACGGACCCCAGCTTTAGATCGTAGTGATCCATCAGTCTAGAGGCTCTGAGGTAGTTCACTGGTGTTCGCAAGCCCCGAGTCTCCTCTATCTATTTCTATAAGTTTGTTAAATTGTATCAAACAAACATGCTATGTATTTCCTTCAGACCATTATTTTTAGCACTCTTTTGTTGCCCGTAAGCAGTGACACCAGATACTGGGTAGAGATACGTTGTTAGCTTGTTCGCATATTTTTTCCGTTATTGTAATTAGAAGACTTCCACATGTTTTAATTAATTATTCTAGTATTTGGATTTGTTTTAGACTTAAGGTTGTGAAAATGATTATAAAGGTTGGCTTGCCTAGCTCCGACAGTAGGCGCCATCACGACTCCCGATGGTGGGTAAATCCGGGTCGTGACAGATCGAAAGGTCTTTCTTTGAACCGTAACGTGGGCTTTTGGATATGGTTAGAAAGAAAGGATATGAAAAGGCTAAAAACAAATCAACTAGGTTCAAAATTAGAACTTTGGGAATAAGATTTCTTACAACAACCACAACTTCTATCCTAGTTTATTTGCTTGGGGACTTTTTAAATTTTATTTTGATAGGACCGAACCGTGATACTGCCTACGTATCCTTAAAAGGAATCAGGTCGAACGTAATTCATGACATAGGAATTGCTTTGTGATTGTTACTTCTCTCTTTCCGTTTCTTTCTTCTTCTTTTCTTTTTCTTTTCCTTTTGTTTCTATTCTTATTTTTTCTTTTTGTTTTTTTCTCTCTCTGTTTTTCTTTCTTTTCGTTCCTTTCTATTCTTTCATTTTCTTTTCTCTTCTATTTCCTTATTTACTTCCTTGATGAATTTCGCTACTGATTCCAAAAGAGGGGTAAGAAAGGAAATAAATAAGGCTTAAAAGGGGTAATAAAAGATAAAGTGTTTAGATAGCAGAACAAAATGCCTTCGTTATTCTAATCTTCAAAATATGCCAAATTCAAACTAACACAATTTAAACCAAAGAAATCATACAGAATATCTCTTGATTATATCATAATTGGTAGCTATGTCTACACATTTTCCTTCTATATCTGTCAAATACAATCCTCCATTGGTCAACACTCTTGTTACAATGAACGACCCGTCTGCCAATTTGGGACGAACTTGCCTTTTTGCTTCGACCTGATGTGGAAGGATGCGTTTCAATACTTGTTGATTCACTTCAAACTTCAAGGGACGCACCTTCTTGTTGTGCGCTCTCGCCATTCTCTTTTGATACAACTGGCCATGACACACTACAACCAATACTTTCTCATCAATGAAACTCAATTTCTCGACACGAGTTTTGACCCACTCATCATCATCAATTTCTACTTCAGCAACAACCCGGAGGGATAGGATTTAAACTTCTACGGGTATCACTGCTTCAGTGCCATGTACCAACAAATAAGGACTTGTACCTACTGAAGTGTGATAACCCAACAAGGCAAAGGGTAACTTTTCATGCCATTTTTGGAACTTTCTACCATTTTTCGAAGTATCTTCTTTATGTTCTTGTTAGCTACCTCGACTGCTCCATTCACTTTGAGGCGATATGGGGTGGAATTGCGATGCATAATCTTAAATTTTCGACACACTTCTTTCATCAGATGGCTGTTATGATTTGGACCATTATCTGTGATGATCACCTTTGGGATTCCAAATCGACAAATGATATTTGAATGAACAAAATTGACCACTATCTTCTTGGTCACAGATTTGAAAGTTTTAGCTTCAACCCACTTAGTGAAATAATCAATAGGCATCAGAATGAACCTGTGCCCATTGGATGTTGTTGGCTCAATTGGTCTGGTGGCGTCCATATCCCAAGCAACAAAGGGCCATGGTGCGGACATTGTGTGTAATTTAGATGGCAAAGAATGAATCAAATATCCGTGTACTTGGCATTAATGACATTTTTGCAGAAAATTGATACAATCTCGCTCCATGGTGAGCAATTAATAACCTACTTGGATAATCTTCTTTGGGATTACATACCAACTCATGTGTGGCCCGCAAACCCCGAAATGTATTTCTGTCATGATAGTTGATGCTTGTCTAGTATCTATGCATCTTAACAAACCAAGATCTAGAGTCCTTTTGTACAAAACTCCTCCACTGAAGAAAAACCCATTAGCCAAATGTCGAATTGTTCTCTCTTGATCTCCCGTGGCTTGTAACAGATACACTCCGATTCGGATGTACTCCCTGATATCGTGGAACCACGGCTCACCATCAAGTTCTTCTTCCACCATGTTACAGTAAGAATGCTAATTAAAGACTTGAATATAAAGAGGGTCGACATAAGTTTTGTCCGGATGGTGCAACATTGACGCCAGCGTAGCAAAAGCAGCGGCAACCTCATTATGGATCCTTAAAATATTCCTGAACTCTACTAATCCAAACCGTTGACAAAGATCATGAAAACATTGTTGGTACTATATGAGCTTTAAATCTCGTGTGTCCTATTCTCCTTGAATCTAGTGCACCAGAAGGTCCGAGTCTCCCAAAGCGAAGACTTCCTGGACACCAATATCTATAGCTAATGCATGCCTCATACTCAGCTATGTTGTTGGTACAATAAAAACAAAGCTGAGCCGTAACATGGTAGTGATGCCCTGTTTTAGAAATAAGTACAACTCCTATCCCACGCCTTTAATCTTAGTAGCCCCATCAAAGAAAAGTTTCCAACCTGGCCCAACTCGTCATAATGCATTACCTCTTCATCGGGAAAATAAATTCTCAATGGTTCATACTCTTCATCGATCGAGTTCTCGGCCAAATGATCGGCCAATGCTTGGGCTTTTATCGTAGTTTGAGTTACATAGATAATGTCAAATTGCATGAGCAAAATCTGCCACTTCGTAAGCCTCCATGTGGGCATAGGCTTCTGAAAGATATACTTTAACAGATCCAAGCGAGAGATGAGGTAAGTAGTGTAGGATGACAAATAATGCTTCAGCTTCTTTGCTACCCAAGTTAGGGCGCAACATGTCCTTTCCAGGTGAATGTACCTAACCTCATAAGATTTGACTTCTTGTTGAGATTGTAACGACCTGACCGGTCATTTTGAGCCCTAGCGCACCATTCAACAGTCTGAGGCCATGAGCAGCTTCATTCCAAGTGCTATGACTTGTATGCGTGGTCAAAATTGAATTTCGGGATGTTCGAAGTTGATTGGGAAGTGGATTCTCATTTCAGAAGTTTAAATTTGAAAGAATGAACTAGGATTGGAATTTTGAGTAAATGACCTCGGAATCGGGATTTGAAGGTTCGAGTAGGTTTGTATGATTATTTTGTACTTGGGCGTATGCTCGGATCAGGTTTTGGATGACCCGGGAGCATTTTGGCGTGTATTGTGGAAGTTGGCATTTTGGAAGGAATTACATATGTTTGGTTTGAAGTGCATGTTAGTATTATTGATGTCCTTTTGGGACTTTGAGACTAGCAATAGCTCCGTATGGTAATTTTGGAGTTTGGAGCGTGATCGGAGGTGAATTCGGAGGTCCGTAGGTCATTTTGAAGCCATTCAGCTAAAGATATAAAATTGAAGGTTTTTGAGAAGTTTGACCGGAAGTGGACTTTTTGATATCGGGTTCGAAATCCGATTTCGAAAGTTGGAGTAGGTCCGTAATGTCAAATATGACTTGTGTGCAAAATCTAAGGTCATTTGATAGGTTTAAGCATATGACCGGAGGTGCAATTCATGGTTTTAGCATTGTTTGATATGATTTGAGGCTTGAAGCAAGTCCGTAACGTGTTTTGGGATTGGTTGGTAGGTTTGGTTGAGGTCTTGGGGGCCTCGGGTGGATTCCGGGTGGTTAACAGATCGAATTTAGAGTTGAAGAAAAGTTGATGCAGCTGATATCTGGTATTTTCGCACCTGCAAAGATATGGCCGCAAGTGCAGAGCCCCAGAAGCGACTAGGAAGACCGCAGATGCGGATTTTGGTAAGGAAAGCCGGGACCGTAGATGCGGGACCGCACTTGCGGAAAAGGAAGTGCAGAATCGAAAGCTGGGTGACTTCGGAAGAAGCCGTAGAAGCGGCATTGGACGCACCTGCGGAAAGGCATAAGTGGTCAAGGGGCCGCAGGTGCAGGAAATGGGTGGAGTAGTGAGGCCTTTAAAATTTGGGGTTGAGTTCATTTCAACCCTATTTTCTTCCATTGGAGTCGATTGGGAGAATCTTGAGGTGCCATTTTTGTCACTTGTCATGAGATAAGTAATTTCAGCTAGCTTTGAGTTAAATACAAGGTTTATACATTGATTTGAGCATTAAAATTTGTAGAAAAACTTGGGGTTTGAGGGAAGACCTAAAAACTTAGTGTTCTTGAATTTTGACCACGATTGTGAGTATGCAAGTAAGAGAAAATCATATGTTTGAGTTCGTGAGTTCGTGGGTAAACTTTATCTTCAAGAAAATTCGGATTCCGGGCACGGGGACCAAGGGTATTTTTGTTAACTTTTCATTTGGGGTTAGGAATTATTCCAAATTTGGTTGTAAAGTTTAATTGAGCATATATTAATGGAATTGTATAATCATTGGCTAGTTTTGGAGCATTTTGCATTGGTGCAAGTCTTCGGAAGAATGTACAATGCCGGTTATAGGTCTTCGGAGTGAGGTGAGTCTCCTTTCTAACCTTGTCTGAGGGAATTGTCCTCTTAGGTGAGTTAATTGGTTATGTGCTCCTATATGTGGGGGATACGTACGCACGAGGTGACGAGAGTCCGTGCATAGCTACTATTATGCTATTGTCCGTGTAGTCTAAGACCCAAAAACATGGTATACCCTATGGACCTTTGAGTTTGTTAAATCAAAGTGAATTAATGAACGCATTTCTAAAAAGATTTGAACTTTATTTTCTTAAAATTTTAAAAGAAAATTGGAATTATTTGAATAATTATTCCCCGATAAATTCTTAATTTGCTATTTGAGCATGTATCTTATGTGTACCTGCATCACATGTATGATTCGCGAGAAGGGTGATTGCTTATTTAAATTTTACCGCGTCGAACGTATGATTCGCAAGTGGATTAATAGATGCATCTATGATTCGGACCGTTCGACCCTCGGTAATGCACAGTTTACATTTCTGTTGGAGCGGTACGTCGACCTCGGCATGATATGTGCATGTTTATATTGCTTACTTGAAATACTTGATGATTGATGTTGCCTTTGGCCTGACATAAATTACGAAAGATAAATGAAAAGAAATCTTGAAAACCCTTGTGAATTGTTAAAGGTGTTTACATGTTTGACAGCTTTGTAAATTAGAGCAGGCTATATAAAATCCATGATTCCTCATATTTTAGTATATTATTATTGGACCATTAGTAAGTGTCAAAATCGACCATCTCATCTCTACTTCTTCGAGATTAGGCGGGATACTCATCGGGTACATGTTTTTTTGTACTTATACTACACTTACTCTATATTTTTGTTGCACAGGTTTATTGTGTGGCTTGTGGCTTAGCGGCATAGCAACATGACGGGCACAGAGACTACGTGCACTGAAATTCCTCGAGGTGATTCCGCAGCTAGTATAGTCTCTCTTTGGATTTTCTCTATTTTCTGTTCAATTGTACTCCGGATAGTTATTGTACTTATTAATTTCTCTTAGAAAATGCTCATGTAAGTGTGACACCAGGTTTAGGGATGTATTTTGGTTTATTTAGAAATTATAAAATTTGTTTAAATATTTCATTATTCATTTGGAAGAAAATACTGAGTATTGTTTTTAAGTTGTAATGAAAGAAGTGTTTCTAAAATTATTAAAACAAGAATTTAAAATTTAGTATTCCAGTTGGCTTGCCTGACAACAGTGACCGGCGCCACCATGACCCATAGTGGATTTTGGGTCGTGACAACATGGTATCAGAGCACTAGGTTCCTGTTGGTCTCACGAGTCATGAGCAAGTCTAGTAGAGTCTCGCGGATTGGTACGGAGACGTCTGTACTAATCCTCGGGAGGCTACAGGGCTGTGAGGAGTACTTCCTTTCTTTATTTCCTTATCATGCAGTTCAATATCTTTGAGGCTTAGACCTTTGGTTCCTTTCCACTCCATCTTATGCGATGTGAGCGCTTGTTATAAATTGTGAATTGAAGGATTGTAATGGTACTACAGATGTGGTGCGGGATTTTTCCCCGGTATAGTTGGTTGTGCTATTATCATTGCCTTGTGGAAGGATATTTTGTTGTTTCATCTCAATAACGGTACTTTTGAGAGCCCTGAGGCTAGGCACAGGTTTCCATGATGGTTATGAGCAATTATTCCATGGTATTGTTGTGATGATCGGATGTTTGCCCACGTGTTGGGGCACTGAATGACTTGAAGGGAGGTTTACTCAGTATGCAATGAAGGGATTCAATATTTTATTCACGGGAAGGGAAAGACATTCAGACTAAGGATGGTCAGATGTGGGCCGGTGGAAGTAACAAGACTTGGTATTTGCAAGCGTGGTGGAGCTTTCTTCTATGATGGGGCGTCGTTGTTCTAGTGGAACGTACTAAGTTTGTCGATTTTATAATCTGCTACAATTCGCCTTTAAGGCAAGATATTGTGAAATAGTATTGGAGATTCAGCTGTCAGATATCGCATAGTGTGGTGGTTCAGGATCGAATCCGTATTTCTAATGTTGAAGGTTCGATAAAGATGACCTTCGGATAGGTTTAAAAGGTAGCAGAAATTGTGGGTTCAAGTGCCATGAAGATAAAGTTTATTTAAGGCAACAAGTGAGCAGCAAAGTATGAGAAAATACGGGTAGGAAGTCTCAAGCGGTTCCTAAAATTCCTAGAAGGTCAGGTGTATGAAGAAAAGGTCAAGTGGTTTATTAAAGAAGCGAGTTCGCCCAAACTAGGATAGTGGCAGATTTTGCATGTGGGCTTGGTAGTAGGATGACTACGCGCCTAAGGAGAGTTATGAATGTTCTGGGATTTTTGCGACTAGTAACTTAAGTTTGCGGGTTTAATTAGAAGTATAGGTTGTTATGCAGTATGAGATTTGGCATAACGGAAACGAGCTGCTTGAAATGAAGAAGGATGCAGCATAACTCTGAATTTGGAAAGGTGTTGTCGCACATTTAATTGATGTCCACGAGGAATGAACGGACTGGTGAACCTAGAGAGTGAGCTTGGACTCAGGATTTGGTTATTGATGTCATAGTGATTGTATCCCGTGCAGCCGCATTTGAAGGTGTCAGGAAGTGATTTCCACGAGCGGGTTATTTCCCATGAGCAGGTTAGCGGTCATGTGGTTGGAAAAGCTACTGCAAAGAATTATATTGGCTATCCAACAAAGAGATCGGTGGTACGAATGTGGATGATGATTCAGAATACGAACGATGGGGATTTTAAAAAAGATTCGGAGAATTTGCGCCGGATGATTGCGTTAGATTATGTCAATTAGAGATAAAGGATTTTGGTGAGTTCTAGAGTTGCATAATAGTGGCTTCAAGCTAAGTGGGAGAGACCCACCGCTTATGATTTAGGTTGCATGATCAGCTACTTGCGAGGTTTCCAGTTATTAATATATTGATGGGTTATCTCAGCTACGAAAAGGGGCCATAAGTGGTAAAATGAGTAGACAAATTGTTGGAGGTATGCTATGGTTGGCCTTATTGGCTCATATTCGAACTTGGGAAAGGATTTGAGATTTATGCCTTGTATAGAAGCGGGTTTAAAAGGGAGTGATTCTGCCAGGTGCTTCGTTGAGAGGGTATGAATGTGCTAGAAGATTCATGGAGTTGATTATATTCGAACCAAGTCAAAGCGGGTGGCTCTCAGCAATGGTCCTAGTAGATTCAAAGGGATAAAGTGTGGTGCCCAATGACAATTAAGAATCAAGATTTGTAGCAGCTTGTGAGAAGGTGCCCAGAATGCTCTATGATATTTTGACTTGTGGTGTAGCATTTGAGAGATATGAAATAACTCGTGGGATTTGAGGCAGCAAGGTCTCGTCAAGGGCACTCATGGTGAGTGCAGAGGGAGTATGTTATGTATTGAATGGAGTTAGTATTATTTCCAGGGAAATCAAGAATAAATTGGAAGGAGGTAGATTGATTAGCCATAGTTGAATTGGCATATTGGGGTCAATGATCAGTTCATTCAGCGTGATCAAGTTATGCGTTTGATTTGTGGCGGTACGTGTGAGGCTTGTCGGCCGTCGTAATTGATGTTATTCAGAATCATTCTTGTGTTATGACTTGTTATGTGGAAGCGAAGTCCGGAAGGGCTATGGTGGCTTAGACCACTACTTAAAGGTTTCATATTCCGCAGTTATGAGAATTCGCCTATGTGTTGCAATGGTTCTCCTGAGGTGATTTAAGTGAAAAACTCTTATATGATGAGGTGTTAAAATATTAATGGTTTTGGAGTTTTGGTTAAACTCATGTGCAATCGTATATTGGCACGTTGGGTACAGTAAGTAGCATGGAAATTCGAAGTGAGGATCAATGTTGCAGTTTAGTGCTGGTAAGGAAGTCACAATCTCGGATGAGCAAGGGAAGGGTGGAATGTTTAAATGTAAATTGGTATTGTGTTCAGCATCACCTGAGATCGATGTGTTGTGAAAAAGGCTTTGCATCCCGATTAAGGATTCTTGATCGCTTATCAGCGATAGTGCGACCGATGGTTTAGATGTGAGAACCCATTATTTATTTCGGTAGATTGTGGGAGCGTTTCCCACGAGAGGATTGTATAAGTTTGACGAGTAGTCACATGAGTGATGAAAGATTTAAACCAAGTATGAGGATTGTGGTAATGTCACTAAATTGAGAAATTTATGCCTGGAGGGCACTCTGTTTATTGGGTTATGGACTGAGGATGTTTACTCTGGTTACGACGATTGTTCATATGTATTATTGAGGAAGAGGGAGTTACTATGTACCTTGGAAGGTTATTAGTCTAGTTGGTGCAATAAGAAATCGGATTGAGATTAGTGAATGGATTTTAAATGTGATCAGGGGCTTTATAGCAGTCTAGATGTGATCAGATCAGCAATGTGCTCTCTATGGAAGAGCAGTCGGGGTATTATTTTGTCGTCGGCCATTCCATATAATGATATATTGCGCCGTATGAGTTGTGAGATGGCTTGGTGAATTTCTAATGTGTTGAGGTTCCGCGTGGCGATGATATTATATGAGCGGAATGGCTCTTAAGATTCAAATTTTGTATCGCACCTCAGTTGTGCCCAAGCTTGTGGATTATAGCATTATATGTCTCCCCAAGGAATGGTATTATATACCTAGTGTATTTATGACCAATATTTGGTATTTTGTTGTGATGAGCGATTTAGCTCGATGAGCATCTCCTTATGTGAGTTCCATGTGTGGATCGGGTGGCATGCCGCCATGGGTATGTTAGTTGGATCGGGTTGCATGCCGCAATAGTGTGATGTTAAGTACAGTTCCCCATACCTGTTTTATGTGTTTCGTATCCTATTTTCTGAGGAAAACTCATATTAGTTGTGATCCCACATCATATGTATGATTCGCGAGTGGAATGTCTGTTCCGTATTTTGCCCGTCTCGCATGTGTGATTCACGCGCGGGGTAAGTGGAATTTCTTTTAAGAGTTCATTTTCCTTTTGTATCGCATCCTAATTGGCAGCCTATTGGCAAATTGTGGCATCATATGGGACTGTTTATCATGTGCGGAATGGCTTATAACCAGAGCAGTTTGTACTGGATTAGACGTATGATCAGTGTAAGCTGACTATATTAAGTATATTAAGGAGCACAAATCATTATTTGGTTTTGAATGTGGTAGTTTTTCTTGTCAGAAGTATGGCTCAATGATTGGTTGACTCAGTATTTGATTATGAATTTCGGCATATCTCATCCGGTGTAACGGTATTGTAAGAGTTATAGTAAGACTTGTGTGTGTCATGAGGTGCTATTGGAGCATCCGATTCATGGAACATCGACTATTATACTTAGAAGATGTTATTGTGGTCATGTGGATTATGTGTTGCAAAGTGAGAATTAAGCAAAGTTATGCAGCCATGTTTGAGTACATCGTTAGTAATTGATATTGTGATCGTATTTTGGAAACGTGACTTTCATAGAATTTCGGATTTGGAATTAGGCTCGAAGACGTAATTTCTTGAATAAAAGCGAATATCTTTAGAATCTATCAAGCTAATGTGCTCAACTAAGTTGTAGTAGCACGGGATGGTGCATGAGGTGTTAAACAGTGATTTGAGACTACTTTAGTATAGTTCTCAGCACGTTCGAGGACGAACGTATGTTTAAGTGGGTGAGAATGTAACGACCCCACCGATCGTTTTGATCCCTAGTGCGCCGTTCAACAGTCTGAGGCCATGAGCAGCTTTATTCCAGGTGTTATGACTTGTATGCCTGGTCGGAATTGAATTTCGGGAATTCTGAGTTGAATTAGGAAGAGAATTCTCATTTTGGAATCTTAAAGTAGAAAGAATGAATTAGGATTGGACTTTTGAGTAAAAGACCTCAGAATCGGGATCTGAAGGTTCCAGTAGGTTCAAATGATGATTTCGAACTTGGGCGTATGTCCGATCGGGTTTTGGATGACCTAGGAGCATTTTGGCGCCTATTGTGGAAGTTGCATTCTGGAAGGAATTTCATAAGTTTGGTTTGAAGTGCATTTTAGTGTTATCGATGTCCGTGTGGATTTCGAGACAGTGAGTAGCTCTATATGGTGATTTTGGAGTTGGTAGCGCGATCGAAAGTGAATTTGGATGTCCGTAGGTCATATTGAGGCCATTTGGCTAAAGATAGAAAACTGAAGGTTTTTGAGAACTTTGACTGGAATTGGACTTTTTGATATCTGGGTCGGAATCCGATTACAGAAGTTGGAGTAGGTCAGTAATGTCAAATATGACTTGTGTGAATAATTTGACGTCAATCTGGACGTGATTTGATACGTTTAAGCATCGGAAGTAGAAGTTTGAAAGTTCAAAGTTCATAAAGCTTGAATTGGGTTGTAATTTATGGTCTTAGGGTTGTTTGATATGATTTGAGGCCTCAGGAAAGTCCGTAACGTGTTTTAGAACTGGTTGGTATGTTTGGTTGAGGTTCTAGGGGCCTCGGGTGGATTCCGGGTGGTTAACGGATCGAATTTGGAGTTGAAGAAAAGTTGAAGCAGCTGATATTTGGTATTTCTGCACGGCAAAGATCTGGCTGCAGGTTCAGATCCCTAGAAGCGTCCAGGAAGACGGCAGATGCGGATTTTGGTGAGGAAAGCTGGGACCACAGATGGGGTCAGGGAGCCACAGATGCAGGACCGCACCTGCGGAATACGAAGCGCAGAGGCGGAAGCTAGGTGGCTTGGGAAGGAGCCACAGAAGCGGCATTGGACCGCACCTGCGGAATCGCAAAAGCGGTCAAGGGGCCGCAAGTGCAAAAATGGCTGGAGCAGTGAGGTCTTTAAAATTCGGGGTTGAGTTCATTTCAACCCCATTTCTTCCATTGGAGTCGATGGGGATCAACTTTGAGGTGCCATTTTCGTCACTTGTCATGAGATAAGTAATTTAAGCTAGCTTTGAGTCAAAATACAAGGTTTATACATGGATTTGAGCATGAAAATTTGTAGAAAAACTTGGGGTTTTATAAAAGACCTATAAACTTAGTGTTCTTGAATTTTGACCACGATTGTAAGTATGGAATTAAGAGAAAATCGTATATTTGAGTTCGTGAGTTCATGGGTAAACTTTATCTTCGAGAAATATCAGATTCAAGGAACGTCGGCCCAAGGGCATTTTTGTCAACCTTTCCTTCGGGGATAGGAATTGTTACATATTGGGTTGTGCTAGTTTTGGAGCATTTTGCATTGGTGCAAGTTTTCGGAAGAATGTAGAATGTCGGTTATGGGTCTTCGAAGCGAGATGAGTCTCTTTTCTAACCTTGTGAGAGAGAATTGTCCCCTTAGGTGAGTTCATTGGTTATGTGTTCCTATTTGTGGGGGCTACGTATGCACGAGGTGATGAGAATCCGTGCGTAACTACTATTATATTATTGTCCGGGTAGTCTAGGACACAAAAGCTTGCTATACTTAGAATATATGTAACCCTATGGACCTTTGAGTTTGTTAAATCAAAGTGAATTAATGAATGAATTTCTAAATGTATTTAAACTTTATTTTCTTAAATTGTTAAAAGAGAATTGGAATTATTTGAATAATTATTCCCGATATATTCTTAATTTGCTATTTGAGCATGTATCTTATGTGTACCTACGTCACATGTATGATTCGCGAGATTGGTGATTGTTTATTTAAATTTTACCACGTCACACGTATGATTCGCGAGCGGGGTAATAGACGCATCTATGGTCCGAGCCATTTTACCCTCGACAATGCAGAATTTACATTACTGTTGGAGTGGGCCATCAACCTCAGCATGATATGCGCATGTTTATACTGCTGACTTGAAATACTTGATGATTGATATTGCCTTTTGGCCTAATATACATTGCGGAAGATAAATGAAAAGAAATCTTGAAAAACTTTGTTAATTGTTAAAGGTGTTTACCTGTTTTACAGCTTTGTGAATTAGAGCATGCTATATAAAATCCATAATTTTCTCACATTTTAGTATATTATTATTGGACTATTAGTGAGTGTCAAAATCGACCATCTCGTCTCTACTTCTTCAAGATTAGGCGGGATACTCATTGGCTACACGTTATTTTCATACTCGTACTATACTTGTTGCGCATTTCTGTTGCACGAGTTTATTGTGTGACTTGTGGCTTAGCGGCATAGCAGCATGACGTGCGCAAAGACTAGGTGACTTGAAATTCCTCGAGGCGATTCCGCAGCTAGTATAGTTTCTCTCTGGATTTTCTCTATTTTCTGGCCAATTGTATTTCGGACAATTATTGTACTTATTTATTTCTCTTAGAAAATGCTCATGTACTTGTGATACCAAGTCCTGTGATGTATTTGGGTTTATTCAGAAATTATAAAAGTTGTTTAAATATTTCATTATTCATTTGGAGGAAAATACTGAGTATTATTTTAAGATGTAATGAAAGAAATGTTTTAAAAATTATTAAAACAAGAATTTAATTTAGTATTCCAGTTGGCTTGCCTGACAACGGTATCCGGCGCCACCACGACCCTTAGTGGATTTTGGGTCGTGACAGAGATAGTAGATGGCTTGCTCCTTCCTGCCAGTGATTTCATGCTGACCCAACACACAACCAAATGAATTATCCAAGACTATCAAATAAAGAATCGAAGGCATCCCGGGTTCTGGGGGGACCAACACAGGTGGGTTTGACAAGTACCTCTTTATTTTATCAAATGCTTCCTGAAACTCATTAGTCCACTTGACTGCATCATCCTTCTTCAGCAACTTAAAGATAGGATCACAAGTTTTCGTGAGTTGAGCAATAAGCCTACTGATGTAGTTCAGCCTCCCACTCATCATTTCTGTCTTGTTCCTTAGCGGTGGAAATTATTGGATAGCTATGATCTTTGACGTGTCCAACTCAATGCCTTGACGGCTGACTATGAATCCCAATGGTTTTCTGGATGGAACGCCAAATGTGCACTTGGCGGGTTTAAGCTTAAGATTGGACCGGCGAAGCCTCTAGAAACAATTCCTTAAATCTTCGACGTGGTCGACCTGTTGCTTTGACTTTACGATCACATCATCCACATAAAACTCAATCTCCTTGTGTATCATGTTATGGAACACCGTAGTCATTGCCCTTATGTAGGTTCCCCAGCGTTTTTCAAATCCAATGGCATTATCTGGTAGCAATAAGTTCCCCGCAGCGTGATGAATGCCGTCTTTTTCGAATCTTCCTCATCCATTAAAATCTGATGACACCCTGCATAGAAATCCATAAAACATCCACTCTCATGCTTGGCACAATTATCGACCAGAATGTGATATTTGGCAGTGGGAAGTTATCCTTTGGACTTGCTTTGTTGAGATCGCGGTAATCAACACACACTCTGGTTTTGCCATCCTTCTTTGACACTAGCACAACACTAGCTAACCAAGTGGGATACCGTGTGACCCGAATGACCTTTGCATCCAACTGCTTGGTAATTTATTTCTTAATCTTCACACTCATGTCAGTTTTGAACATTCTCAACTCCTGCTTGACGGGAGGGAATGCCGGGTCAGTGGGCCATTTGTGAACCACCAAGTGAGTACTTAGACCCGGCATGTCGTCATATGACCATGCAAAAATATATTTAAATTGATTGATTATGTATCAAGATGGACATTTATCTACAAACTGATTGCGGTTCAAGATGGACATTTATCTTGGTTTCTTTGACATTATTTGGGTCCCCCAAATTGATTGCTTCCATATCATTTAGGTTAGTCTTAGGTTTCTCTGCAAAATGATTTAAATTCCTTACTAATCTTTTCAAATGCCTCATCCTCATCATATTCTGATTCATCATCACACTCTAATTCTTAAATTATTATTTTAGAATTAGAATGACTTTTAAGACTGGGCCGAAGATTCCTCATGCATGTCATGTCATTGAAACCGGCACAGAAAGAACTGTACAGGGAAGAAAAAGAAAACAAAAATATAAATGTCAGGAATGATGGAAAAGGGAAATTGCATTTCATTGAAAATAAAAGATAACAGGGTTTGTACATCCAAACGAACAAAAAATAGAACCTGAATTACAACCCTGGAATAATCTAGATAAACTAAAAGAAAATCAAAACAAACTACCAAAACTCCTTCCGGGTAGGGAGAGAAATAGCCTTCTAATTGTTAAGCATTGCATTTGGCCCGACAAACTGCACATCTGCTTTGATAGAGCCTTCTCTAACTTCTACTATGTTCATATCACTGAACAACCTCTAGGACCTTTCAATTAAATCTTCATCAATGTCAACTGGGCGTTTCCTGGCACCGAGCTTGATAAAATACCTGGAGAGACGCGGGATAGGATTTGAAAGTTCCCACGCCATGTGTTTCAACTTTCTATCCCTTTTCACATCTGCTGTTATGGGATTGAATCCCAGACCGAATGTACCCAAGTTTTCAGGGAGGGACACTGGCTGTATGATACCCTGCAGAGATGCACCCAGACCTTTACCAAGCACCAAGCCATTTTTTTAGCATTTGAAAGGCCACCATGACTGATACGAAGGTTATCTTTGGGGTTGGAACACATTTCCCCTCTGGAACTTTGTCCACTATCACTGTTTCAAAACTTGGTAGATCCAAGGCCCTTTGTTATCTCCAACCTCAATGAACGGGTTAGAGGCATCGGTGCGAGCACACAAGTTATCTTCACCATGGACAAGGATCTCCTGTCTATCCTATTCGAACTTAATCATCTGGTGCAGAGTGGACGGTACTACTTTGGCAGCATGAATCCAAGGTCAACCTAACAACAAATTGGAAGAGACAGCCACGTCCAGCATATGGAACTCCATGGTGTTCCACCGGTCCTATTATTAACTCAAGCATTATATCACCAACTAAATCTTTCCCTTCACCATCAAATCCCCGAATGCAGATGTTGTTCTTATGAATCCTCTCATCATCCACGTTCAACTTGTTCAGAGTAAAGAGAGGGAAGATGTTTGCACTGGAACCGTTGTCAACTAATACCCCGGTAACCACAAAATTTTCACATTTTACCGTAAGTTAGAGAGCTCTATTGTGCTTAGTACCTTCCATAGGCAACTCATCATCATAAACATTGACCCTGTTCCCCTCAAATATTTTGTTGGCGATATTTTCCAGATGGTTCACTAAAATATTTTCGGGAACATGAGCCTCGTTCAGAATTTTCATCAAGGCCCGATGATGCTCATCTGAGTGGATTAACAATGATAATAGTAAAATCTGAGCATGCGTCTTTCTCACTGCTCCACAACGAAATAATGTTGTACCTTCATTTTTTTCGGAAACTCCTCCGCCTCTTCTTCAGTCATTGCTATTTTCACTAGAATTGGTTTATCTCTGGATGTTTTATCTTTCCTTAACTCTTTCGAAGCAAAGCATCTCCCTGAATGAGTTAATCTATGGGCCTCATTGACTTCTTCTTTCACTTCCTTTCCCTTGTACTATCTCAATCCTGTTTGTTTCCTCATGGGTTGGCAATGGGTTCCGGTTGATGTTGAGTGCCTCTAGAGTTTGGACTTCAATACTATTTGTGTCAATGAGCTCATGGATGACATTTTTCAAGTGCCAACACTTCTCTGTATCATGCCCCTAAGTACAAAAACAATATTCACAACTTACAAAGTAATTAAGATTCTTTGGAGGAGGGTTTGGCAATTTTGACTCAATTGGCCTAAGCATATCCAATTGCCTCAATCTATGGAACAAACTGGTATAAACTCCCCCAACAGGGTAAAGGTTTTATTCTACTACATCCTCTCATTTTTTAAATGCTAGATTGGGTCGGAAACCTGGGCCGACAGGATTTAGGTAGGCTCATAGGGGTGGATAGGCATTTTGTGGAGATGTGTATGTATTTTGTGGGGTTGGGGCACGCCATTGAGCGTAATCAGGCGATTGAGTATATGTCCGGACGTGGTGGGCAGAAATATGAGGGTCTGGTTATGGGAAGTAGTATTGGGGTGGACTATACGGGGTTAGGGTGTGGGTTTGGTGGTGGGGTCAATGCTGAGTATAATGGTGTGACGGGCCCCTGTGTCCAAACCATCATCCTGAATCAATTGTTGCCACATCTTCTTTATTCTTCTTTCCGATCACTCCCCCAGTACCGTTATGAATAGCTTGGGTAGTTGCCTTAATTGCCGAGTAACTCATGATTTTTTTTATTTGAGCCCTTCTTCCACCATGCCACCCATCTTCACTACCTTGTTGAAAGACTTGCCTATGGTCGATACCAGATGGCCGAATTAAGTGGGCTCTAGGGCCTGCATAAAATAACCACCATTTTGCTCTCTTTCATCGGAGGGTATACTCTTGACGGTTGTTCTTTCCAAAGAAAATCGTACTCCCTGAAACATTCACTAGGCGTTTTCTCAATCTTAGTTAAAGTCAATTGATCTAGAACATTCTCGAGGTTGTATTGGAAATGACAAGCGAATGCTTGGGCCAAATCATCCCATGTATACCATCTGTCGTGATCCTATCGAGTGTACGATTCCAACGTCGCGCCGCTCAGACTCAGGCTAAATTATGCCATCAATAGATCCTCTTTCCTACCGGCTCCTCTCATTTTACTGCAGAATCCCCTCAAATGGGCCATCGGGTCTTTGTTCCCATCATATGAATCTAATTTGGGCATCTTGAATCCCACTGGCAGTTGAACACCGGGAAATAGATACAAATTATTGTAGGTTACACTCACCTGGCCTCCCTATCCTTGCATGTTTCTGAATTCCAGTTCCATGATTTTAACCCTTCCTGAACATCTCCTCCTGTTCTAGATTTTTAGGTGGTTTCTCAGTCTCAACAGGGAGGTCGAAACGAGAAGTGCAGGAGTAAGGTTCTGGGGCCTTGAAAGTAGGCTCGGGGGGAGGGGGGGAGTATTGGTTATGTTGGGTCTGGAATAAAGGATCACTGGAGGATCGGTGGAGTGTAGCGGGTGGGGGTGCCACAATAAAAGGGGTGGCCGGTGGAAGAGGGTATGGAACTGATTTGGGTGGTGGAGCATGTGGTATTTGGGAAGTGGTACCTTGGTAGTGGTGGTAAATGGGAAAGCCTAGAGATGAATCAAAAGTGGGAGGTTCACGGGATTGAGCCAACGGCGGGACGAAAACAGGGTTAGCGGGGTAGGATGGTGGTGGATGTCCTTCTACCCATGCTTAGTACATCTCTGCCATTTGTTGTTTCAGCTTATAGAACTCCTCTTTCAGATTAACATCAAACTCTTCCCCCTCTCTTGACGGATTTATAACATTTGCATCCAGTTCTGGGTTAGCCATGATCAACTTGTTTTTGGACCTGGTGTTGTACGGGTAAGTTGCCAGAATGCCAATCAAGCTAACCACCTACCTGATTGATTTCAACAACAAACTTGTTAGCGATTAGAGCTTAACAGATTGGCAACCGCACATTGGGAATGCAATGCATCTAAGAAGTTAACCGTTTCTATTATGCATTTGATCGGTCGCTTGCTGAGGCTTTCCCTAATTCCCATTTTGCAACTTCTCCCTTTCTCACTCCTCCCTTTCTTTGCTTGATTTCTCGCTGTTATTTATTCTCTCATTTTCCTCTCTTGTTTTGCCATTGTTTCCTTCCCACAGTTTCTTGTTTTCTCTCTCTTTTTTTCTTCTTTTTTCCTTTTCTTTTCTAGTTATGATCGAATCCTATGGGGATTGCCTACGTATCATGACGCTGCATGAATCAGACCCAACGTAGTTCAGGGAAGATTGAGAATAAAGTAACTCCTTTTTTTTTTGGAATTTTTGAAAGAAATGCTTAAAAAAAGAAAGGAAATATTTCTTGTTTTTGGGGTTTTTAATTTTGATAATATTTTTTTAAAAAAGAAAGACTTTTAAAAGTTCTTTTCTTTTGATTTATACTTTGGGAATTTAAAAATAAAAGAAAACTATTTTTGTTTGAATTTCAATTTGTTTTCTCTTTTTTTCTAAAAAGAAAGAAAATATTTTTAGATTTTGGATGTTGCCTCTTAATTTTTGAAAGAGGGATTTTTAAGAAAATAGTTTGAATTTCTGAATTTTTATTTATTTACAAAAGCACCTCTAAGAAAAGCAAAGATATTTTTGGACTTCAAATATTTCAAATTGTTTTTTGAAAGAGAGACTTTTAGACAAGGATAAGTTTTTTTTTCTTTGATTCATTTTTTTAACTTTTGAGAAAAATACTTCAAAATAAAGGAAACCCTTATTATGGATTTTAATTTTTGACTGATTTTTTTTTTACCTTTTTCCTACGAAAGACTTCACAAAGAAGGAAACTATTTTTTTTTTTGAGTTTAATTTTTTTTTTGAATTTTCTAAGGAAAGATTTCTAAAGAAGGAACTAAAAGGATATTCTTTTGAATTTTTGAAAATTGGGGTCAGAATCGTTGAGGTTTGCCTAAGTATATCACATCATATGAGAATCAAACTTGCGTTGTTCGGAAAATTTTGACGCAACAGAAAACACAAACTTTTGAAATAGCCCCCCCCCCCCCCCCCCCTTTTCTAGAAAATTGCTTTGCAAAGTTTCGGGGTAGTTTGGACACCAGGTTTTCCACAGGCGGGTAATTTTCTCTCTCTCACATCAATATGATTTTTTTTCAATTTTTTCCTTATTCTAGAAGCTGGTCAACTTGCAGCAGCAAGTAGCAAGCAAACTGCATTGGGATGGTCTTTTGATTTCAAGTGCACATTTCCTAAACAGACCGAACCCCTGTGTTGAGTTCCCAAAGTCAAAATGCACATGATGCAAATAAGCGTTCCTACTAGGAATCTTACAGAGGCTATGTTATACTAAGTTTAAAACCTGGGTTTATTTGTTCTAAACTTGGCGTACCCGAGCGGACAGCTCGAGCCGGGGGTGGGGGCAGTGTACCGGGAATACAGAAGCTTGACCGACTTTGCAACATATCCGAGCCTCGTTTTAAAATTGGGATATGAATCTAATAGAAAAGAAGTCACACGAAGTGCACACTACCCAGATGATTTAGAATATTCAAAGAGAGGAGGGTTTTGTAACAATTTTTATACAGTTAATATAATATCAAGGTGGTAAAAAGAAGCAATTAGCACATTAGACTGAAACACGCAAAAATAAGATAATAAATAAAGCCAACTATAAAAAATATTTCAAGCTCCAATTCTTTAACCCTGAACTAGAGATTCTGGGCTCGATCCCCAGCAGAGTCACCAAAACTGTCACAACTCCTTTTTGCTACCCCGAAAGGAGTATAATAAGGGAGTTTTTCCCAACTTAAAATGACAATTGGAACGAGATTTATTTAAATATTAGAGTCACCACTTAAGATAATTTATGGTGTCCTAAGTCACCGGTTTAGAATCCTAAATCGAGGAAATTGACTCTATTTTATATTCAGCGAACACAAAATTTATGTAAGGAATTCTGTTAACCCGGAAGAAGGTGTTAGGCATTTTCTAGTTTCGTGGTTTTAGCACGGTCGCTCAACTATTATTATTGACCTATTTATTTGATTTTAAATACTTTAAAACCTATGTGCTTTTTTAACTTATTAGCCGCTTTTAATTTAATTTAGGAAGATTCAACGTTGTCTAAAACACATTTTGAACCACGCCACATGAAATGCACCCGCGATCCATGACACATTCTAATGTTGTTGAGAATTGGAGTTAGATCACATTAAATGCACATCCGAATTTAGGAAATTAATTTAAAAATAGCACGCCTAAAGCAACTACGCACTTTCAAATTAATAACAAGGTTTGCGAGGGCCATGAAAAATTTAATTTATGGCATACCCCAACTTGTATAGAGTTAATAATAAATTAGGTGAGGGCCATGAGTTTTGAGATTTTATTTGGCATGGCACGCCTCAAATCATTTTATTAAAAGGGTTCTAAGTTTAGTTTTGAGGGCCATAAATTATATATTTGGCTAATATAGTACACCTCAAACTAATTAAAAGAAACTAATTAAGTAAATACTAAGAACATTTGAATTTTATGTTAAGCTAATATTTGAAACTAAAACTTACTAATTCGTGGATTGGCATTGAATAAAATCAGGTATTTGGTTGTTTGAAGGGCTTAGGCTGGAAGCAGGCCTAATTATCTCTTTTTAGAAATTTCCATGTCAACACACAAGGGATGACCAGTTCACACAAAGCCTAGAATGCATAAATAATCGTCAAAGGTGCACTTGGCAAAATTGGGCCAATGCCAAAGGCCTAGTTACATGACTCAGTACAATTAATATGAGGCAAATTACATTTCTTCATGAAAATCTTGACCAAAAAGGTAATCCAAGGACAACAAAAAGTGAAAAAGGGTGGAAAAGTAGACAAAAGGAGAAAGGTTTTGTATTGCAAAAGAAAGAGTGGCAATGTGTCTCTCTAACCCCTTGAAAGAAGTAAATTACTCAATTGAGTCAAGAAGTGTGCCAAAATGAATCAAAAGAAGTGCTAAGGGGAATATTGAACCCATTTGAAGAAAATCATGTCCTACCTTTAGCCAAAAACCTTCAGATTGACTCCTCAAAAGCCCTATAAGAACTTGAGTTGGGGGAATCCTACATTAGTGGATACTTACATAAGGAGCAAGCATATTGTACTTAGAGCCGGACTTATGGCCTTCTCTTTAAGAGAGATTAGTGAGAATCCATCCACCTCGATTAGTGTGTGAATACTCTAAAAGGTGAGGTTCACTTAGGGAGAGTTGAGGATGTGTGAGTTTGGGTTCCACAATGACCAAATTATTTGAGAAAGGGTTCTAAGTTTGCGAGGGCCATGAAAAATTTAATTTATGGCATACCCCAACTTGTATAGAGTTAATAATAAATTAGGTGAGGGCCATGAGTTTTGAGATTTTATTTGGCATGGCACGCCTCAAATCATTTTATTAAAAGGGTTCTAAGTTTAGTTTTGAGGGCTATAAATTATATATTTGGCTAATATAGTACACCTCAAACTAATTAAAAGAAACTAATTAAGTAAATACTAAGAACATTTGAATTTTATGTTAAGCTAATATTTGAAACTAAAACTTACTAATTCGTGGATTGGCATTGAATAAAATCAGGTATTTGGTTGTTTGAAGGGCTTAGGCTGGAAGCAGGCCTAATTATCTCTTTTTAGAAATTTCCATGTCAACACACAAGGGATGACCAGTTCACACAAAGCCTAGAATGCATAAACAATCGTCAAAGGTGCACTTGGCAAAATTGGGCCAATGCCAAAGGCCTAGTTACATGACTCAGTACAATTAATATGAGGCAAATTACATTTCTTCATGAAAATCTTGAGATCAAAACAAATACTAACAGTTCTTTCAAGTTTTCAAATAGATATGAAGCATATTTATGCTAAATCACAGTCTATAATGAGATATAACCTCTCATGTTATAATAGCTCAAACACCATTTGTCTTATCATTTAAAGCGTAACAGAATTTGAATTTCGAACAAATAACTAACACGATTTCAGAACAGAAATCATCTTCTAGCCCGGATTAAAACTTGTCCACTTTCATATCTTTAAACACAGGAATTCTTAATGATTTCATGCCAAACACGTCAAAATATTCACTTGAAAGCTTAGACAGGAGCCTTACGAACCATGATTGAGCACAATTCCAAAATCATAATTCGAGTATTATACAAACTTATATCTTTAAGCCTATGAACCCGAATGTTACTTGGGAATAAGGTATTGGGGCTAACATTAGTTGTAACTTAGAAAAACAATGACTACCAAATCAACTAACATATATAATGCTAACAAAAAGAAATTAAGATCTAAAAGGGAAATCCAATTTTATTTAAACACATTGAATCCTCCGCTTCATTTTGCACATTTCAAAGCTCAAAACATACCCGAAACAACAGAGAAAATCAAATGAAAAATTCAGCAAAGAAGTTTGAGTGTCAGCAGCTCTAAAAACAACAGCAAGCAAACATTTATCAACCAGCTAACACCATATCTTGAACCCAAAATAAGAATCAACCAGTTACTTCAAATTTTTTTAAAATCCAAAAGAAATCACAGAACAACTTCAATATAACAGTTCTTGGATAACATACTTAAGAAATAAGGAAGCATGACCTTTTATAGAAACCTTTAGGGCAGCAGAAATGATTCAATCTTTTGCTAGTTACCCCCTCTTTGAATTTTTGTTCTTGCATTTTGGACCTTAAGTTTATGTTTTGTTTGTTAAAATTACCCCCCTCCCCACTTCCTAGAAGCTTTTTAGGCAGTTATAAAAGATTTTCCTTATCCAGACTCCCTAAATTACCATTTAATTTTACTAATTACTTTCAGCAAACCAAACCTTCAACCAAATTTCCTAAAGGTCTTTCGGTTACTAAACTACCAGGTTATAACGACCTTTGTGCTCCTGAACCATTGAAACCCAAATTATGATCCAAAAGACCACATACCACAAATATATAAGCTCAAAAAAAATTCTACAATTCCGAGCATCAAGAGAAAAATCTAACAAAGCAAAAAAAAGAAAAAAAAAAGTGGGACAACAGGCAAACATGAAATCAGAAGTACTGAAGAAAAAAGGTTAATTAAACTAATATGTTGATAATCACTAATATAACCTAAACCTAAACATGCAATAGAGATCAAATCAAACTAACAAAGAAAGAAAAGGAAATAAGAAGAAACAGACATTATGCGACCCAAAATGCATACAAAAATGAACAGAAAAGATAAGAGATAAATGGAAAGAAAATAGAAGAAGATGAGCATGACAATAAACAAAAACAAAATTGAGGGAAAGCACTGAAATACCTAGAATAAACAAATGGAAAATGGCTTGAATGGACTTCATGTGCTTTTTGATTTGTGGCAAAAAGAAGTGTTAGTCGATTTGTTCTTGTGATAACAAACATCTAGCACTCATTTTTGCCAAAATCATCTTCGAAGGTTAGAGAACAATGAAATCGGACCCTTTTAATAAGGAATCGGAGGCAGGAACGGGTCTAGGGTTCCATTTAAGATATGAAATTAGAGAACGATGAAAGAGATTTCGGGGAAATTGATAGTGATTTAGTGTTTGAGGGATTATGGGGAGTGTGTGCTGAATTTTTAGGAGGATTTGGAGGTCGCCGCCGGCAGGAGATGTTGAAGAATTCAGAGGCGGCGTGTTAGGGTTTTGGTCTGAGACGAGAGAGGCATAAGGAGATAAGTTTTGTACTAGGTTTCTGAAGGTATTTCGAAAATTTTTATTTAAGATGGGGGGAGGGGAATCTCTCGGCCAATGGATGATGGAAAATGAAAGGCAGGATTGACTTAACATTAGAGAACTTAAAACGATGTAGTACTCCTCCCATACTACGTCGTTTCAAGGGTCTTATTTGCTTGAACACTTGGACCGGGTATGTGACTTGGATCAGGGGCATAATTTTTTGTAGGGTTTGGGCTTGATTGAGCTTTGGCCCAAATTGCCCCCAATTTCTAATCCTCCATTGTTTCAATTTCCCTATTTCTCTTTTCTTTTCAAATTAATTAACAAAGCAAAATAACTCTTAGCTCAAAATAATTTACCAATTTAAAATAATTACTCATCATAGTATTTAAAAAAATAATTAACTCCTGAATTAAAAGAAGAACTACAAAATTTAAAAATAAAAGTTAAAAATGCAGTTACTTTTTGTGATTTTTTTATTTTGTAAAACAACTAGTTAACCTAAAATAACTTTAAAATAAATCCTAAATGAAACTACAATGTATTTTGTATTTTTTCATGATTTAAATAAAAAAAATATGCACAGACAAATGCAACAATTAACAAAAATCTACAAAATTGCAAATAATGAAAAACGTTTATTTTTCTTGAATTTATGGGAGTAATTCACATAGGGAAAAAATCACACTCTCACACTCCCTGCCCATTAAAACCCAGAATCACATAGAGACCATGCATATAGGATTCAATAACTTTAAATAGTATAAAATCATAACTATCTTTCTTTAATCTGACTTACGTGCATTTGTTGTCTAATTGCAGAGGCCAACTTGAGCCCTTATTTGCTTATACATGAAAGTCCTCACTGTTTTATCTGTCGCTTAGTATTTTTCCCTTTTGAGCAACCTAGGTTAAGGTCTAGAACTACCTAAGTAGGGTTCAAAGCCTCATGGACCATAGGCATGGGACGGGTAGTGCACGCATAGGGTACAGTTTGGAATCAACTAGTGTGCTTTAGGTAACAACTTAAAGATAGTAATCGGGTAGCAGTAGATAATAGTTTGCGCCCGCTTAAAAATATGAGTAACACCCCATCTTGAGAGAGTTACAAAGTATTATTTATGTTGCACGGGGTGATCCTTTAGGTTAAAAATTTAGGTACCCCCCCCCCCCCCCCACACCTTGTCTTTCATCAATTATTTGCATTTAATGAACTTCCCAGGTTCCCTATTTTTCTTATCTTTGATCACATAAACTAATTCATGTAATTGAGTTTGGCTTGGAGCCACAGTTGTGGACCTCGAAGAGTACCTAACACCTTCTTTTCAAAGTAATTTCGAGCCATTGCCCGATCTTTGGTGACGCAAACTAGTTAAATAAAGTTATATGCAAATAGGTGGCCTAACGCAACTTAATCTTTTAGGTGGAAACTCTCTCTTTTAAAACCCTTCCTTAACAGAGTTGTCAATGCTGAAACTAGATTTTGCGAGCAAAAAGGGCGCGATAACCAGATCAAGGGAAAAATATTGCAACGCATGCTTTCACACCTAGTAGTCACATTCTCATTCGGTTGTTGATTGAAAGTGTTGTTCGAAATCATAATATTCTAAAATAAATGAGATTGTACCTTAGAAGTAGTAACGCTTTAAATGCATTACATTTCGGTTGTTCGGTAGTTGTACACCATTTTCTGCTTCGAGTTTGTACGAGCCTTTGCCGGTAATCTCGATGACTCGATATGTTCCTTCCCAATTCGGCCCCAACTTCCCCTCGTTTGAGTTCAGGGTATGCATTGTTACTTTTCTTAACACCAAGTCTCCAATCTTGAAGTGTCGGAGGTTGGTTCTTCGGTTGTAATACTTTTCTATCCGGTGTTTTTGGGTGGCCAACCGGACTAGGGCAGCCTCGCTCCTTTCATCTAATAGTTCCAGGCTCATGCTCAAGGCCTCACTATTCGATTCTTCGATCACATATCAAAACCCGAGGCTCGATTCTCCCACCTCAATCGATGTTAGTGCTTCAGCACCGTAGACCAATGAGAATGGATTTGTCAAGAACCAAAATCAACTGACGTGATGGCGCTTACCTTGGGACTAGCCAGCCTAAACTCAACATCCCAATACCAACGACAATAAGTTTGAAAAAATTAACAGAAGCATTTAACAATTAAAGAAAAAACTGTTTGAAACATAAGATAACCCCAAAGTGCTACAGTTCATCCGGAAACCAGGGCGTCACTGAGTACATGATCGTCTAGATAAGGTAATACAATATACTACAATGTCCAAAGATATAAACTAAAAGTACGATAAAGATAAAGAAGGTGAGTCAAGGCCGGAAAACACTATGCAAATATCTCGACAGTGTCCAAGCTCTGGAACCTCAATCAGCAACTGTCGCTACGATCGATATCACCTGGATCTGCACACGAGGTGCATGGGCAACGTGAGTACACCAAATCAGTAAGTAAAATGTCTAAACTTTAGACTGAAAGGTAGGGACGAACTTAAACTCAACAGGTATAACAGAAATTACTGTGCAGAAATGTAGGCATGCTTTCAAGACAAATATACAGTTCAAAGCGGTAAAGAAAATACAGATCTGAATAGTGTAAGGAGTATAACTCGGTTATCTCTATATGCCAATGCACAGACGGTATCAAATGCACCATCGGCTCCCACTCTTAAGTGCTCAATCACTCATTAGTGTAATGGCCATTTGGTCCAGGAAAATACATCTCGGAACATATACAACACTGACTGTAAGTCACCGAGTACTGCGGAAAAAGGGCAATCCAACCCTGTGGAAAAGTCCATCTCTATGTATGAAGTATTTCGGATAAATCCATGTCCAGGGAAATCCATCCCTCAATAATATCACCCGCGCTTACTGGGGTGTGCTACATACTTCGGAGGGCTCCTACAGCCTAAGCGCTATCATAATCATCAATATAACAGTTGCGACGTACAACCTGATCCCATAATTGTCACTCATAACCAGGCTCTTGGCCTCACTCAGTCATCAATCTCTCAAGTCTCACCCACGCGCTCCTAATGTCATGAAACCAAACCTGTAACAACAATATGATGAATTACTAACTAACTAAGACCGAGAAATGATATAAAAATGCATGAATGACTGAGTACAGAATATAAATTAAAATAGTGAGATGACAGCAAGAAACAACCATTAAGTGTCCTAACAATACCAAAATAAAGCCTAAGCATTATATCTAGCATGATTTACAGCTCAATTACTTTATCACATGGTGAAAGCATGAACATCAACATGATAGAGTCACTAAATGGTTCCATAAAGTCACCTGGGTAACAATTCTCACGATGCATGCCCGCACGCTAATCACATAGCATGTGCGTCACCTCAATACCAATAACACAACACATCATTTGGGGTTTCGAACCATCAGAATCAAGTTTGGAAGCGTTACTTACCTCAAATCAAGTAAAATCCTACTCTGCGTTGCCTTTGCCTCACAAATTGGCCTCCAAACGTCCCGAGTCTGGCCACAAGTAATATAGTACGCTCACTATAGGATAAAAGAACAAATTCCTCAAGGAAAACACCAAATTATGGGAAAAAAATCTAAAATCACTCAAACCTGTCCCCCGAACCCATGTCTCGAAATTCGACAAAATTCACAAAACCCAAAATCCCATTCACTCACTAGTTTAACCATACAAAATATACTCAAATCCGACAACAAAGACCCATTCAAAACCTCAAAATTCCATCTCAAGAACACTTCCATTTTTTCTCCAAATTTTCACCCCAAATCACAATTTTGATGATAAAATCAAAGATATAATCATGGGATTTAACCAAAACCAAGTGCGGAACACTTCCCCCAATCAACTCCGCAAAAATCCCTTCAAAATTGCCCAAATCCGTGTTTCTAGATCAAAATATGAAAAATGAGTCCAAACTCTCGATTTTGAATTTAAAACTGTCTGCCCAGATTTCCTTCTTCGCGAACGCGACCGAGCTCTCGCGTTCACGTAAAAAAACTTGACTGCCTCATCACTTCACTCTATGTAAACGTGATGCATGCCTCGCAAACGCAATACTTTACTAGCTCAGACCTTCGCGAACACAACCACCACATCATGAATGCGTAAAATAAGGATCTGGGTTCCCCAACTGCCTCACTCCTCTTTGCGAACGCAACCCTACTCCCGCATTCATGATGCACACACAACCCACACCTTCGCATCCTCCTATTGGCGAACACGAAGAACAAAATCTCACCACTCAAAAAACACTCTTCACGAATGTGAGGACCCACTCGCAAAAGAGGAAACCAGAAAAATACAGCATATATCAGCAATCTCAACAAAGCCAAAAATGATACATTAACCACCTGAAACTCACTGATGGCCTTCGAAACCTCAACAAAGCATACCAATGTATCCCATAACATCATACGAACTTAGTCGAACCTTCAAATCACCTTCAACAACACCAAAAATATGAATTACACATGGATTCAAGCCTAATAAACTTAAAATTTTCTGAATTCCACAAACAATACTGAAACATTCTAAACTTACATTTGAATGACCTCAAATTTTGCACACAAGTCAGAAATGACACCACGAAACTACTCCAACTTTTGGAAATCCAATCCGATTCCGATATCAAAATTTTCACCGTGGCCAATTCAAGTCTAATTCTATTACGTACCTCCAAATCACATTCTGGGCATGCTTTGAAGTCCAAAATCACCTAAAGAAGCTAATGAAACCATTAATATTTAAATTCGAGCTCGTTTACACATAAGTCAACATATGGTAAACTTTTCCAACTTAAGCTTTCAATTAAAAAAATATGTGTCTTAATTAACTTTGAAACCACTCCGAACTTAAACCAACTAACCTGGTATATCATAACATAGCTGAAGAACACAAAAGAAGTAGGAAATTGGGGGAACAGAGCTATAACTCTCAAAATGATCGGCAAGGTCATTATAGGATTGGACCCGATACTAGATTTCGAGGTTGTAGAGTACGCCCATAAAACTTCAGGTAAAATTTCCTTCAATTTACCTTTGGTATCGGCCAATATCTTTTTCAGGTTTTGAAGTATGGTCTTATTTGTCGATTCCGCCTGTCCGTTCCCACTAGAGTGATAGAGCGTTAACAAGATCCTTTTGATCTTTTGATCTTTGTAAAACTTGTTTACCTTGTTGCTGATGAATTGCTTTCTATTATCATACAGTATCTCAGCCGGTATCCCGAATTGGCATATTATGTGGTACTATATGAAGTCAATGACTTCTTTCTCCTGAAATTTCTCGAATTCTTAAGCGTTGACCCATTTAGAATATTAATCGGTCATAAACAATATGAATTGGGCCTTACCGGGTGCCCATGGTAGGGGACCAACAATATCCATTCCCCAGTTCATGAACGGCTACTGGGACAAGACTGAACATAGTGTTTCTTTGTGTTAATAGATCATCGGTGCGTGTCTCTAACAACCGGTGCATCTTCGTACAAAGTCCTTTTCATCTTTCTCTGTATCAATCTAGTAGTAGCCAACCTTGATTATCTTCCAAACTAAAGATTCCACCCCCGAATGTTTTCGTAGGTGCCCTCGTTAACTTCTCTCAAGATTTATTTAGTATCCCCCGACCCCAAGCATATGTCGAGCGGGCCGTCGAATGTTCTTCTGAATAAAGTACCTTCGGACACGATAAACCTGACTACCTTCATGGGTAGAACTCTCGATTCTTTAGGAACCGAGGGTATCTTCCATTCTTCAAGTAGTCAATGTAATTTTTTCTCCAATCCCAAGTTAAACTTATTGACTTTAATTCACCATGGCCTTCTTCCACTACCGATTTTATGAGTTGTATGACCGTTCCTGAGCTGAATCAATCGTCATCAACCGATAAACCCCAAGTTAGCCACAGCATCAGCTTTGCTATTTTGATCTCGGGGCACGGGCTGAAGGTTCCATTCCTTGAATTGATGTTTGTCTAAAATACCTTTGCATTTGTTCCTTTTTTATTTCGAACGTCTCATTAACTTGATTTACCACAATGAAGGAATTTCATTTAGCTTCGACTACCTCAGCCCCAAGGTTTTTAGCCAATTAGAGACATGCAATCAAGGCCAATGCAATCATGGCCTCATACTCAGCCTCATTGGTAGTCTATTTCATTGTTCGAATAGATTGCCTAACTATGTTTACCATAGGAAGCTTTAATACGATGCCAAGTCTATATTCATTTGCATTCGAAGCACCATCTGTAAAGATGGTCCAAATTTACGAGGAAGTACCCGAGGTCAACAACAGTCCTTATTCGACTTCGGGCATCAAGACCGACATAAATTCAACCACGAAGTCTACCAAATGTTTTGATTTGATAGCAGTTCAGTGTCATATTCATAATGTAAGAGGTTACGACAGATGTGGGGTGGCACTGAAAGTAAGGTTTTAACTTTCTAGAGGTGCTTAGCAAAGGGAGCACCAATTTTTTCAGGTGAGGATACCTTGTTTCTGCCCCGCCTAGAGTTCTACCGTCGTAATAAATAGGAAATTACATACCTTCGTCTTCTCGGACTAAGACTCCACTTACCTCCACTTCAGATACCGCTAAGTAAAAGTAAAGTTGTACATCCGCCTTCGGAGTATGTAGAAAGGGTAGACTTTAAAGGTACCGTTTGAGTTCTTCCAAATCTTGTTGGATCTCCGGAGTCTAAGAAAGTTTTTGTTATTATTCAATAGCGAGAAGAACCGATGGATTTTGTCCAAGGATCTCGATATGAACCAGCCTCAATTAGTCTCTTAACGGCCTTTACACTCACTACTACAATGATGTCTTCTATAGCCTTGATTTTATCGGGATTGATCTCGATCCCTCAGTTAGACACCATGAACCCAAGGAATTTTCTATATCTGACCCCGAATGTGCAACTTTTGGGGTTCAACTTCATATTATATTTCTTCAATATGTCAAAGGTTTCTTACAAATATTTCAAATGATACTCTGCTCGCATGGACTTAACTAACATTTTGTCAATACAAACTTCCATTGATTTTCCTATTTGTTCTTTGAACATCCAGTTTATTAGGCGTTGATAAGTGGCACTGGTGTTCTTTAGTCCAAATGGCATTACATTGTAATAGTAGGTTCCGAACTTAGTAATCAAGGACGTCTTTTCTTGTTTGCCCGATTCCATCCAGATTTGGTTGTGCCAAGAATAGGCGTCAATATTGCATCGATCATCTGATCGATGTTAGGCAAAGGAAACGCGTCCTTAGGCATGCCCTGTTCAAGTCTTTATAATCTACGCACACTCTTAACTAATTTCCCTTTTTGGGCACTACCACTATATTAGTTGACCTGTCGGGGTATTTAACTTCCCGAATAGAACTTATTTTAAGAAGTTTAGATACCTTGTATTTGATGAAAGCATGCTTTATTTTAGACTGAGGACTCTTCATCTGTTTAACCTGGTGGAACATTAGATCCAAATACAGCTTGTAGGTGGTTATCTCCTGTGGGATTCATGTCATATCAAAATGGGACAGGCAAAACATTATATGTTAATTTTAAGGAAACTATTGAATTCTTTGCTTAGGTTGGAGGTCAACCTCCTGCTTATGTATACCTTTCAATCTAGCATGTGTTCGGTCAATATGACTTGCTCCAGTTCCTCGACTATAGATTTGGAGGTGTCGGCATCATCAGGAGCTATGAATGATATGGGAACCCCGTAATCATCTTCCTCATTGACATCTCGCCCCTCCGGTCCGGCAGAGACCGGTATCAGTGATTTCTATGTACCTTCGGCCTTTCAGGCCAACTCCCTACCTTTTAACATCGAGATTTTGGGTACTTCACATGCCATGTCGAATCCGTTCAACACTTGAAATGTTGATACTACCTGGTCTTGTAGACCGAATTGTTCCACGACCCTCGATATGATAATGTAAGCCTAGATACTGAATCAATCAACATGCATTTGACTTGAAATGTATTTTTATGTACGTATATAGTTCATCATTGAGTGGTTTTACGATGTCTTCGGTGTCCTCATTTCTAAATGAAACATTTCCTTCCAGGATGTAATCTCGGGTTCGTTTCTCCCTTGTGATGGACACCTTGGTGCGCTTTAATATGGATACATGGGGGACATTGACCCCTCCAATGATCATGTTGATGACATATTGAGGTTCTCTTGTTCGATTGTTTGTTGGACTCCCTATTGTAGAAATGATTTTTGGCTTGATCACTCGAAATTTTTCAAAGATACCCGTTATTGAATAATCAGGCCACGTTTACCTCAACTATCGGCAGCTCTCAGTTCTATGGTTGTAAGTGACATGATACTTACACATCAAGTTAGGGTACCTCTGGGCAGGGATGGACTACAGTAGCAGAAGCCATTTGGTATCACTAATGCGCCCGATGGCAGATACGATGCTGGTAGCATCGATACTGAAGTTGTCTTCCGATGAACTCAGTGCCTCCCTGACCCCAAGTGGCTTATCGAATTCGTTTTTGCTCATAAGTCCCCAACTTGTGTGGCCTTGATCGTTCCTCTTTCCTTTTCTCGCAGGGTTACACCCAAATTTGTTACCCCTTCGATCTCTACTATGCAGTTGGTACTGATCTCTATTTCTTCTTTCTTCATGTTCGACGACTTTCTTAGACTTGTCATTAGTTCTAATGGTATAAGTGGACCTGGAGGGGGCCCCGAGCTGATTATCCTTGACTCTAATTTTTGACTTGTACCTGTAATTGACGTCGGCCCAAGTTAGTGCGAGGTACTGTATCAAATTTTGTTTCAAATGTTGTGAAGCTAAGGAGTTTCAGGGTTAAGCCCTTGAGTGAAAACCTCAATGGCCTAATCATCCGCGAGTTGAGGCAGGTACATCTGTTCTATTTGAAACCTCAATAAGAATTCCTTGAGCATTTCATTATCTCTTTCTTTTACTTTGAAAAGTCTTATTTTCTAGTCTCGACCTTGATGGCCCCGACGTGTGCTTTTAAAAAGGCATCTGCAAGCATAGCAAACGAATCAATAGAATTTGGTAGTAAGTTGTGATACAATATCATTTCTCCTTTTGATAGGGTTTCTCCGATTATTTTTGGCAAAACCAACTCGATTTCGTCATCTTCTAAGTCATTTCCCTTTATAGAACACGTCTAGGAGGTCACGTGATCATCTGGACTCGAGTTTCCATTATACTTTGGAATATCGGGCATAAGGAACTTCTTTGGGATTAGCTTCGGTCCCGTGCTCGGAGGGAAGGGTTTTCTAACAAATTTATTTGAGTTCAAGCCTTTAAATATCGTGGGTTCTCACCCCCTTTTTCCCTTTTACGAGGAAGTTTGGGTTTCGACATTCATGGGGCAACAAATCATTTCCTTTTGGGAATCGTGTATTTCAAGAGTCGCCACCTAACAGATTAAGGTACATTAGGGCACCTAGAGCAATTAACCCATGTAACCAGTTTTGCATTGCCAGAGATAAGGGTAAGGGCTCGAAATAACCTTGAGGGGAAGGTGTTAGGCACCCCTCGCGCTCCATAATGGTGGGTCCCTACCGAACTTAAACTATGCGAATTAGTCAATTAACAAGTAAGCAGTCTTAGCACATATTTGTAAATAAAGGTAGTTTTCACAGTCTAAATACATATGTGATCAAAGAAGTTGAGATGGTCTAATGCAAATATATGAAAGAAGTTTAGATAGTTCAAACACATATAGGAATTGGGAAAGGGAAGTCCTAAGTTGATTAGGCTACAGGATCAATCTGTGCAATGTTGGTAATCCTCCTCAACCAGAGCGGCTACACATGACATTAGCGCACATGTTATCATATCTCTTTACTACCCATTACCCTCCCCTTAATGGTTATATAGGCAAATTTGATTAACGACCTCTAAACGTATTGTTACCCGTCCCTTCCTTGTGGCCCTGGAGGAGTTTAGGACCTCTAGACTAAGGGGGAAATTGTTGGAACATATATGTATGTTCACATTTATCTGTTTTGATAATTGACAAACCGATTTAGATGGAAAATAAATATATGCCAAATACATGTAAGTTATTATTGAAATACACTTCATGTATATTTAACTAAAGTGTATTTATTTTGTAGATATGCAATAGCATACAAGGAGGAAGGTATGCAAAGTTGATATGCGCAAAGGGGAAGATTTGCCTTGCGACATTATATGAGCGGACAAGAATTGGAGTCCAAGGTGCGGACAAGAATTGGAGTCCAAGAAGTTTAAGACAAGATCAAGAGAACATATGAAGCAATGAAAATAAATGAAGACCTTTTGTTGAGTCTTATTTATATTGTCTTTATTGTGATCTTGATCCAACTTTAAGTTTGAGTCTTGACTTCTCTCATAAAATGATTTTACAAATGCATATTATTTTACAATATATGCACATCACAAATGATTTTACAATATATGCATATCACAAATGATTTTACAATATATGCATATCAAAAATGATTTTACAATATATGCATATCAAAAATGATTTTACAATATATGCATATCATAAATATATATAATATACTTCAAACAAAATGATTTTAACGTTTTCATTTTAACCAAAATGGGTTTTGAAGTAAGTTTTTGATTATAGTATACTATGGTATACATAGTGTATATCAATGGTATATTCTGGTATATTCCAGCTTTGTTTTAAACTGGATTTTGACGCAAGCCTAGATAATCGATTAACCAAAGTAGATAATCGATTATTTAGTAATATAATCTATTATCTCTTTTAGTTAATCGATTATCTTATATCTGTTGCCTTCCAACGACTAGTTTTTTGAACGTTTGAACTACGATAATCGATTAACTTAGTGAGATAATCGATTATCTTGCTGAAAAATCATATTTTAGTGTTTAAACATGAGCAACGGATACAAGAGTTTTTGGGGCTATAAATACACCCCAAAAACTCTCATTTGAACACACAACATCTGACTAAAAACATACATAAGCTTTCATACATTTCCAATATTGTTATAAACTAAAGCAAAAGACAAGAACAATAGAACAAGAACAATAGCAATAGAGAGAAGAGTAGAGAGAGTTCTTCTTATTGAGTTGAGAGGGGTCTCAAGGGATGATTTACAATGGTAGAGAGCACCTCTATTTATAGGGGAGAGGAAGACTTAGCTACCACTAATAGAACTCTAATATCTCTCTAATTAGATACATTAAAGACATTCACCTTAAATAGAAGTGTAAGAATCTTCTATTTCATAACACTCCCCCTTGAATGTCTATTCAATGATGTGCCTCATAAAACCTTAAAACCAAAACCCAATGGGAAAAATTAAAGTAAGGAAAAAGAGTACACATGTTTGAATATGCGCCTATTGGTTGCCTCGTTAAAAACCTTGCAAGGAAAACCCAGTGGGACAAAACCTTGTAAGGGAAAAAGAGTGCAACGCGCATTAACTCCCCCTAATGAGTACATCGATTTATATCCTTGAGCATTTGCATTCCAACCTTTTGCATCATCTTCAAAACGATCTTTGGTAGATGCTTGATAAATAAATCAACCATATTGACTTGAATAAATATTCCGCACCTTGAAATCATCATTCTTGATAGGTATGAACATCTTCATATAATGTCGTGGAATAGCTCTTCAATATCTCCATAGATGCATTCTCAATGCCATCATGCTTATAGTTATAGCAAGATACATATGTACACAAATTGTACTTAGGATGTGGTACTTCAGGACCAAGAATTGCATATGCTTCAAGCAACTTAAATCTTTCAAGTTAAGTCATGTAAGTCACATAATAGACTTTAGCTGCATATCAAAGTTTCATGTCATGCTAAACAAATAAGATATCGAAAATTGACTATACATACCTTTGCCTTTATACTTTCAAGCATATGAACTATAGGTTCAAAGCTACATGTCTTTCATATGGAATCAATTCTTCTTGAATTGTATCTCTTCCATTTAGTTACTTTCTTTGAGTCAGCAAATGCGTATAGCATGCTTTGCAATATGTTGCAATTGCATTTCCTTTTTATGAACTACAGGTTCATATCATGATATTCGGGGATATACATATACAAATGAAAATCCATCCCATGTAACACTTTCTCAAATGTTTATCATGTCTCCCCCTCATGTTAGTAAAGCTAACATGTTTCCTCAACTTTGGGAAATCATCTTTGTGCATTATGTCAATATACACAGCACCTTAGTAATAAGATGAAATTATTTGGTTCCTGACCTTGAACCACTTGTGAGGGGAGAATATACTCTCGTATACAACTTATATCAAACTGATATATACAACTTCGTTCTCATAAGGAACAGTTTAGCTATTAAGTGGAAGCACTCAATAATTATCTTGCTAAACCAACTTTGATATAAACCAACTTATCAAGATGAACTGTCTTGAGTAGAGAATCTGGAAACTATGCTCGAAGTTAGATTACTGAGCGATTTACCTCGCAAGCACTGCCAGGCTGCGGGTTAATAACAATGGCGCATGTAACCATATCATAGATGCATCATATGTGGTATACATGGCAGGTGAATGGGCCCATATTCACCTTTGATATTTCCAGAATCAAGGGGCTTCAACCCGAACTCTTTAGTTGGTCAGTTCATTACTGAGAACAAGAACTTCTAGTTCTTTGATATTCACCTATGTGAATTTGCACATCGTACTTCAAATGAGATGGCTAACACGAATGTCAACTGAATAAATTATCAATATTGGTAAATTTCAAATTTACACCATGACATGTGCACTTATCAATAAACTTCGGGTTTATTATGACATGGGTTTTATACCAATAGATATCCACTTTATTGTGGCATTCTTTCGTTTGTGTAGTACAAACTGGAGAACAAAGCGGGTAGCTTTTCATATACAAATTACCCCGCTACAAATTGTAGTAATAGGAGAATCAAAGCCTTCCTTTATTTATAGTCTCAATATCATCAATCGCCTTCGCGTGTACTTTTGGAAACTGGATAAGTTTCTTTGAGACTTACTACAGCACAATACTCAATTGTGTTTCTCCAACATAGTAATAATTGGCTCTTCGAGAGCTCTCAATTAACTTTGTACTACCACAGGTTCATCAACATCCGTGTGGTGAATATCTTTCTTAAAGAGAAAGTTATACCATTATGGTCATGTCAAACTTATATGCAAGATATGTTTCTTGCATTATCGTTGTCCTTTAATGGTCATATTTCCAAAATACTTTGGCGTACAATAGGTACGCGACCAACGATCATTCATGCCATATATCATCTCAAACCTCCTTCTAGGGGTGAGGGTGGTATCATCTCAAGCCTCCTTCTAGGAGTGAGTGTGGTATATTCAATACCAATTTCATGTTCATATTCTTCCAACATTGAATATGTATTTGTGAATCACATTCACTTCGAGGATATGTGATTTTGTTATCCTTTTCAAATCTATAAATGCTTCAGGCATTTGATTTGCTATTCTTTGCAAATGGATAATCTTTTGTGCCTCTTTCTTTCAAATAGAGGTATGTGGATCAAGATGAGATAATGATGCATTTTTCCACAAAATTTCCCGTTTGGTTTCACCAACTTCTCCCCCTAATTTTGGGAAAAGTGTCTCATCAAATTGACAGTCTGCAAATAGTGCAGTGAACAAATCTCCTGTCAATGTTTCGAGGTAGCGAATAATGGAGGACGCGTCAAACTCAACATATATTCCTAACCTCTTTTGCAAACCCATTTTGGTGCGGGATGGCGGTGCTACAGGCACCTATACTGCGCATCCAAAGCTTCTTAAATGGGGTATATTGGGTTCATGACCCAAAAACCAATTGCAATGGGGAATATTTGTGTCAATTCGTCAGTCAGAGACGAACTAGCATTGCTGCATGCAACATGGCGTGACCCCAAACCGAAGTGGGCAGCCGACGAACTAGCATTGCTTCATGCAAAATGGCGTGACCCCAAACCGAAGTGGGCAGCCGACAAACTAGTATTGTTGCATGCAAAATGGCGTGAACCCAAGTCGAAGCGGGCAGCCTCGTTTTCATGAAGAGTTCAAGATTATTCTCATCTATTGTCTCAATATGATATCCATTTTGAATGATATATTTAAAACTCAACAAGTTCCTTTTAGACTTGGAGGAGAACATTGCATTCTCTAAGATAGATTCTCAAAACTCAACAAGTTCCTTTTAAACTTGGAGGAGAACGTTTTGATTGATATCATTAAAACTCAACAAGTTCTTCTTAGACTTGGAGGAGAACATTTCTCAATGATTAACGTCATGCCTTTGGGCAGAGTTAGATTTGCTCTTCCGGAGCCTTCTATCAATTTACTACTTCCATAGATTGTAGTAATGTTTGCCTTACACAATTACTCTTCTTTTCTTTGAGTATTGTATGTGTAGTACATGAATCAACTAGGCAAATACTTTTACAATTGGACGTTGGTCCAAGTTCGCTTTGTGAGATATCTATATTTGCTATCCCATAGTTTAACATACAAAAGAAATACACGAACATAAGAATAAACAAGTTCAATTCTTTTGTGTCACATAATATTTTCAAAATCTGCTACTAACAGTTGGCTAACAAAATCAGATATGTTATCCATAATCAATTACTTTGCAGTTTGAAAATTTCAGCGTTTTTCATGAGACAATCGATTATTAAACACACACAATCGATTGTTGGAACATAGACAATCGATTGTTAAACATAGACAATCGATTGTGGATGATTTTTGAAAAATTCCAGATTACACTGCCTAACGACAATCGATTGTTAGATATAGACAATCGATTGTGGGTGATTTTTGAAAAATTCCAGACCTCTGTTTCAAGACAATCGATTGTTAGACAAAGACAAGCGATTGTTGGCTATTTTTGAAAAATTCCAGAACACTGTTTCAAGACAATCGATTGTTAGACAAAGACAATCGATTGTTGGCTATTTTTGAAAATTCCAGCACTGTTTCAAGACAATCGATTGTTAGCCAAAGACAATCGATTGTTGATCAATTGTTTTTCAACTTTAATGTGAAAATAGTTGATAATCGACTAGTTTTTCAGGCTAGTCGATTACCCCCACTGGAAAATAAAAGTTTTATTGATATTTGAACATATTGAAGATATTCTAAAGAACTACTGCTAACATTGCTTTATGAACTAACTAATACGAGCTAATGCTAATGACTATTAGTTTATTCACTAACTAATACAAATAAGTAGAACAAAATCAAATAACTCCATCTTCTTTCATCACGGATCCATCGCCGATTAGGTGGTCTATTTTTCCATCGGGTTGCTCAAAGAAGTCTGCCACATCCAGGTGGGTGATGTCCTCATTGTCGTCATAGACAAAGTTTGTTTCAGGGCCTTTTCTCTTTCGAGATGCTTGATAAAGGTCAACCAAGTGTCTTGGTATACGGCAAATCTTTGACCAGTGCCCTTTCCCACCGCAACGATAACATATAGTTTCTGAACTATTTGCCTTAGGATCTTCGGGATCCCGTTTCTGCTTTCGGTGGTTATCTCTCTTTGGGGGGTGATGGACTTCTTTGGAATTTCTTCCTTGTCCACGTCCTTGGCTTTGACCCCGTTTATGACCGTGATCATGGTCCCTTTTATGTTTGGCATAATGCGAGTGCACCATATCTGCTTCAGGCAGTGGTGTAGACCCAGTTGGTCTATTTTCGTGATTTCTCATGAGCAGGTCATTATTTCGCTCAGCCACTAGTAAGAGAGAAATCAGTTCAGAGTACTTCGTAAAGCCTTTGTCTCGGTACTGTTGCTGCAGTACCATATTGGAGGCATGAAACGTTGTAAACGTTTTCTCAAGCATATCGTAATCGGAGATGTTATCTCCACATAGCTTCAGTTTAGAAGTAATTCTGAACATAGCAGAATTATATTCAGAAACGGACTTAAAGTCCTGTAGCCTTAGATGGGCCCAATCATATCGTGCTTGTGGCAGAGTGACCAACTTCAGGTTGTCATATCTCTCCTTTAAGCTGTTCCACAAAACGAGTGGATCCTTGACGGTGAGATATTCAATCTTCAAACCTTCGTCAAGGTGGTGGCGCAAGAAAATCAAGGCCTTCGCACAATCTTGGGTGGATGCTCTTTCTTTATCTTTGAGGGTGTCTCCGAGACCCATAGCATCTAGGTGGATTTCAGCATCCAACACCCATGTCATATAGTTCTTGCCCGAAATTTCAAGGGCAACGAACTTTCTTTTCATAATGTCAGACATACTCGAAAATTAAATTAGGAAGAGGGAAAATACCTTGGATTTTCGAGAATGATACTTGAGACGGTAGAGTCTCGTGCTGATAACGTGTTATAAACTAAAGCAAAAGACAAGAACAATAGAACAAGAACAATAGCAATAGAGAGAAGAGTAGAGAGAGTTCTTCTTATTGAGTTGAGAGGGGTCTCAAGGGATGATTTACAATGGTAGAGAGCACCTCTATTTATAGGGGAGAGGAAGACTTAGCTACCACTAATAGAACTCTAATATCTCTCTAATTAGATACATTAAAGACATTCACCTTAAATAGAAGTGTAAGAATCTTCTATTTCATAACAAATATAATTTATTGATCATTTTTATCATATTTTGAAAGCCAAGGTCTTAAATTTATTGTTGTGTTCTTGAGCGTACTTGTTTACTCATTATCCACTCTATTAAGAGAGTATTTGTTTAAGTGAGTAGTAAGTGTTGTATACACTTGTTGCAAGAAGAAAGGGTATATTTCTTCTTGAGAAGTCTTGGGGTGAGGTATCCTCGAGCAGGGTTTCTTGAGGCTTATGTGATTTAAGTTCTCAAGTGTAAAGGTTTGTTAGGTACCCGGAAACTTAACAGAAGTCTTGAGGTGCGGTATCCTTGAGCAGTGTAACGGTTTGTTAAGCACCCGCAAGCTTAACGGAGATAGTAGAACCTTGAGTTGTTGCTCAAGAGACTGGACTTAGCCACAGGTTGTGGTGAACCAGTATATGTTGTGGTGCACTTCTTCCTTACTCTCTTATTTCCGCATTTGAGTTATTTTTTACTGCAAATTTTTTTAAAACGCTATTCACCCCCCCTCTAGCGTTAAGCACTTATTCTAACAATTGGTATCAGAGCCTAACTCTCTTTAAGACTTAACAGTTTGAGAGATTCTTTCTATGGCTTCTAGTAGTGATTATGCAGGAATAGGTGAAGGATTTTGCACCTTTTTACCTCCAATATTTGATGGAAACAACTACACATATTGGAAGGATAGGATGAGAAGTTTTATCCAGTCGAACAACTTTCGTCTATGGCAAATCATCAAGTATGGTGAGCAGATGACGACACAAGTTGGGAAAGCCATGGTAAGTGAATATAATACCAAGGCAATAAATATGTTGTGTAGCTCGTTGAATCAGGAAAATTGTCGGAAAATTTCCCACTTGCAAAACTGCCAAAGAAATGTGGGATAAGCTTGAGGACACGTATGAAAATATGCCTCAAAAAGTGGACAGTCCATGTGATGAACCGACTGCCCGATGCTTCATGGCCGACGAAGAAGAAGAGGTAAGTACTTCTAATTCGTACTCATTTGAAGAATTGCAAAATGCATATGATGAACTACTTAGTGAATTTGTTAATGTTTCCAAAATGATAAAAGATTTGAAGAAAACACTTTCTTTGCAGAAAACACTTTCTTTGCAAGAAACAGATTTTCAGAAAACACTTTCGTTAAAAGAAAAAGATTTTGAAAAACAATTTTCTTTAAAAGAAAAAGATTTTGAAAATCAACTTTCTTTGAAACAAAAAGATTTTGAAAAATTGACTCGTGACAACGAGAAGCTTGAAGAAGAAAACAAATTTTTTGAAAATGACATTGTTGATCTTAGAAATAAGATCAAAGCGATGAATGAAGCTTCTTCAATTGGTCAATGTTCTAAATGCTTATCCTGTGATTCCTTGAAATTAGAAAACGTAGAACTTAGGAAAACGCTAGAAACACGTAGTGTAGACGTTCCTAATGTAGTTGAAGAGATTAAGAAGAAAAAGCCTAATAAAAATAGAAGGCGTAAAAAGAAGAAGAATCATGTTAGAAATCATGATGCTCCACCTAGAAATAATTCTAGGATTTCCAATGAGTCTAGAACTAACACTTTTAGACCACCTAGACACGAATCAAGGATTTTTACAAATAAGTCTAGAAATAATAATTTTAGGCAACCTAGAAATAATTCTAGGATTTTTAATGAGTCTAGAATTAATCATTTTAGACCGCCTAGAAATGATTCTAGGATTTTTGTTGATAAATCTAGAATTAATTACACTAGACCACCTAGAAATGACTCTAGGAATTTCAAAGCTTCTAGGAATGACTTTAGATCACCTAGAACATATTTGGCACAACCTAGTCATAGGCACAACCCGAATGTTGTATGCCATTATTGTAATCGGGTAGGACACATAGCACCCGTATGTTTTGCGAAACATAGGGATTTATCTTTTGGCTATGATTATTATTTGCCTAACCCCCAAGGACCCAAAATGGTTTGGGTACCAAAAACCTCTTCGTAGGTACTTTTGCAGGTGTGCTTGAAGGCTACAATATTGTAGTAGATGCACCAAGCACGACACCTCAATGCATCAAGGGGAAATTTCGGTTAGTTATCCTTTTTGATAAAAACCGAATTATTGATATGTGCCAGCAACCTATATTAACATATTTGTTGTTAATTTGGTTCTTATATTGTTGAAATTTTTTATGTGCTTAATCGTAATAGTTGATATATGTTAACAATTGAGATATCCTTGTTAATATCAATTATGTTTGTTGATTCAACAATTGGCATTAATTATTAAATGATTGATCCATGTTTTGATAATTATTTTTTGTATCAATTATTTTTATTAATTCATGTTTTGATAATCTTTTCAAATAACAATTGGTATCAATTATGTTTGTTAAAAATAATAATTGATCCATATTCTGTTAGTTGTTTTGATAAAAATCTAATTGTTGATATGGGTTAACAATTAGTATCTTTTTTATCAAAATAACTTTTGAAATGTTTGTGCAACAATTGATAACAGTTGGTTTGTATTAACTGTTAATTTGCTTCTAATAAACACATTTCATTTATGTTTTGATAATTGTTATTTGTGGTTTAAATAACTGTTGATATATACTAGAAAATTAAATAATTTTTTGGTGTGTATTAATTGTTAGCATATTTGTGTTAAAAACTTTTTACTCGTGTTTTTTTAATAAATGCTATTTTTGATATGAAAAATAATTGATATATTCCTGAAATAAATGATTCATGTTTTTGACAATTGGTAAAAGTATTTCTGTCAAAAATTATTTTTGATGAATATATCTTTTAGTTTGAAAAATAGTTGGTATATTTTTCAAAATTGATTCATGTTTCCAATAAATTGTTTTGTTGACATATTTTAGTAATATGTTTTACTAAAAACAACAATTAGTATCACTGTTAATAAAATAACATTTGGTACATTTGTTATGTTTCAACAAACGGTTTTACCATTGTTTTTATAACAATCGGTATATTTCCGAAAAATATTAAATTGATATGCTTTTCAAACAATTGATATATTTTGAAATATCTATTGATATGTTCTGTTGATATACCTTGATAAATTTCTAGCAATCTTTATATTGCATATTCCTCAATGTCCTTCCTATTTTATTTTGACATTCAAGAAATGTCGAAAAAGGAAGTAGCCCTAATATACTCTCTTCTTGCTAAATGCCAAAAAAAGAAGTGTTTAGGCGATATGTTTCAAATAAGAAGGAATGTCTTCACATTCTAGTTTGCCTTATTTGAGGAGGAATCTTTTTTTGAAAAATAGATTGCATGAATTTTATTGATAATATTTTCTTGAAAATATCTCTTGTATATCAAAAATATTTTTTGATTGATAATATTATTTTTGAAAATAAATTCTATGTTGATAATATTTCAAAATAATTTTTATGTTGATAACTGTTATGTTATTAATATTATTTTGCGTTCCAAAACGTTTGTTGATAGTATTTTTGGTATTTCAAAAATACTTTTATGATATTTGTTTTTGGAGCTACTAATGTGTTTGTATGCAAGGAGTTTGTAAAACTCATTACTAGCTATTTGAGATGTCAAATGATGGACGAGCTCAAACTCTTCTTGAGGTTGCAAGAGAAACAAATGAAAGAAGGAACCTTCATTTGTCAAACTCAATATTGCAAGGACTTGCTAAATATTTGAAACAAGCAACACCAATGCAATGGCCGCTTCAATGAATTCATGTGACCATCTTGACAAATATGGGAAAGGTAAGGAGGTTGAACAGCAAGATATACCGAGGTATGATCGTTCCCTACTTTACGTTATTGCTAGTAGACTTGATATAATATTTAGCGTTTATTGATATGCTAGATATAAATCATGTCCAAAGGAGTCACGTATTAATGCGGTTAAACGGAAAATGAAGTATATTATTAGAAATTTTGAATGTGGGACTTTGGTATCCCAAAGATTCTTCATGCCAATTACTTGGCAATTCCGATTCTAATTTTGCTAGATGCAAATTAGACCGCAAGAGCATAATTGGCACTTGCCATTTGCCCGGTAACTCCTTAGTTTCTTGGATTAGCAAGAAACATGTTAGTGTCGCTTTGTCCACAACCAAGCCCGAATATATTGCCACGGGGAGTTGTTGTGCACAAATCCTTTTGGATGAAACAACAACTTTTGGATTATGGTCTTAGTCTTGATCACGTCCCTCGTCGATGTGATAATACTAGTGCCATAAGCTTGACGAAGAATCCAATTCTTCATTCGAGAACAAAGCATATTAAAATCAGGCTCCATTTTACAATAGATCACGTTCTTAAAGGTGATGTCCAAATTGAGTTTGTTGAAACTAAACTTAAATTAGCCGACATCTTCACAAAACCTTTAGATAAAGAGTCCTTCTTCCGTATTCGAAATGAACTCGGAATTCTTGACTCTACGTTGATCTAAATGCATATATTTTAAGTTGCATTTATATTTTGAACATTACTGACTTGAGCGTCGAAGACGCATATTTTCTTTATTGCAGGTATCACCCTATGAGACAGGGGGAACCAACAGGAAGTTTTCCTTTTAAGTTCAAGTCAATAGTTATTTTGGATTGTGAATCTTTGATTTTTGAAATAGCATATTTTTGATAAAATTATTATGATATATATATTTTTATCAAATATATGGTTTATTCTTATGTTTTCAAATAAATTTCATAAGATAAACATTATTTTCCAATATTTTCTGTTGAAAACGATTTTTCAAAGTCGTCGAAGTTAATCGACTAACTAGAAGTTATTCGAATAACTTGATTATCCAGAAAATCAAGCTATTTCTCCAGATATTCGCATAATCAGAAATTATTCGAGTATATCTGTTTCCAAATATCAAATATTACATAAAATATTTGAATATGGCTCCCAGATATTCGACTATCACATAAGATATTCGACTATCCACGGTCAAAATTCAAAAATCCGACCGTTCTATAGCCGTTCCAATCAATCCAAAAATCTGATTTTTTTTACATGTCATTTATTGCTATGATTTCTTGAACTCTATAAATATTCTTTGTTTCACACCAAAATCCTTCATATTCAAGAATTCTCTTTCAAAAGTCTTCAAATTAGACTCTTCCAATAGTTCTTCTTGCCTACAATCTTCAATGGCAAATAGAAGTTCTAAACGTTCTCGTGCCTGGAAAAATGTCCCTTATTCTTCAAACCCTCCTCCATCTATACGTTATTATGAAGATGGATCCATTCTTGGTTTGAACAAGAAAGTGAGCCACAACGTTTCATTCAAAAATTTGAAAATCGAGTTATTCTTCCAATACCCCTCCATCAATTTTCGGCTATGATGATGGTTCGGTTCTTTGGTTCGAACATGAAATCGAACTTCAAATATTTGTTCAAAAGTTTGAGAATCGGGTTATTCTTCCACCCCGATTCACAACCGCTAGATATCTCGCGGATTATTCTCATTCCAATATACTTCTCGAAAGTTCAATTCTTAACTTTGTTTATTTGAAGTATGATTTCATTCATCCTCTTTTGATTCAAGCATTCTATTCGAATCTTAAGAAAGATGAAGATGGAGTCCTTTCTACTCAAGATAATGGTATTCCTATTCTTCTTAGTAAAGAAAATACTCAAGCCATCACAAATCTTCCTCGTGATGGAGAAGACATCGAACATTATACCGGTGTCGAAGGAATACTCTATAATGAACATGTCCTCTTCAACCTTATTGGAATTGGACATTTTAGTTTCACTCAAGCTCAAAATAGAGCTCCCATTAGAGGAATCTTTCTAGAATTTCATTTGATTCTTTATGTTGTCACTCGGATTCTCAAACCAAGAAAGAGCAATCACGCATCAATTGGCCGTGAAGATACAAAAATTATGCATGCTATCATTTCTAAAGCACGCATAAATTGGTGTAAATTTGTTCTTACATGCATGTTTGATTCAATAGGAAGTGACAAACCTCTTCCTTATGCATTACTTATAATGCATCTTTTTGAAGCGTCTCAAATCAATACCAATGTTGGTATCAAGAAATCTCGTACCAAATATTGGGAAATTCAAGAGACCTCTTTTCATGGCCATAATCAACCACATGATCAAATTCCAAATCCTCCTCCTCCAATTCAAGCTCGTCGTCCTTATGCTCAACCGGATGTGTCTCAAGCCATCTTGGATCAACTTGCCTCTCTATCGACTTCAATCGATAGTAATGTGTCTCGCGCGGAAAGAAATGTGCGTTGGCTTAGTGACGAAATCCACGGATATTTTGACCATGTCAATTATTCGTATTCTCACGTCTATTCCGCAAGTACTTCTAGCGATGATTTCGACGACGATGAAAGTTCTTGAATTGTATTTTCATTATTTGAATTGTATTTTTCATTTATTTGAAATGTATTTTCAATTACTCTTATTGTAAGTTTCCTTCTTCATTAATAAAATTATCTTTTTGTTAATGTCAAAAGGGGGAAGATTAAGGGTATATGCATATTTATCTTTTTATATGCATTGGGGAAGATAAAGGGTATATTTATTTTTCATGCATTAGGAAAGATAAGGGTATATGCATACTTATTTATTTATATGCATAAAGGGGGAAGATAACTTGTATATGCATTTTTATGCAATTTTATTTTAATACTTATTGCATAAATTGAGGGGGAACTCAATAATAGCTTGTCTTAAATTTGGCATAGTTTTTATAAGGGTATATGCATATTCCCATATAGGTTTGCCATTATCAAAAAGGGGGAAATTGTTGGAACATATATGTATGTTCACATTTATATGTTTTGATAATTGACAAACCGATTTAGATGGAAAATAAATATATGCCAAATACATGTAAGTTATTATTGAAATACACTTCATGTATATTTAACTAAAGTGTATTTATTTTGTAGATATGCAATAGCATACAAGGAGGAAGGTATGCAAAGTTGATATGCGCAAAGGGGAAGATTTGCCTTGCGACATTATATGAGCGGACAAGAATTGGAGTCCAAGGTGCGGACAAGAATTGGAGTCCAAGAAGTTCAAGACAAGATCAAGAGAAGATATGAAGCAATGAAAATAAATGAAGACCTTTTGTTGAGTCTTATTTATATTGTCTTTATTGTGATCTTGATCCAACTTTAAGTTTGAGTCTTGGCTTCTCTCATAAAATGATTTTACAAATGCATATTATTTTACAATATATGCACATCACAAATGATTTTACAATATATGCATATCACAAATGATTTTACAATATATGCATATCAAAAATGATTTTACAATATATGCATATTAAAAATGATTTTACAATATATGCATATCATAAATATATATAATATACTTCAAACAAAATGATTTTAACGTTTTCATTTTAACCAAAATGGGTTTTGAAGTAAGTTTTTGATTCTAGTATACTATGGTATACATAGTGTATATCAATGGTATATTCTGGTATATTCCAGCTTTGTTTTAAACTGGATTTTTACGCAAGCCTAGATAATCGATTAACCAAAGTAGATAATCGATTATTTAGTAATATAATCTATTATCTCTTTTAGTTAATCGATTATCTTATATCTGTTGCCTTCCAACGACTAGTTTTTTGAACGTTTGAACTACGATAATCGATTAACTTAGTGAGATAATCGATTATCTTGCTGAAAAATCATATTTTAGTGTTTAAACATGAGCAACGGATACAAGAGTTTTTGGGGCTATAAATACACCCCAAAAACTCTCATTTGAACACACAACATCTTACTAAAAACATACATAAGCTTTCATACATTTCCAATATCATTTATTGATCATTTTTATCATATTTTGAAAGCCAAGGTCTTAAATTTATTGTTGTGTTCTTGAGCGTACTTGTTTACTCATTATCCACTCTATTAAGAGGGTATATTGTTTAAGTGAGTAGTAAGTGTTGTATACACTTGTTGCAAGAAGAAAGGGTATATTTCTTCTTGAGAAGTCTTGGGGTGAGGTATCCTCGAGCAGGGTTTCTTGAGGCTTATGTGATTTAAGTTCTCAAGTGTAAAGGTTTGTTAGGTACCCGGAAACTTAACAGAAGTCTTGAGGTGCGGTATCCTTGAGCAGTGTAACGGTTTGTTAAGCACCCGCAAGCTTAACGGAGATAGTAGAACCTTGAGTTGTTGCTCAAGAGACTGGACTTAGCCACAGGTTGTGGTGAACCAGTATACGTTGTAGTGCACTTCTTCCTTACTCTCTTATTTCCGCATTTGAGTTATTTTTTACTGCAAATTTTTTTAAAACGCTATTCACCCCCCCTCCCTCTAGCGTTAAGCACTTATTCTAACAGTTCTATACAATCCTAAGGTGTTTAAAAGGAAAAAGTCTTGGCAACAACAAATAGCACATAGGACTATCAATTAAGGAAGCAGGTAAAAGGCTCATATTTACCTCCACATATACATAGACAAATAAACAGCACGTCTCAAATACCTGATTTTGAAGAAGTTCAAAAAAGCTAGGAACATGATATCTAGACGAATGTTGCAGATATAGGATATGCAACGTTTGTTTTAAGGGAAGTGGCATAATCATAACCAGTTTGCCTACTAATTTTATAGGCTGTTAAGCCTGGACAATTTCACACATAAACATAACTGGTTCACAGTTATTTAACGGCCTAAGGCTTGCCTAGGAGTGTATATCCGGTCACAATTTGGGGACTACTTAAATAGTTTGAAGTTCTTTCATCCTATATGCATGTTGATTTATGTGACGAACATCATAGTAGATGATTTTATACTAACTCATACCAGAACATGATACATATGTTTGAGGACTATTTTAACCTGTTTATTTTAGCAACATGTCTCAAGGAAAATGCACGTGCAGTCCTAAAACAGGATCTCTAATGCACATGGAAAAGGTTATTTTTATTAAACATTATTAGTAACTTAATGGAAGGATTTCTAGGTGATAGCGACTTATACAGAATCAGAAGTGAGATGATGAACTATAACATGTGATATGCAGAAGCAATAAACGTGATTGTCCTAAGTAAAAGTATCTAATGCACAAATTTTGCATGATTTAATGTGAGTAAGCATAGAACACCTAAAGCATGATATTTAATGCGTCATACAAACCTAGAACATGCTTTCTACAACAACTCAACATAATGTAACACCTAAAGCATGGTTTCTACCCAATTTACCCCACAGAATCACATAGCAGCACTATCATTTCTCTAGCTATACCAATATTTGTTTAGAAATAATTATTACAAACCAGGATTGAATAAATTACACAGATGAAATGTAAAATGATACTATAGGGAGCCTGAAGCAAGCCCAAAGTAACCCTTGGAGTACCAGGCCTTCAATGTAGTCTCAAATGCTCATAAATCTCATAGCCAACAAGTGCCCATGTGTGTCACAGTTCCCTAAGGATCTCAAAGATCCCGGGAAGTGCTCACACCAAGTCTTTCTCAAATAGGGATTGGTTATGCGCAGTGTGGAAGAGCCATCCCTGATATGCCAAAGTTCAGAGATATCTCACGGATCCCGAAGCAGTACACATACCTGGGGGGGGGGGGGGGACTTAATAACCTAAGAGTAAGTGAGAGTGCTTGACATGGTTTGAAAGACTTAGTGAAAACAATATGGAGATAACTTTTCAAGAAGTGAAAAGTTTTTTCTAGAATAGACCAGTTTTAAGAAAATGCTATGAATGAAAACCAGTTTTTAGAAGAATACTGATAACATTTTGAATCAGTTCTAAAAAAAGCAAATTCAGTAGACAGCCAATTAATCATAGAAGGTTCATATTCACATGCACTTTAGCAAGCAGGATTGCACACATGGGTGAAAGGGAGTGGGAACATATAGGAATCTTATGGAGGCATATAGACAACAATATGCATATAACACTTAGGAGCTTCATATCCATAACAAATTAACCGGTATAGTAGGCAATTAAGACATGAAGCAAAGATGTCGAGGGCAGAATCAGTCACAGAAATAGGATCAATCACATGCATTAAGAAACCAACATGATCACATAGTTAAGGGATTAAACATAAATCAACAAACAGGATGGTCAAACATCAGATAAACCGATGAAGTGTAGGCATACTAGTTATACATTGAACAATGCATAATTTAGGCATGTTAAGCAAAGAAGTAAATACGAGGATAGGTTAAATTCATAGTCAATGAACTAGTGCAGGAATAAAACACATAAAGTTTTGGTTTCAAATTTAACTAGATACGTGTCAGTTGAAGAAAAAAGAGTGAAGAATATAGAGCAAGTGTAGTCTCAATATCTAGCCTTGGTTTTCAGCCGGCTGGACCCACAATAGCACAAGTAGCACTATGGGTGTGCATTTGAATCGATTTATCGATAAACCAATCGATTATTTTTATCGATTTATCGATATTGATTTCGATTTCAAAATTTTCCTTATCGAGTTATCGATTTCGATTTCGATTTTGTCTTCTTCAAACCGATAAATCGATAAGATAAATTAATTTTTTCTATCCTTATTCTATTATATCCTTTCATTTACCCTAAGTCCCTAACCCTATTATTTCATCTATCACCTTTAAGGAATGATCATATTTAAAGCTCAAGGAATGAAGTTCAAATTAATAGAAAATAAAATTAGCCGTGATGAAGTATTTCTTTTATACTGTTGGAGTGCTGGTGGCATACATTTGATCCCTTACTTTAGTTTAGTTGCATGTTCTTGTTGACAAAACTTTTATGTTATAAACGATATCCGTTTTATTTTAGCTTCTTTTTGTCTATATTAGTTAGGCGTATTTATAGAGATATACTTTCCGTGGAATATCGAAAATTTTCTTATTAGTGTAATCGATAATCGAATCAATAAGCCCCAAATATCGACAAATTGAAATCAAAAAAATTGAATCTTATTGAAACTATAACGATAAGCATATGTACGAATCGATGATCGATAAGTAATTATCGATAAGGGTTAAAATCGAATCGATAAATCGAATGCACACCCCTAAGTAGCACAAGTAGCAAAGACGGAGAAGAGTTTGAGTGTATGTGTGTGTTGTGAACTTGTGTTTGTGTGTTGAGAAGTAAAACATAGGAGTTTATATAGTAGTTCAAGAGTAGAGCAAATAAGGTAAAAGAATCAACTTCAGTTAATCAAGGGAAGATCATAGAACCAATTATACGAAAAATCAGCACAATCTTCCCTTAATTAAGGGTAATTAACCAACGGTATGGACAAAAAATATTTAAGGAAAGAAATTCAAATAAGTCCTTGGCAAAGAGTGAATAATTAAGAATCTAATTAAGAAAATAATCGTGCAAAGAATCAGTAGATACTATAGACAATTAAATAGGGCAAGAAAACTAATTAAAATCATCAACAAGGTAATAATCAAGAATCATACACATGAACGTTAACAGAGCAAATTACTCAACAATTCAGGAAAGAATATATCAATTTTCATAAAACAAATAGGCTGAATAAAACTTTAGGGATAAAGAGAAATTAGGCGGAAAATAATTCAAAACCCTAATAGACGATAATTAGGATAAAAAATCACAAAGCAAGGAATCTGACTAATGAAAAACGTGTCAATTAGAATACAGAATGAACCAACACGACTGATAACTTTAAAAATCTCAGAATCGAAGAAAAACATCAGACGGTTAGAGTTTTAACACAAATCAACTTAGTGCTTATACAACTTTAGCATAAATTAGTCATAACACTTAAGAATAAAACGAATAAGCATTCAAAAGTCCAAAAAACCTTCTAAGAAGATGAAGTAGGGTAAACCCTAGTTTAGGAAATGGGGAATCAGTTGAAAACCAGAAACTTTCAAGGAAAATATGTGAGATATGTTCAATTCGTCTCAGATCTATACAAATTTGATAAAACCGAGATAAAAGTAGGATTTTCAGAAAGCATGATCGAGACGAGAACATAGGCCTAGAAAATCATGAAGTCATATAAAAATAAAAGAGGTTTCTCATGGTCAAGCAAATGGCCTGAAACAGGCAAAGAACTAAAGGTGCAAACCAGACCGCCTATGTCCATTGGGATCTAACCAAGGATCTAAGAAACTGATGAATCAGAGCAAGTAGGAGGCCAGTATAGGCCTGAGACCACAAAGAAACATCATAGAATGGAGGTTTAAGCCGGTGATGGCGCCTGAAGATTAGGGTTTAGGTAGAGAGCGTTTGAGAGAGAAGGGAACGGGTGACGACGGAGTATTGTGGAAATGATTTAGGTTAGGAAGGGGTCGTTTGGAGTTAAAAATGGTAAGAGTCAATATAGGTCGTTGATCTCAGAGATCAACGGCCAGGATTAGGGCAACCTGTGTCGGGTCTAATTGGATTTGGGCCTGGGGTGAATTGAGTTAGGGATTTGGGCTACTTTTTGGGTCGGAAAATTAGAGAGATTAAAGGCTATTTGTTAAATACCCAAATAATTGAATAAAATTATTTTATAAAATAATTAACAATGAGAAAAAATAATTTTCATGCATAGAAGTGCCTCAAAATAATTGTTCAATACTTTAAAAATATAAGGGACCAATTTCTGGCAAAATTATGCAATGATGTGCATGGGGGCTATAATTGCAAAATCAGTCAATTGTAACCAAAATGTATAAATATGGCCATTTGTGAAATAATTGGAACTTAATAAGATCATAAATGGTAACATCAAATCAAGAGATGTTTTAAAATCATCTGTAATACAATTTTGCTATCAAAGGAAAGAGTCACCCAAGAAGGCACACCTCTCTTTCTTACCCGCCCTTATTAGTAGTAGGCAACCTTTCTTTCTCGCCTTTCTTCCATTATTTATATGAAGAAAATATTGAGATAAATTTATTTAAAAATATAAAATATATGAAAAAATACACATTGATGCTAATGCATAGTTTTAAAGGTATATATGCATTTCAAAAAATATAATAAGAAAAAGTTGAGTATCAACACTTGGGATTTGATCCTCTCGAGTTATAGGTCTCCATTTTTTTGTCATTGGCCTCACTTTCTTCTCCCCCAATTTCACCCGCTTTATTCGTTCCTCAATCATCTTTATTATCTCGGGGTTAGTCCTGGATTCAGCTTCATCCGACCTTTCTGTGACTTGCTCAATTCTTCAGGAGCTTTCCTTGGATGGTTCGGGCTCAACTCTGCTACGGGCGCGTCTTTGATTCTACAGTTGTGTTATTGTCGCTTGTTAGGTCTGTAACATCTTGAAGATCACTCGCAGATAGATTCTATCGCCTTCACCTTCGGGGTACCTTGATTCATTTGTCAGGATCCTCCGCGAACGGTGTTCTCAAAGTCGCCCTGTAGGTTTGCATCAATGGCCACATATGAGTTGGCATCAATTGGATCTGCAACTAGGACTTCGTTAGGATCAGCAAGAGGCACCTCGTTGTTAGGTGCTACATTGTTGTTTTCGCCATGATGTCCAGACTCAATATCAACATTGAAGTGAGCAGACTGAGTTGACATACTTAGGTAGGTCTGGAATTAAAATCTTAAAGAACAAGCGTAAAATATAGTGTGTTATGAAAATTTATATAAAATTACCATTATTATCCTTAAAGCCACGGTGGATGCCAAATTATTTACTCTGAAAAATGGATAACAATTGAATTTATATGCGGTTTTAAGGATATATGGACCAATTCAGTATAAGTGATTAAAGACGTTAGATAAGCAAATAAAAGATGGAATAAACAGCCAAATCAATGACGATAATGAGTCCGGGCTCGGGTAAAAGCTTAAAAGAAGCCTGCCTTCGGTTCCAAGCCAGCACTTATGAAGAACTTATGAACAAAAGCAAAAAGCTTGAATAATATTTAAAAACAGAGAAAATATATGTATATTGCAACGGTATGCGTCTTACGGAGTTTATATTGAATAATAAACCCCCTCCCCTATATAATAGGGGAATTTTACCAAAGTACAATTTCATGTTGAGATGAAAGACTACAAGTGATTGTATACAATGTATATACAACCCCAAAAGCTAGCTTATAAGGTGAGGATTGCCCAAGCCATATAAGGAGACCAAGGACCTCAAATCCCTCCGATGTGGCACAACTCAACACCCTCCCCCCACGCCCAGATCTCTGGAGCGTGGACAACATAAATGGGGGCCCAACATCGGTAATAATAATTGGGACGGGCCTGGCTCTGATACCATGATAAGAATGGATATTGGGCCTAACTCAACCCCAAAAGCTAGCTTATAAGGTGAGGATTGCCCAAGCCATGTAAGGAGACGAAGGACCTCAAATCCCTCCGATGTGGCACAATAGGGTGTGAAGGAGGTAAAACAGGGGGAGAAATATCAGGACTGAAAGAAGGAAGGGAAGATGGAGCAGCATCAGTAAAGTCAGGAACAGGAGAATCAGATGGAGGGGAAGGAGGGAGGAAGCATGTATAGGAAAATCAGTGTCAGGGGAATGTTCAGCATGAGGAATAGAAGGAAAAGATGAAGGAGAAGTGTGAGCAAAAGAAGGATTATTCTTAAAAGGAAAACAAGTTTCATGGAATACAACATCCCTGGAGACAAAACACTTCTTGGAAACCAAATCATACAGTTTATAACCCTTTTTGGAAAAGAGGTAACCCAGAAAAACACAAGAGAAGGCTCTAGGCTTTAACTTGTCCCTTTGAAGAATAGGGACAGCAGCATAAGCAAGGCACCCAAATGCCCTCAAATGAGAATAGGATGGAGCTTTCCCATACAAAATTTCATGAGGAGACTTATTATGAAGAATTCTGGAAGGAATTTGCTAAGAAGATAAGTGGCAGTCAACAGACAATCCCCCCAGAAAGACACAGGTAGGCCAGATTGAAAAAGCAAGGCTCTACATGTTTCAAGAAGGGTTCTGTGCTTTCTTTCAACAACACCATTCTATTGGGGTGAATGAGGGCAGGAGGTTTGATGAATAATCCCCTGGCTACTAAAGAAAGATATGCCCTCAATGCTGGAACCCAATTCTAAGGCATTGTCACTTCTAACAGTTTGAACCACAATGTTAAACTGAGTTTTAACAAAACAGATGAAAGACTTAAGCAGGGAAAAAGCATTGCTTTTAGATCCCATTAAGTGTGTCCAGGTTGCCCTAGAAAAATCATCAACTATAGTAAGAAAGTATCTATAACCAGAAGAAGTAGAAGTGTGGTAAGGCCCCCAAGTATCCACATGTATTAATTGAAATGGTCTAGTAGTACTGATACTGCTATCAGGAAAAGGGAGTCTGGTTTGTTTGGCCATAGGACAGATAGAACAAGGAAAAGGCTGTTTAGAAGCAAGGGGAAAAGGCAAACCAGAAATATGTCTCATATTTGCAAAAGAAGTATGTGCTAGTCTTAAATGCCAAATGTAATTCATATTAGCGGTAACAACATTATTACAAATGGAATTATTTACAATTGGAGGAAATGCAACAATTTTGCTGTCAGACACATTGTCATCATTACAAAAATCAGACAAAGCACATACAGAGGTAAATGAAGAACCAGGAGAGGAAGAAGGGGTAGGTGGCACCCACGACAGTTTGTATAGGCCAGCTTCCTCTTTACGAAGATCCAGAGGCCTCTTCAGAGAAGGGTCCTGTATCATGTGAAGTAAACAGGAAGTTGGAGTAAACAAAACTATAAAATGCAATTGTTTTACCAACTTGTGAACAGAAATCAAGTTGTGTTTAAAGGAAGGAACTAGAAGTACATTGTGAAGAGTAAGGGAAGAAGTTAATGCAAAAGAACCTGTACAAGTTACTTTCACTTTGTAACCATTAGGCAAAGTTACAAGATAAGGAACAGTCAAAGTTAAAGAGTAGGTTTTTATTATGAGTCATATGATTAGATGCCCCTAAATCTATGATCCAGATGACAGAATTAATGTGTGTAAGCATGCATAATTTGGAATCAGAAACAAGACTCTCATTCAACATAGTACCAGCAAAATTAGCAGCACACATGGGAGGAGGAGCTTGATCACTGGAATCCCCTAACTTGGTCTGTTGTAACATGCTCATCAATTGATCATAGTGTTGTCTGCTCAACCCTGGTATCACAGAGCTGTGACCATCTATGTGTGTAACATGGTGATGGCTGGCAGGAAATCCCCAAGAGGAACAGACAAATTAGGATTCCCATTATTAAGAGACACACATTCCTCACCAGTGGAGACATGAGCAGCTGCAGATTTCCTTCCCTTGTTGTAATTTATGTTTTGAGGAAACCCATGGATCTTGTAGCACTTATCAATTAAATGCCCAAATTTCTTGCACTATCTGCAAAATAAAGGCCCTCTGCTTTGCTCAAAATTAACTCTGGGTCTGAAAATAGGGGGTCTAGGCACTGTGGCCTGATTAAACCCAACTGAGTGCTTGTTTGCATTAGCATTAAAAGACATAGAGTCTGGACTGATTTGAGAAATAGATTGAACTTGTCTCTGTTTCTTATCATTAAGCACTATATTGTAAACACTGTCAAGGGAAGGAAATGGATGCATCATCAACAGATTACTCCTAACCCCCATGTATGCTTCATTAAACCCCATAAGAAACTGGAATACCTTGTTTCATCATCTTCCTCAATTATTCCATTTTTAGCAGCACAGACACATCTCTGCCCATGATTTGTGCACATTGTTCCCAACTCATCCCACAGGCCTTTGAGCTTGTTAAAGTATAAGGCTACGTCTAAGAGCCTTGAGATGTGTGGGAAAGTTCCCTTTTTAATTCAAAGATTTTGGTCTTGTTAGGGGTACCATATCTTTTCTCAATTTGGGACCATATACTCTATGCAGTATCGGAATACTGCACACTATCAGCAATCTGAGGAGACAGGGAAGAGGTCAACCAGGAAATGACCATGTTATTACATCTATCCCACAGTCTCTGTTGAGCCACCTTAGTGGTAGGTCGAGGACATGAGCCGTCAACAAATCCGATTTTGTTTTTAGCAGATAATGCAACAATCATCTTTCGCCTCCAACCCCCATAACCACTACCCTAGTAGGGAGTGGGGACAAGAGAGACCCTAGGGACATCAGAGGAATATACAAAAAGGGGGCTGGTAGAGTCTACCGAGGAGGAGGTACCAGCAGTGGTATTAGAAGCCATGATTAATGAACCAGCTTGAAAGAAAAAACAGTTTCAACAAGCAAAATATAACGGAACCAGATAGTCACACACAAAGCATACAATACTCAAAATAAGGACAGAGTAACCCTCCTTCTTCGCGACCGGAGAAGCTCGGCCTTCAATCAACAAAGAAAACCCTAGGTCCAACACCGGAAACCCTAGGTTCTGAAACTCACCGGAGTAAGGTCATAGACGCCGGAGAATCACCCAAAACGTCCATCAAGCGAAGAAAAAGTCATCGGATAACACCAAAACTCTAGGTCCGAAAGTCGAAAAATCCTAGAATTTGAAGAACTCGTCGGAAGAAAGTCAGAGATGTCGGAAAATCACCCAAAACACCTACTGATACAGGATCGGAGCCTCAAACAGACATAAAAGTCCCGATTAACCGATTAACATTCATCAAAAAAAATATATTTTTCTCAGATAACCAAAAAAAACTTTAGCGAAAGCTTCATCAAGTATCGATAACACATAACAGAGAAGGATCGGAAGATTTTCCCGCTCTGATACCATGAAAACATGAAGATTTGAAGATGAAATCAGAGAAGATGAAGATGAATAGTATGAGACACAGAGAGAGAGAGAAACGGAAGCTTCTGGAGAAAGCCAGAAGACCAAATGAACCCTCTGATATAAAATATCTGTATAGGCTACATATATACACTCACTCTTGGGTCGGGTCAATCGGCCCAAGAACAAAAATGAAACGGGCTCAGATTATTTACAACCCAATCTTCAAATCATCACAGCCCAACTCCCACATACACAATGTATACTAGAAAATACAATAAATGTACAATATATATACAGTGTATACAATCACTTGTAGTCTTTCATCTCAACATTATAAGAAAGGTAAAGATCTTTCTTTTCGCAAATCACTGATCAACTATTGATATGGGCCATGATTCACGCCTTGATATCTGGTCGGGCACGCATAATACATTTAGCAACGCTCTCTGAGGTCTCATAATTCGAATCGAGTTCGGGGGCATGGTCTTGATGGCTCCAGGGCTGGTGTTTTGTCCAGACTGTAATACGGCAGCTCCCGACTTCAATTTTTATTACGTATAATTATGCCCTCACTTTGTTCGCCCCGCCAAGAAATCGGGATGTGCATTACCCCGGTTTTATTCGTATACATTACTCTCCAATATTTTTTAAAGAAGCATTTGTAGAACGTAAAAAAGCAAAGCATTAGAACCTATATAACTTATGCAACCATTATCCTAATCGGACTCTAATTAATAGCTGCTGAAGAAACTACTGCCAGTATTAATTACATTTACTATCAAAGTGATTCATATATAGTTACCATTTATTAAAATATGAAAGGGTTTTTTCCTAATAAATAAATTAAAGTTCGAGTTCGATAGAAGTTACACTGAAATTCACCGAAATATTAAGTTGACCTTTTCTTGAAAGGAACCATGCATTTTATCTATTAACATCACAAACTTCTGGGATGATTAATATACTTAGTGAAGTGATCATCAAAAATCCTCGTCGATCGTCTCTATCAATCATCCACCATTATATTAACCATTAGCACTCCGTGTCATGGATAATTTATAAATTTGAAGTCTCTTTCTAACACGTACTCACAAATTAAACAAATGGACCCCTTTCCTAGTAGTACAGGAATATGACGTAATTAGAAAATAAAATGGCAAATAAACAGTTCCTTTTTGTTTCGGCCAGTTGCACCATGGCATACATAAGATTGTCAAATAATTGGGATTTAACTTTTATACATAAAAATTATATAGCCAAAAATTTATCACGTTATTTAAAAGATAAGTACATATAATATTATACTTAATAAGCATGGATAGACTATGATAAAAGCTGCACGATGGATGATGAATTATTCTACCACTAACATTAATGGGAAGTAGAGAAAAGCTGAACGAACGACCTGATCTTATTGAAAGTTATAGCTGAAAAAAAATACTTTCTGCTGTGTACAATATTGTCTTAAAGGTACTTTTCATTTTAAATTTGCACTGTTTGGAGAATGAGCAAACAGATCTTTTGATAATATGTACAGCAACATTTTTTTTACCCTAGTTGCTACTATAATAATACTCTACTACACTAGTCACTTTTCTGCTTTTACCCTTTTTAGGGGTGGGCATATATCGGGTAAAATCGATAATCCAAATCGTTAATTTTTTATTGGATTATTGATATTGGTTTATTGGGTTAACGGTTTTGTAACGGGATAAAATAAAATTTTATTAGGTTATCGGTTCGGTTTGCATTTTTAGTATTGGGTAAAAATCGATAACCCAATAAGAATGAAGTAATTTACTAATCTACCCTTAAGTATATACTAGGGTTTTATTTTACTAATTCCCTTCCCTCTTCAGTTCACTCAGTCTTCAGTCATTTATGTCTCTCTCATTCTGTTTCCGCCGCAACCCCCAACTCCCAACAGTTAATCGCATCGTGTAACACCAGTGCCTGAGCCTCAACTCTCAAGCTCACCACCAGTTCTCCGCCAGACGCCACACCAGTGCCTGAGCCTCACCAGTTCTCCTCCGGTCACGACGACTCACTCCTTCACTCGTCAATCGCATCGTGTAAGTTTTGTCTCAAGATTTTTCTGTTTGTGCCTTGTTAATCGTTCTGTTTGCTCAAGATTTTTGCCTCTGTTTGCTTCTGATTTTTGCCTATGTTTGCTTCTGATTTTTGCCTCTATTTTCTTTTAAATCAAACTCACAGTGACACAAAAACATGGCTGAAAATATGATGATTGATAAGGTTATTGGTGAAAGTGGAGCTTCTAATTCAAATGCGACATCACAATCCCAATTAGTTCAATCGACAACAAAGAGACAAAGAAAAAAGAGGTCTATTGCATGGGAACATTTTGACCAAATTATTGATCCGGAAGGAAATCAAAAGGGTGTCTGTAAATATTGCAAAAAATAATATTTTGTTGATTCGAAAGATAATGGTACGAAATCACTCCTTAAACATATGTCCAATTATCCAAAAATGCCTTTAAGTGTTGCCAAAAATCAATCTAAAATAGGCTTTAAAACTATTCCGGAGGGTAACAAGGGTGATGTAGTTGCTGTTCCATGGAAATTTGATCAAGAACAATGTCGGAAGGCTTTGTGTCGTGTGGTGATTGTTGATGAACTTCCTTTCAGCTTTGTTGAAAAGGAAGGTTTTGTGAATTTTATGAAAGTTGCTCAACCTTTTTTCGAAATTCCTTCTCGTAGAACTATGACCGGGGACTGTTTTGATCTTTTCAATGAGAAAAAACGCCAGTTAGTGAAGCTTTTTCAAGATCGGAGAGTTTGCGTTACCACTGATACTTGGACTTCCTTGCAACGAATAAATTATATGTGTATTACTGTTCATTGGATTGATAGTGAATGAAAAATGCATAAAATAATTATCAACTTTCGTCCAATTTCTAGTCATAGGGGTGAAGATATGGCAAAAGGGTGGGGGTTAGAAAAGATTTAATATATTTTATTTTTATGTTTAATAGGTGTAACCATGCCTCGACTTTGTTGTCTCAAAGCTCACATTTTTGGAGTCACTATGCAAGGATTGATTGAAGTTTCAGCAGAACTGAAAAATATCACTGCTTAAAGGGCATAGAATTTTGGGTAAAGCTACTTATAGCCATTTCGAAGTTAGGACTGACATTTGTATAGTAATTTTTTGGCCTAAACTGGGCGCGCATGATTTGTTAAACACCAGGAAGCTTTGGTCTGTATAGTATCGAAATGAAATTCGTCCATCGTGCAACTACTTTCATGAATATTCAAAAATTTGAAGTTGTTTTTATTTGTTAATAAGATTGCCGACTTGGAGAATGACTCAGAAAGTGTGAACTTTGATCATGTCTAACCGAAATTTCTAATTAGGGAAAGGTCCAAATTTGCATCTGGATCCAAAATTGCTCAATTCTCTCCATTAACCTTCGGTCCATTCATAGCTTTGCGTTATCAATGCATTTAAATTCCAGTGTTGAACACTGCCTGTGTATCGTTTATGAATTTCCAATGTTCATATTTGTGTTTTCTGCAGCATCATAGCACTTTTAATTTTCAGTGTTCAACACTTTTAATATTTAGCGTTCAACACTTTTAATTTTAGTTTTACCTTATTGGGTAAATCGGTAACCGAACCGATAATGATCAATAACTGATAAATCGATAATCGATAACCAATATCTTATCGGTTTAGTTATCGGGAGATGATATTTATAAACCGATAGGCAAAATCGATAATTTTTAAAACCGAACCGAATCGACCGATGCCCACCTCTAACTCTTTTCCTATACAAAGATAATTTTGTAATACTGCTCTTCCATGCATCACCATAAAAGGCGTAATTAAAGATCAACAACAACAACAACAACTACTACAACAACCCAGTATAATCTCACTTAGTAGGGTCTGGGGATGATAGTTTGTACGCAGACCTTACCCCCACCCTAGGATAGAGAGGCTGTTTCCAAATAGACCCCCGGCATTCTTCCCTCCAAGAACTTTCCACCTTGCTCTAGGGGAGACTCGAACTCACAACCGCTCGGTTGGAAATTGGGGTTGCTTAACCATCAAAGCAACCCCTCTTGTCTAAAATTAGAACAATGCGAAATCAAAGGTCATGTACCAAAATCTACACCCCACCCCAAAAAAAAATCAAACTAGATAAAGACAAGAAATAAGTCTTTTTTTTATTTTCTTTTTCTTGACGTATTGGAAACTTTGCTCAAAAACCTTGTACTCCTAATATATTCTTTATTCATCCGTTTGTTTATACGGCTACCAATTGTACTATCTAAACGGTAAAAACTAAGAACCTTTACCGTTTTAAAAAATGTTAGTTATTATTATACACTGTTTTAGACTTTAGTGCACTAATTTCTTTTCTCCTCTTTTAAATTCTTTTTTGTATCTAATATTTTGTATCCTAATAGAACAGAAAGTCAGTGGTAGAATAATCCGTCATACAACTATTCTTCGGTTGAAGCAAATGTCCAGGTATTGGACTACTATATATTTGTATCGCCAAATACACACACATACTGAATGAAGCTCAAGTTATGTGTAAGTATTTAATTCTATATATATGCAAGTACACACAACTTACTTAAATATACACTGTCAACGTATATGTATATTGCAATATATATTGATGAATAAATGTAAACATGTTAGGTACAGAAACACAAGAAAACGATGAAATTAGACCACAAAGTCTTGGGCACAGTTTTATGATAACCAATCTACAAAAGATCGAAAGGATCTAAAAAACAAGAAATTAAACATGTATATACATAATAATGCTTCCTCGTACGTAATAACATAAATACCTCAAGGAAACTTCTTTTTCTCTTTTTTTTTTCTTTTCTTCATTAGAACTTACCCTTCTCTCAAAAGCTTGAAAATAGAGAGAACGAAAAAAGAAAACAAGGAATGACACTAAGAAGTCATAGCCGGCTTCACATCCACAACGGCGGCGGTTCATTCAAGTCAATAGGCAACCCACGTCTCACAATCCCAAAATACTTGGAGGCGGCACCACTCTCATTTTCCTTTGCCGGAACTACGCCGGAGACCGGCAAGTTAAATACCGGCGGCGGCGGGGGGCCAACAACGTCTTTGAGTACTGGATGACCAACTTGTAAGAACTCTCCTATATTCATAAGCCTACGGGCGGAGGACGAAGAAGAAGAAGTCAATCGGTGATGATGATCAGCTAAGGGATTAAGGTTGAGGTCAAAAGGAAGAGGAGGCGCCGCCGGGAAGTTGGTTCTGGCTTTTGCACCGCGGAGAGAACGAGCGGCGCCGTCGTAAGCAAGAGCAGCTTCTTCGGGGGTGTCAAAAGTGCCTAACCAAACACGTGTCTTCTTCCAAGGGTCACGTATCTCAGCTGCGTAACGACCCCATGGACGCTTTCTTACTCCTCTGTAATGACCTTCACGAGTTGCAGCCATGGAAATGGTGGGAATTTAGAGAGAGAACGGAGGAGAAGAAGATGAAGGTGAAATCTTTTAGTGTGTGTGAGAGAGAGAGTAATTGTGTGTGGGGTTTGGGGACATAAAAAGAGCAAGCGTATAGAGTATATTTAAATAGCAGTCGTAAAGTGGAAAAGATAAAAAAGGGGCCCACGGAGACACCCGTAATCGTCGGCTGGACGGCACGACCGCTCCTTAACTTTTTCAACCATTATAATATACTCCTATACTATTGGTATCACTGCGGTAAAAAGTAAAAACTTTACTACAATTTCGACATTTACATCAAGTTATGCCTAACTTATAATAATAGTTATAAGAGAATTAATAAGATGAAATATGTATTGATTAGTCTTGGCTGAGGAAAAAAAGTTAGTATATTTGAATTAATATCCTGCAATAGTATATTGTATAATTATTTGGTACGTATAAATTTTTTGCCGTACTTTTAATATGGATTTTTAAGAGGGTGTTTGGCTAAGCTTATAAGCTGGTAAAACTAGCTTTTAAATACTTTTTGGCTTATCTACACGTTTGATAAAATTAAAAGTATTATAAGTTAGGTGCTTATAAGCAAAAAAATAAGCCAAAATCCATAAGTGGATCTCCCCCAAATTATCAAACTTCAGCTTATAAGCACTTTAGGTTTGACAAAAAAATTTACTATTCTATCCCAAAAATACTTCTTTTTAAGAAAATTCTTTGTATACCCAATTATTGGTGTTTATTATTAATTTCAACACTTTTATCCAAACACGTAACTGCTTATTTTTTAAATCAGTTTCAGCACTTAAAAATACTTTTCAGCACCTACGCTTATCAGCTACTCTAAATCAGCTAAGCCAAACGGGCTCCATGTCTTCTATATTAGTCATTTTGTGTCACTAATGTCGAGTTCGGAACCGAAATGATAAATTTTTGGACTCAAAGTGCTTTTCTAGTGTTAAAAAAAAGATACATTTTTAGCTATTTCGCAGTAATTTACTGCGAATTAGGTTAACGAAAAAAATTTCGTTAACCTAATTCGCAGTAAATTACTGCGAAATAGTTAAAAAATTTAATTTTTAACAGAATTCGTAGTAATTTACTGCGAATTAGTTAAAAGCCGATGCTACTTTATATACAGCATGGTCATCTTCCTCAACGACAAACATATTAAAACCTCCATTTTTAAAATCCCACTGGTCCCCCCCACCCCGCTTGTTTATTAAAAAAAATTTGGCCCACCTGTCCCACAACGAACGCGGAGTATAGGTCCCACATACCAAAAGGAGGTTCGATTTCGTATTTCAGATAGAAAATTTCGAATTCAAAAAAAGTTACATCGAGGTATTTCTATTTAATTTATGGAGAAACTCGTATATTCATGTATATTCGTATTGCTTGGTATGTTTACATGTAAATTTATATTATGTTTGTGTTCTTTAATATACACGGATTGATTTATTTGATACCCGAATTTATGTTATATTTGTGAACAAAATGGTACTAGATTGTTTCTGTTATTTATTTTATGTTCATATTGTAGAGCCTTGTAGTGTAGTAAAATATAGTTTCTTTTAGCGTATTAAAATATAGCCTTTTAGCGTAGTAAAATTTAGAGCCTTGTACCATAGTTAAATAAAGAGAAACACACACAAGTACCTTCATGAATTACAAAAAATAACAGATAAACAAACTACTAGGGGTATCCTTGACTATACCACAAGGAAAAACATAACATGTCAACATAAAAAAAATACATGCAATGAAAATGACACTTAACACATACACGCTAATGTTTAGTCTTAGATACCATTTATTCTTCGCTCCAACCACTTAAATCGTTCTTCCATTTGTTCTTTTTCTTCTTCTAACTCTTTCACTCTCGCCTTCACCTCCGCAAGTTCTCGTTCATATTTTTCGCTACGTTCCTTCTATGCTTGACAATTTCATTTTGCTCTACAATTTTTATCTCCAAATCTTTCACTTTTTCCCTCATTTCTGTAATAATTCTATCTCCCTCATTTTGCATTCTCACCTGGAATAACCACATACCACGAAGATCCTGGAATCTCTTCCTGTAGCTTTTCAGAAAACATGGTTCTTCAGCCTATTCATCAAATTAACAAGTAGGTTCGTCGGGTTGCTTGTACAATGTGTTCATACAGTACCAGAAACGACGTCCAGCGTCAACCCATTCCCACATACAGTCCGTCATGCATGGTTTTCTACAGAAGCAAATTGGTGGACGACCAAGTTGAGCCATTTAATGAAATATTTTTGGGAAAAATTTTGAGCACAAAAAATAACTACAAGGCGCCCATTATTTATAGATGAAACAACATAATGTTCAACAATACGTAGTATTTTACTATGATTTAGATGCACATTCTTCGGGGAAAAAATAGTTTTTTCCACATGGCTCTGAACCTTTTCAAAACGACGTGACAACTCAACAATACATAGTATTTTACTACGATTTAGATGCACATTCTTCGGGGGAAAATAGCTTTTTCCACATGGTTTTGAACATTTTCAAAACGACGTGACAACTCAACAATACGTATTTTACTACGATTTAGATGCACATTCTTCGGGAAAAAGATAGCTTTTTCCACATGGTTCTGAACCTTTTCAAAACGATGTGATAACTAAACAATACATAGTATTATATTACGATTTAGATGCACATTCTTCAGGGAAAAAATAGTTTTTTCCACATGGTTTTGAACCTTTTCAAAACGACGTGACAACCAACAATACGTAGTATTTACTACGATTTAGATGCATATTCTTCGGGGAAAAAATAGCTTTTTCCACATGTTTTTGAACCTTTTCAAAGCGACACGACAACTCAACAATACGTAGTATTTAACTATGATTTAGATGCACATTCTTCGGGGAAAAACAACTTTTCCACATGGCTTTGAACCTTTTCAAAATGACGTGACAACTCAACAATACGTAGTATTTTACTACGATTTAGATGTACATTCTTTGGGGAAAAATAGCTTTTTTCCACATGGTTTTGAACCTTTTCAAAATGACGTGACAACTCAATAATAATTTCATTAGTAGGTAACTTAATAATGCACATCCTAATTTTTAATTTAATCATATCTAATTATTTACTTTATTAAACTAACACAATCAATTAATTTTGTTTACATTATATTAGACGTCATGGCCTTTCCTCCGCCTGCACATCCCGGACCTGTGGAGGATCAGCTATTAGTGCTACAGGGAGACCATAGGTCCTCCTATGTGTGGGAGGGACAACTGTCAGAGCAGGCTCTCCGGCCTAGGAGATCTGACAATCTTTGGGACTTTATTACTGGCCATCTGTTGCATCAGCGTGTAATACACATCCTTCAGGATACAGGGTTATATCCTATTTTTGAGCTTAGGCGGATTCAGCTAGATTGGTCACTCATCGCGGCATTGGTTGAGCGATGGCGATCGTAGACGCATACGTTTCATTTGCCCACAGGAGAGGCTACTATCACCTTGGAGGATGTCCAGGTTCTTTACGGACTGCGTATAGACGGTCGCGCCTTTACACTGACCCCTACATTAGAGGAGCATTGGCAGGGGGGTGTTCGCGTTGCTTTATCAGCCATCAGAGATCATATGGCGGATTTGCACCCCGATATTACCCAGCAGACGGAGGATCTCTGGATAGCCCGATAAATACATTGTGTTGCTATTGTTCTTCGGGTGTGTATTGTTCCCGAACACTTCGGGAATTAAAGTGAGCATGCGCTTCATACATCATATAGTAGAGCTAGGTCAGGTATCCCAGTACAGCTGGGGAGCTAGTGTGCTTGCGTACCTATACAGGAGCATGTGGCGGACGAGCATGGGTCCAGCAGTTGATATATGCGGTTTTCTCCCCCTCTTAAAGGTGACCAAATTTTTCAATATTTTGTTCTTTACTTTGAAATTCAATATCGCTAAATGACACATAAATGTTCCATCAACATTTTATATTAGGTTTGGGCCTGGCATCGGATCTTTCCGTTGCAGCCACCTACACCAGCACTTCCGCCCGATTAGCATTATCCATTTCTCCCTCTAGCTATCAGATGGATTTTGCGGCATTGGCTATACAGAGGGATGGAGGCTCACCATAATCTCGCCCTCCTCATGGATGTCTTAGATATGTTGGTGGACGGACATGTAAATATGTACCTATATTTGTTTTATACGAACTGAGTTGCATTTGCGTACTAACATTTGTGCTAATATTTGGCAGTTCATCTAGATGCCATACATCGACGACTTGCTTGCTGAGCTGCCAGCTTGTTGCTCAGTCGACCAGCTTATTTGGAGCACATCTGCCCCATTGATATTCTGGGATTACGTTGAGTATCATCCCACGGAGCGTGTCCTTCGACAATTTGGCTGGCTGCAGACTATATCGATGGAGCCTGTATGGGTTTCCACTCACTATCAGTGTGAAGACCGTATCAACATGGATTAGCAGTATGCAGCGTGGCTACAGCAGCAGCTAGTCCTTCGCTTTCGTTGGCACATATGGCAAAGGCTAATGGAAATATTTTCCCGTTAGCATCTACAACAACTGCAATCAAAAGCTTAATATCATACTTTCCATAGATATGGGTACCGTATATGGAAATAACATGGCGCCAATACACAAAACCATCAATTTGCGGTTTAAATGACCAAAACACATAGTTGAAAATACATTCGGGTCTGTCCAGACTCCGCTCACGCCTCCATTCAACAACAGTTCCAGGGTTAAAGTGTTGCAATGCGGACATGTACCTGGGCAGATTTGAAAAAGACTTATCTCAGTTGCCATAAATAAGTTCAAAGGCACATTTGCAACCGAGATATGCCTTTCTTTTAGTTATAGTACAACCATACTCCTTATGGACGACTGTGATACACTCTTTAATCTTGAACCTAATGGACACTTCCAAATATGGAATCAGGACAAGAGAAATCAAGTCGACATCCAAGTTGAAGTGATTCTCATTGTATGTGTCCATTTCACATTTGCGCTCGCTAATAAATTTACCCACTTTCTACAAACATGATTTATTCTTGGTGGCATGCAACATCCAGTGACAACCCATAAAAAATCTACGGCATACACCCTTCCATTTATCTGTAGTTGTCTCAACTACAGTCATCTCACGACACTCTTTTACGCTGTAGATTTTTACAGCCCTAATTAGGCGAGCTTTATCAGGGAAATACATGCCCTTAGTCAAAACAGATGTCCTGGACTCATCCCACATTTGTGATCGAAATTCATCACCTTCTCTTGTGAGGGCATCTACGTTTGGCATGCTTGGCAAATTATCAAGGTAGGGGATATTCCGCTCATGAAATGGCACGTGGGACTCGTACACTCTTGGTTGCACATGAGGTGGAGGAACAGGCTCCCTCACCGGTTCAGGTTCAACATTCACTTCCTCCTCATCATCACCAACCTCAAAAGGGAAGGGTGTGTCATCCGCAGGCTTATCCGCATTATTGTTGTAGTCACTATCAACTTCCGGACTCTGTGCATCAGCCAAATTACGAGTGAATACGTCGTCTATGGGAGGCTGTGTGAGGTCAGGAGCTTCAAGAAGCTGGTTTTCACTGCACAAAAAGAACAACAAGATAAGTTACCTAATACTCCGGAAAAATATTGTAGATATAGCTATATCACTTTATTTAAAAGTCGTTTGTCTTGGCAATTCTTGTTGGTGATGACTCCCGGATGGACCACCGTGATCTAATACTCCACAACTAGGAATATTCCAACTAGGGGTAGGCTCATAACTCGTAAAATTCATATTCGGACGGTACCCCCTATGTAAAATATGACCGTTAATACAAATCAAATTCAAATGTAAAATAATCAGCACAAAACATAGCAAAATTGAAGTTTACCAGTCCTCTTGTTGATTATATAAAGTCGATAAATTATTTTGTATCTGCTCATTCGCTGGTGGTGATAAGTTTATATCAATGCAAACTCTTTCTTCACCAATCTGTCAGGCAAAAATTGCTCCAGGATAACCACCCGATGATTGGGGGCTATCCATGCTATGCACACCCTCATCCACCTTAACGTACATTTCCAATAATTTATTATAATAAATTCCCTATATTCCTCCGGAATACGCAAAAAATCTCTAAGGGTATCATCATCATAGATGTTAAACTCTGAATAATAAGCAAACCCCTGCGGAGTCATTGAATACAGAAATCTATCAGTTACTTTGAAGTTAACCGAACGCCTCCTCTCACTCATTTTTCTACGTAACAAAGATACAAATGTATCGTACTCCATATTAAGTGGCAATTTAACATGGCACTGTGGAGGTGAACTATACCTCACAGAGTTATTCTCCAGCACAACCTCACTACCCCAATAAAGAGAAACCCTTATTTTTTGCACTTCAGACTTTATAAGAAAGATTGATAAGAAGAAGAGAGAAGTTTATTGAATGAATGTTCATGAAGATCAAACGCCTATAAATAAGGCAAGTCCGAGGTCGGGGTATAGAAATTTTCAAATGAATTCGCAGTAAAATACTGTATTATAAGTTTGAATTATTGATGTTGTGTCAGTTATAAGAACCTGTCCAGGCCCAAAAAAGATACATTTCGCAGTAAATTACTGCGAATTGTGCATTTCGCAGTAACTTATCGCGAAATGTACCTTTTTTGGGCCTGGACAGGTCATTAATTAAAAAATATATAAAGACAATTCACAGTAAATTACTGCGAATTCTATTAAATTTTTTTTAACTATTTCGCAGTTTTTTACTGCGAAATAGCTAAAAATGTATCTTTTTTTAACATTAAAAAAGCACTTTGAGTAAAAAAAGTTATCATTTCGGTTCCGGACTCCACTAATGTCTATGTCGTCTCATCATGTCATATATATATATATATATATATATATATATATATATATAATTGGACTGCAAGCTTACTCTAAAGCATTAGTAGAGGTAAGAATGATTAGTTTGGAAAGGTTAAATTTTAATACTAAATCTTGATGAGAGGAAGGATAATTCCTAAAAAATGTAGTAATAGCTTTCGTGCTTCTATTTCTAATTTTGCTTTCATCGAGGAGTACAATTTCTACAGCTTCTTGAATTTTTCAGAATTGAACAAGTCAGAAGTCAAGTCAATATTTTCGAAGAAGAAATTGGTGTTGCTCTTATTATTTTTGTCTTGGTTGTAGTCTATGTTGTCGCAACCTTGTACTAATTATAAAGGTAGATTCAATTAATCTTCATTTGCACCACGTTTCTTTAAGAGACTTCCAGTATTGATAAGTCTAAGAAACAGTCTAAAGTCCCAATACAACATGTGATGTTATTTTCTTATATCCAATTTTCAACGAAGTTGAATTCCGGGGTTAAGTTGATGGGTATGGCATAATTCTATAAGAGAAATTAACTTACACCAATCACGTGGGGGAATTAGATTATAGAATTCATTTTTGCAATTGTCCTTTAATTTTCTCCCCTTTATGATGGGCAATGGAATAGAATCCAACTGGATTGAGCATCATTGAGTTGTAGCATGTACAATTAAGGCTTGCCCATTTACTAGGTCTTGAGTTTGAATCATGCTAGAGGAAAAAAAATATAAAAATACTATAAATTCTCTTACACAAGGAGTGATTTAAAATTAAAAAAAAGGTTGTAATATGTATTTTGAGTTGTAGTATAGTTTATTTTTCCACCAAAAGAAATTAAAAAAATACACGGTTAGTAGTATGTATTTTGAGTTGTAGTATAAGTAGGTGGAGTGAGTATCAATAAATAAAGATAGAAAAATGAAAAGGAGGAGCAGCCGGCTGATAAGACGTGTCACACAGTCGGGCGTGTGAATCTGTATCTATCTCTGATTTCTCCATTGCGTGCCCCTTAGGGTTTTGTCATTTTGAAAGACTTTCTCTCCACATAATAATTTTCCATTATTATAATGTTGCAAAGACAGTCTTATTATTACATCAGCCCTACTACAAGGCCCTAGCTACTCCCTGTACGGCTCTCTGTTCAGCGGCGCCTCCATCTCTTTTTCCGATTGTTTATTAATGTATTGCATTATTTTCAATATTCTTGTCAGACATTTATTTGATAATATCCTTGTCGCGTTGTGCATTTTGCATCACACGCGATGATAACTGTGGCATTGGAATATTAATGTACTGTGTGTTTATTTAAATATACATTTTGCAGATTAAAAGTTATAAATCTTACAAGGAAATTTAAGAAAATAAAAAAACTTTTAAATTTATAATATAAAATAAAGAAATATATATTTTGTGCAGTTATAAATCATTTTATAAAAATAAACTATTTTTAAATAATAAATAAGAATATTAGTTTTAAATATTAATGGGACATTGGTTTCGTCACTTGGCATTAACAGCACAAGGATAACCAACACATTTACAAATAGTACAAATAGTGACATCGCAAAAAACAAAAAGAGTGCTAAGGGAACTGGAATCTATCAAGAACTGCAAGTTTTGCTTATATAGTAAATATTGAATGTGAATAAATTTTTGTCATAATTCTATTGTTTGGTAATAACTTCTACTTTAGTTTGGCTGGAAGGAAATTGTTTTTCATAATTCAGTTACGTTTTATTACTACATTTTAATATTGTCAAATTAATAACAACTATTAACGTATTTTTATCTTTTTAAGCCAAAAACGGTGTGGAATTGAACGCCAAGTAATAATGCTTGCGAAGAAAAGAACGAAAACAGTACTAAGTGGGGGTGGGGGGGGGGGGAGATTATGTAGGTGAGGTGTCGAGAAATGAATGGATAAGAAGCAGTAGAATACACAATCCTTTGGTGAGGCAAAGCGTAATAGGAGGAAATGTCAGGCCCCCACGTGGAGGAAGGGGTAATAGGAGTAGGTGGTGTCTGAGTAGAAGGAGACAGAGGTGTTGATGTTGGGGTTTAGGGGCCAAACCAAATGTGGAGCCTATTTAGTCAATATATCTGTGTGTTTTTTTCACTTCTTTTACTTTATTGACTTGGTTTTTGGGGCGGTGGACCAGAGTCAGAGTCAGAGTCAGAGTCAGAAATACACAACAACTCAGCAGAAACCACACATACACAGAGAGATTATGATTTTTCTGATTTTATGAGTGCTGCTGCTGCTGAGGTCAGACGTGTTTTTTTTTCTGCTTCTGAGTGTTGGTTTGGTTTTTCTGTATTTCTTCGGTGGCGTCACTGTTTATCTATTTTAATTTATATTTTTCTGACCTAACGCCAAAGTTGTCTTCTTACGCGCCTTTCTTTTTTCTTTTTCGTCAAACAAAAAGTTTGGTACTAGTAGGAAAGTTGAATATTTTATCCAAACATTTGTTTTTGAATTTTTCAAAGATACAATAATAACAACAATTCATTAAAATTCTACAACTGTTATAAACTAAAGCAAAAGACAAGAATAATAGAACAAGAACAATAGCAATAGAGAGAAGAGTAGAGAGAGTTCTTCTTATTGAGTTGAGAGGGGTCTCAAGGGATGATTTACAATGGTAGGGGGCACCTCTATTTATAGGGGAGAGGAAGATTTAGCTACCACTAATAGAACTCTAAAATCTCTCTAATTAGATACATTAAAGACATTCACCTTAAATAGAAGTGTAAGAATCTTCTATTTCATAACACTCCCCCTTGAATGTCTATTCAATGATGTGCCTCATAAAACCTTAAAACCAAAACCCAATGGGAAAAATTAAAGAAAGGAAAAAGAGTACACATGTTTGAATATGCGCCTATTGGTTGCCTCGTTAAAAACCTTGCAAGGAAAACCCAGTGGGACAAAACCTTGTAAGGGAAAAAGAGTGCAACGCGCATTGACTCCCCCTAATGAGTACATCGATTTATATCCTTGAGCATTTGCATTCCAATCTTGTGCATCATCTTCAAAACGATCTTTGGTAGATGCTTGATGAATAAATCAACCATATTGACTTGAATAAATATTCCGCACCTTGAAATCATCACTCTTGATAGATATGAACATCTTCATATAATGTCGTGGAATAACACTTCAATATCTCCATAGATGCATTCTCAATGCCATCATGCTTATAGTTATGGCAAGATACATATGTACACAAATTGTACTAAGGATGTGGTACTTCAGGACCAAGGATTGCATATGCTTCAAGCAACTTAAATCTTTCAAGTTAAGTCATGTAAGTCACATAATAAACTTTAGCTGCATATCAAGCTTTCATTAGTGATACTAAACAAATAAGATATCGAAAACTGACTATACATACCTTTGCCTTTTATCTTTCAAGCATTTGAACTATAGGTTCAAAACTACATGTCTTTCATATGGAATCAATTCTTCTTGAATTGTATCTCTTCCATTTAGTTACTTTCTTTGAGTCAGCAAATGCGTATAGCATGCTTTGCAATATGTTGCAATTGCATTTCCTTTTTATGAACTACAGGTTCATATCATGATATTCGGGGATATACATATACAAATGAAAATTCATCCCATGTAACACTTTCTCAAATGTTTATCATGTCTCCCCCTCATGTTAGTAAAGCTAACATGTTTCCTCAACTTTGGAAAATCATCTTTGTGCATTATGTCAATATACACAGCACCTTAGTAATAAGATGAAATTATTTGGTTCCTGACCTTGAACCACTTGTGAGGGGAGAATATACTCTCGTATACAACTTATATCAAACTGATATATATAACTTCGTTCTCATAAGGAACAGTTTAGCTATTAAGTGGAAGCACTCAATAATTATCTTGCTAAACCAACTTTGATATAAACCAACTTATCAAGATGAACTGTCTTGAGTAGAGAATCTGGAAACTATGCTCGAAGTTAGATTACTGAGCGATTTACCTCGCAAGCACTGCCAGGCTGCGGGTTAATAACAATGGCGCATGTAACCATATCATAGATGCATCATATGTGGTATACATGGCAGGTGAATGGGCCCATATTCACCTTTGATATTTCCAGAATCAAGGGGCTTCAACCCGAACTCTTTAGTTGGTCAGTTCATTACTGAGAACAAGAACTTCTAGTTCTTTGATATTCACCTATGTGAATTTGCACATCATACTTCAAATGAGATGGCTAACACGAATGTCAACTGAATAAATTATCAATATTGGTAAATTTCAAATTTACACCATGACATGTGCACTTATCAATAAACTTCGGGTTTATTATGACATGGGTTTTATACCAATAGATATCCACTTTATTGTGGCATTCTTTCTTTTGTTTGTGTAGTACAAACTGGAGAACAAAGCGGGTAGCTTTTCATATACAAATTACCCCGCTACAAGTTGTAGTAATAGGAGAATCAAAGCCTTCCTTTATTTATAGTCTCAATATCATCAATCGCCTTCGCGTGTACTTTTGGAAACTGGATAAGTTTCTTTGAGACTTACTACAGCACAATACTCAATTGTGTTTCTCCAACATAGTAATAATTGGCTCTTCGAGAGCTCTCAATTAATTTTGTACTACCACAGACTGAGGTTCGAGATCCTCACATTCTTGCATTCCGTATTTTCAAGAGTCTCAGGCTCAATAGATTCTTCGTGAATCTCGGAATTAATCAAATCATGAGCGTCCTCATGTGATTCTTTCATAGTGTCATTTAGATCGTTCTTTTTCCTCTTTCTAGGATTTCGATCTTTGGAACCTAATGGTCTGCCACGCTTCTGGCGTGCATTTGACTCATTGGATATGACACTAGATATTTGTCCAATAGGGACTTCAATACGGATCGGAACATTTTCCGCGTGAATGTGTGATTTCGTTATCCTCTTCAAGTCCGTAAATGCGTCAGGCATTTGATTTGCTATTCTTTGCAAATGGATAATCTTTTGTACCTCTTTCTTTCAAATAGAGGTATGTGGATCAAGATGAGATAATGATACATTTTTCCACAAAATTTCCCATTTGGTTTCACCGACTTCTCCCCCTAATTTTGGGAAAAGTGTCTCATCAAATTGACAGTCTGCAAATAGTGCAGTGAACAAATCTCCTGTCAATGTTTCGAGGTAGCGAATAATGGAGGACGATTCATACTCAACATATATTCCTAACCTTCTTTGCAAACCCATTTTTGGTGCGGGATGGCGGTGCTACAGGCACCTATACTGCGCATCCAAAGCTTCTTAAATGGGATATATTGGGTTCATGACCCAAAACCAATTGCAATGGGGAATATTTGTGTCAATTCGTCAGTCAGAGACGAACTAGCATTGCTGCATGCAACATGGCGTGACCCCAAACCGAAGTGGGCAGCCGACGAACTAGTATTGCTTCATGCAAAATGGCGTGACCCCAAACCGAAGTGGGCAGCCGACAAACTAGTATTGTTGCATGCAAAATGGCGTGAACCCAAACCGAAATGGGCAGCCACGTTTTCATGAAGAATTCAAGATTATTCTCATCTATTATCCATTAACTTTGCAAACGCAAGGTTGCGTGATGGCAACAAGCACACATTAGACCATCTACAGGATGCGTCTATCAAGACCATGAAATACCTAAACTACCCACTAGGTGGGTGAATAGGTCCACAAATGTCCCCTTGTATACGTTCCAGAAACTGGGGTGACTCAGTCCCAACCTTTGTTGGGGATGGTCTGATAATCAGCTTGCCTTGATAACACGAAGTGCAAGGATATTCATTACTTGAAAGAATTTTGAAATTCTTTAACGGATGCCCATATGAGCTTTCTATAATCCGTCTCATCATGGTTGATCCTGGGTGACCCAGTCGATCATGCCAAAGTACAAATGTATTGGACTCAGTATTCTTTAGATTTACTGTTGAATGTGCCTCAATTGCACTAATTCTTGTCCAATACAGGCCACAAGATAAAGACGGGAATTTCTCAATAACCCTCTTTTGGCCGGAGACATTCTTTGAAGTGAGGACGAGATATTCGAGATTATCTTCATCCATTGTCTCAATATTGTAGCCATTCCGGCGTACATCTTTAAAACTCAACAAGTTTCTCATAGACTTGGAGGAGAACATAGCATTCTCTATGATTAACGTCGTGCCCTTGGGCAGAGTTACAATGGCTCTTCCGGAGCCTTCGATCAATTTACTTTCCATGGTATGACATACAAAAGAAATACAGGAACATAAGAATAAGCAAGTTCAATTCTTTTGTGTCACATAATATTTTCAAAATCTGCTACTAACAGTTGGCTAACAAAATCAGATATGTTATCCATAATCAATTCCTTTGCAGTTTGAAAATTTCAGCGTTTTTCATAAGACAATCGATTATTAAACACACACAATCGATTGTTTGAACATAGACAATCGATTGTTAAACACACACAATCGATTATTTGTTATTTTTGAAAAACTTCGGATCACACTGTCTTAAGACAATCGATTGTTCGATATAGACAATCGATTGTGGATGATTTTTGAAAAATTCCGGACCTCACTGTTTCAAGACAATCGATTGTTAGACAAAGACAATCGATTGTTGGCTATTTTTGAAAAATTCCAGAACACACTGTTTCAAGACAATCGATTGTTAGACAAAGACAATCGATTGTTGGCTATTTTTGAAAAATTCCAGAACACACTGTTTCAAGACAATCGATTGTTAGCCAAAGACAATCGATTGTTGATCAATTGTTTTTCAACTTTAATGCGAAAATAGTTGATAATCGACTAGTTTTTCAGGCTAGTCGATTACCCCCACTGGAAAATAAAAGTTTTATTGATATTTGAACATATTGAAGATATTCTAAAGAACTACTGCTAACATTGCTTTATGAACTAACTAATACGAGCTAATGCTAATGACTATTAGTTTATTCACTAACTAATACAAATAAGTAGAACAAAATCAAATAACTCCATCTTCTTTCATCATGGTCCCATCGCCGATTAGGTGGTCTATTTTCCCCTCGGGTTGCTCAAAGAAGTCTGCCACATCCAGGTGGGTGATGTCCTCATTGTCGTCATAGACATAGTTTGTTTCAGGGCCTTTTCTCTTTCGAGATGCTTGATAAAGGTCAACCAAGTGTCTTGGTATACGGCAAATCTTTGACCAGTGCCCTTTCCCACCGCAACGATAACATATAGTTTCTGAACTATTTGCCTTAGGATCTTCGGGATCCCGTTTCTGCTTTCGGTGGTTATCTCTCTTTGGGGGGTGACGGACTTCTTTGGAATTTCTTCCTTGTCCACGTCCTTGGCTTTGACCCCGTTTATGACCGTGATCGTGGTCCCTTTTATGTTTGGCATAATGCGAGTGCACCATATCTGCTTCAGGCAGTGGTGTAGACCCAGTTGGTCTATTTTCGTGATTTCTCATGAGCAGGTCATTATTTCGCTCAGCCACTAGTAAGAGAGAAATCAGTTCAGAGTACTTCGTAAAGCCTTTCTCTCGGTACTGTTGCTGCAGTACCATATTGGAGGCATGAAACGTTGTAAACGTTTTCTCAAGCATATCGTAATCGGAGATGTTATCTCCACATAGCTTCAGTTTAGAAGTAATTCTGAACATAGCAGAATTATATTCAGAAACGGACTTAAAGTCCTGTAGCCTCAGATGGGCCCAATCATATCGTGCTTGTGGCAGAGTGACCAACTTCAGGTTGTCATATCTCTCCTTTAAGCTGTTCCACAAAACGAGTGGATCCTTGACGGTGAGATATTCAATCTTCAAACCTTCGTCAAGGTGGTGGCGCAAGAAAATCAAGGCCTTCGCACAATCTTGGGTGGATGCTTTTTCTTTATCTTTGAGGGTGTCTCCGAGACCCATAGCATCTAGGTGGATTTCAGCATCCAACACCCATGTCATATAGTTCTTGCCCGAAATTTCAAGGGCAACGAACTTTCTTTTCATAATGTCAGACATACTCGAAAATTAAATTAGGAAGAGGGAAAATACCTTGGATTTTCGAGAATGATACTTGAGACGGTAGAGTCTCGTGCTGATAACGTGTTATAAACTAAAGCAAAAGACAAGAACAATAGAACAAGAACAATAGCAATAGAGAGAAGAGTAGAGAGAGTTCTTCTTATTGAGTTGAGAGGGGTCTCAAGGGATGATTTACAATGGTAGGGGGCACCTCTATTTATAGGGGAGAGGAAGATTTAGCTACCACTAATAGAACTCTAAAATCTCTCTAATTAGATACATTAAAGACATTCACCTTAAATAGAAGTGTAAGAATCTTCTATTTCATAACAACAACGAAGTATTGGGGAGAGTAGAGTATACACAGATCTTACCCTTAATATGAGGGAGTATAGAGACTATTTTGCGGAAGACCCGATTCAAAAAGACGAAAAGAGAAAAATAGTATATCAGTACTATCGGCAAAAAAAAAAAAATAAAAATAATAATGTCATCAACATAAGATTCAGAAACTAGATGTAAAGCACTAAAACTAATCAGTATATAAAGTCCGGCATAAAGAAAAACAGTAGAATAGTGTGAACACAACACGACCACAAGTCGTCTAAGACAAAGTCATATCAGACTAGCTTCACACATGTACAAAGATGAACAATGCTTAAGTACCTCATAACCTACAACTTTAATGCTCGACATCCACATCTTCCTATCAAGGGTTATGTTCTCGAAAATCTGAAGTCACGCCATCTCCTATCTAATCACCTCTCCCCAATACTTCTTAAGCCACCCTCTGCCTCTCCTTGTACCCTCATGAACGAATCACTCACACCTCCTTACTAGGACATCTGGGATTCTCCTCCGTACGCCCAAACTATCTAAGTCTTGCTTTCCGCATCTTGTCATCCATAGGAGATACGACTACCTTCTCCCGAATAACTTCATTCCTAATCTTATCCATCCTAGTATGCCCACACATCCGCTTCAACATCCTCATTTATGCTACCTTGATCATCTTCTGGATTTATGATTGCTTAACATGCCAACAATCAGCCCCTTACAACATGGTCGGTCTAAATACTGCTTTGTAAAACTTACCTTTGAGTGACAGAGACACTTTCTTGTCACACAGTATTCTAGATGTTAGTCTCCATTTCATCCACCCCACCCCTATACGATACATAACATCCTCGTCTACCTCCTCATCCCCCTGGATAATCGACTCAAGGTACTTGAAGCTGCCTTGATTAAGGATGACTTGCGATTCAAGCCGCACTTCCATGCTGGCTTCCATCAACTCCACGCCAAACTCGCACTCTATGTATTCCATTTTAGTCATGCTCAACTTGAAACTCTTAGACTGAAGGGTCTGTCTCCAAACCTCCAACCTCCGCTGCCTCGCGTCTCATCGATCAAAACTATGTCATCAGCGAATAACATATACCATAACACCCTCTGCTCCCCCCCGAATGTCACATGTTAGTGCGTCCATAACCAATGCAACTAAGAATGGGTTGAGTGTAGATCCTCGATGTAACCCCATAATAATCGAAAAATGCTCCGAATCACCTCCTACTATCCTAACAAAACTCTTAGCTCTATCGGTGCAGCACCCTGGAAAATTTTGAAGTACTTAAGAGATATTAAAGAAGTTGATGTGTGCTAATTACCTTATTTAATGTATAGACGAGGACTATTAATATGATGAATATTAATTGGATGTGATAATGAGTATATGAGGCATATTAAATGTGATGTGGGGTCTAAGGAGATCCCTAAGTCTAAATCAAGTTGGAAATTACATGATAGACTAAAATTTTAAATGGGTACTTGAAAGACCTAACTTTAGGCGAGTATGTGTGTGTATATATATATATATATATATATATATATATATATATATATATATATATATATATAAGAGGAGGTATGCGATGTACAATATATCAAATGAATGACCTTCGAGTCTAGTGTCTAACGCTTCAAACCTTTTATTATTTGGACACTCTTACAAGAAGTTATGATCCAATTAGCAAAGGTTGGCAGTATAGTACTACCACAGTGTCCGGGTCCGTGTTCGGGCATCGAAGAGGAGTGAAGTGGGGATGCGAAGCATCCGGGACCGCATCCGAAACCCAAAAATATGGGCCTACAAGCACAAGGTCGTGTGAGAGGGTATTTTGGTGCTTTCATGGTGGATTCGACTTTTGGGAAAAGTTAAGAATACAAGGTTAGTTTTTGTGGATATTTTAAGTTGATAACATCCTATTAAGACTAGTATTAACATCATTCAATCTTTGAAATCCTTAGAAACCTTGCAAATTATTCAAGAACATTGACATTTTCAAACATTGGATTTTTTAGGAAAACCTTCAATAAGGTAATCCTAATGCTTCAAACTCATCTTTTATGAGTCAGTGAGAGTCGTTAGAATATTTCTTGCAAGTTCTTACGGTTGGATAATTGAATTCACAAACCCTAGTTCATGGCATGAATAATATTTTTGAGAAAATGGGTAAGATGAAAAATTTTCTTAGAAAAGAAATTAAAGGATGTGATAAACCTATGGAATTATTTTCTAGCAAAATTGAAAGTTTTCAACTAAGTAATCACAAAATTGAATATTTTGGAAATGTTGGTTATTGAAGACGACGATGAGTAGCAATTTGGCGGTATTGGAGAAGTATGTAATATCATTGATTACTTCAAATGGTATTATTTGATAAGAGTGGAGTTGAATATGCTAGTAAGTGAACCTATTCGTCGATTTGAGTTGTTAGAGACTTATATTCAACTTATGAGCCATAAATGGATATTGGTCAATATTTTAGGTCATATTTGATGTCATTTGGATATATAATTGTAGATATCGACTTATTGGTGATGCTTGAGCATTTTAATCAAGGTTGGAACAATAGAAAATGATTGAAAGCTTGTGAATATTAATAAAGCGAAAGCAAGTTAAGTTGATTAAAATTTACTCTTCTTGAAGAATTTTCTCTAAAAGCATGTTTTGAGTTAATGCTTAAGTTGTTTGCAAATGTTCTTTCGTGCTTATGGGGATAAACAAGTACGGATGTCTTCATGTACTAAAATATTACATTGCGTATGTAGTGTCATGTTGTTTTATAAAATTTTAAATCTTGTTGGCAAAATGACACTCAAGATAATGTTATAAATTTTTATCATAACTTACACATTGATAAGAGTATATACATATTTGAGTGTTAAAGATAAATTTTCATTAAAAGTATTTCTTTTGAAAATTGATAAATAGAGTAGCATTTGTAGTATCTTTCAAAGATTGATGTTAAATTGCTAAAGGCTTTAACATGTAAAAGGTTGTTTATTTGAATTTCTTTCAAATGGCTTAGGTTTTCTATTAGTGCTATGATTTGATAAAGATAGATCATTTGAGGCTACTATGCTATGAATATATTTTGGAAGTATCAAATGTTTTGAGAGTTACTTGTGTTCACAGAGATTGACCTCGAATATATTGTGTTTGTCGTCATGAAACTACACATGCTGGTGTAGGTGTGGATGGCCACTTCCTATCTCTGTACTGCTCCACCAACCTCCTAATAAGGTGAACAGCTTCCGTAGTCGAACGACCCAGGATGAATCTGAATTGGTTGTCGGATATAGACATCGTCCCCCTCACCCTCACTTCTAGTACCCTCTTGATGGTAGACTAGAATCACGTATTTTAGTCATATTTTGCACTTTAATTATTGCATTTTACTTGAGTTTGAGCTTGAATATTGGTGTATTATGCTTATTATGTATTTTACACCCCGCGAGACGTGATTTCAAGTAAAAAATAAAAGATAATTTGGAACTAATTTGAATAATAGGGAGCTTTGAAGTCTGAGTAAAAGCCTAAGGAATTAAACTGAGATCACGTTCAGGGGTCGAGGACCAACCCTGGATATTAAAAAGTGAGAAACAAAATTACTCCTAGAAAATTACACTACCGCCTCGCCCCACGCCATGCGTAGCGGGGCGCTACCGCAAAATTCCCCCAGTGAAAAAATCAAATCTCTGAAAATCCTCACTAATGTGGCACATAGGGTGGCACATGTGGAGCTGCGCCAGTGTATTTTCGCAGTCCAATTGTTCCATTTCGGCTTGGAAAGGGTAGCTTTATTTGGGCCCGTTCCTACATGGTATAAATACACCAAAGAAATGATTTTAGAGAACTTTTGACTTTGGAAGCTTTGGGAGAGCATTGGAGGCTGCAAGACTTGGGATTTCACGATCTTTCCATCAATTCTATATGAGAGTCTGTATTGTAACGTTAGATTGATACTTTCTTATTCTTTAGTTACATTTATGATGACTTCCTACATGGTTATAGAGTAGTTTACCTTAGGGTTTGATGGATTTGGTGTGTTGATAAATATATATATATATTTGGATTTTAACTCTAGTTCGTACTTGAATTCATTTATGGAGTTTTGAGTTGTTATAACTTTATTCGTCAATTTATTTTATTGAATGAAGAATATCCTCGTGATTATCTTTGCATTATTTGATTTGATTTGATTTATTGATTCTCTTAAGTAATCAGAAGAGCTTGTAAAATTGTTGATTAAATCAAGTTAGGAGAATATTCGAGAGATATTTTCCTAAGGAACAATCCATTAACACTTGCTTGCATATTTCAGAGTGCTTATATTAGTTCACCTCGTAGAGTTAAGTTTTAGTCGAGTGAGGAATTTTGACTACACGTTTCAACTAATTATCGAGTGAATTCAAGAGAATCACTAGAACATTATAGTGAATTAAACTAGAGTTAAATCCCAAAATAAATATGTAGCACATATCCTGCAAACCCTTATTTTTCCATAGGAATAGAGAAGTCTTGTGCCGTGTATTGAATGAGGATGAAGTTTCTTGATGTGGTTGTGCCTTGAGAGAAGTGATTGCCTAGTTATGTTGCCTAGGCTCAGCCTTTGACTCATGGATATGTACCTTAACTTGTTTGATTCTGACTCTGCTTAACTACTTTGATTAGAGATCTGAGATAGATTCTATCCTTAGTGAATTATGTACCAATGTGTGTGTGAGATTTTTGTTGATATTCTGTGCATGTCAGTTGATGTCTAGAATTTGCCCCATGTATTTGCAAAGTGAACAATAGTCTTGTTCAGTCTATGAAGTGATATAGGCCTTTTTGTTTAGCCAGATATATGCTTTTACTCACCAAATTAAAGTGTATCTTACTTACGCCCATGGAGCGTGTAATCCTATTTCTGTCACGACCTCAATCCCCGCCCAACACGATGCTAGGCAAGCCCGACCAATTCATCAATCTCAATACCTTAGGTAGAATTCTTTACCAATTAACAGGATTTAATGCCAAATTAACAAGATTATAACTCTGTAACAGTAGATAAAATAGTTCGGAAACCAATAAAAATAGCAATACAATCCAACTGATTTGGTGTCACGAGTCAAGAGCCTCTAATACAAGTCTGAGTAGCAACATATACATAGAATTGTCTAGAATGCGGAAAGTAAAGAGAATAAGGGGAGGAATCGGGTCCTGTGGACGCCATGAAACTAACTCGATAACAACCGGTGATAATCTGGAGAGTAGCAGAAAACTCAAACTATGCCTCCGAGATACCTGTATCTGCACACATTGTGCAGGGAAAAAAGAGAGTACTCCGACTCAGTGAATAATAGCAATAAACAATGATTGACGGAAAGAAAGCTCGTAAAAATACTACGTAGTTCTATATTAAAACGGTAAGAACATTAAAATAGCAACTGAATGAAGAAGTCAGTTAAAAATCCTTTAAGCCAGTATTCATCTCATTTACTTCTCACAATAACCGAATTCAAAACTATACTACTGCAGTGTGCAGCCAAATTCACATAGTATACTACTGCCGCACGCAGACCGATCCATATATTTATATTTATGTACTGCTGCGGCGTGCAGCCCGATCCAATAATAATAGTCGACTGCGCTCACTAGGGGTGTGCAGACTCCGGAGGGACTCCTTCAGCCCAAGCGCTATACTACTGCGGCATGTAGTCCGATCCATATAATATACTAATGTGGCATGCACTCAAGTCCGTATAAATAGATATACTAATGCGGCATGCAGCCCGATCCATAGCATATCAAATACACTCACAATGGGGTTCTCGACCCCTCTCAGTCAATATAGACTTGGCCTCTCGGGCACACTAAGTTAAGACGGGGTTCCCAACCCACTCGTTATTCTCATTTGGATTTACCAATTTCTAAAGCTGGTTCATATTATGTTCATCAGTTAAGAACATGACCCAGGGTATAATTTCGACAAGTAAAGTGACGTCAACCAGTAAAAATGCCCCCTAAGGGTTCTATAGATTGGCACAAGGCCCCAAACATGGTAACTAGCCCAGAATATAATGATATTAATTATGTTTCAATCAAAAGTACAGTAGAGTCATCAAACGGGTTGGACCAAGTCTAAATCCCAAGTAGTAACAGAACCCACGATCGTCATACAACGTGTGTCCCATCTCAACATAGCACCACGTCGTGCAAATCCAGGGTTTCAAGCCCTCAGAACATCATTTATATCCATTACTCACCTCAAGTAGGTCGAAATCCTAGCTCGCTACCCCCTTGCCAACCTCCTCAGGGTCGAATCTGATCAAAACCCTAACGAATCCATTACAAGAGGCTAAGAGAATACAACCCAATCGAAAAGACACAAAAAATATTGAAAACCACGAAGTTGGCAAAACTCGATCCTCGGTCCCACTTCTTATAAAATTAGAAAATATACATCACCGGATTTCTTATCTTGCCACGAGTCTATACATATATAATTTACCAAAATCCGAGCTCAAATGCTCCCTCAAACCCCAAATTTTCTTTCATAAAGTGAAGCACTAATTCTTCCCCTTTTAATCAAATTTCCATGAATTTAAGTGTTGATACAATTAAATGATGTTTCTAGACCATAGAACTTACCTCCAATTGATTCCCAGTTGAAAACCTCTTTAATCCTCGTCAAAATCTCTCAAGGCTACTCAAAAATGGTGGAAATGGGACTTGGGTTGCGGATGAAATGTTATTTAAAACCCTTCAGTCAGTCAGATTTTACTTCATGCGATCGCATCTATGCCTCTGCGATCACATAACAAAACTTTCCCAGGCCTCTAAAATGGCCTATGCGAACGCGACCTCTTTACTGCGATCGCATTGCTTCACCAATCAAACCTACGCAATCGCATACCTACTCCACAATCGCATTGAGAAATCAGAACAACCTTCCAAAACCTTCTATGCGATTGCAATTGCTCTCCTGCGATCAAAGAGAACAGAAATATTCTGCAATACTCAGATGAAATCTGCAACTTTCAAAACCAAGTTTGGTCCGTTTGACCATCCGAAATCATCCCGAGGCCTCCGGGACCTCAACAAAAATTGTCAACCCATCCTAAAACATCATTCAAACTTGTTATAATCATCAAAACACCACAAAGAACACCAAAACCATCAATTTATATCGTATTCAAGCCTAAGTTTCTTAAATATTTCCAAAATACACATTTGATGAAAAACCCAACCAAAACACCTCCGAATGATCTGAAATTTTACATACACATCAAAAATCACCTAACGAAGCTACTGCAACACTAGGAATTCCATTCTGACCCCCAAATCAAAATCTCAACTACAAACCGGAATTTGCTAAAATACTAATTTCGCAAATTCAAGCCTAATTTTACTACGGACCTCCAAAATCAATTCCGATCACACTCCTAAGCCACAAATCATACCTGGAAGCTAACCAAAACACAGGAAATCACATTCAAGACCTCTAACTCAATAGTCAACATTCGGTTGACCTTTCCAAAACAAGCCTTCCTTAATGAGACTAAGTCTCTCATTTCCATCTAAAACCAATCCAATTTGACTCGATTACCTCAAATACCGATAATGAAGCACAGAGAAACATAGGATAGGGAAAAGGGGCGGTAAATCACGTGATGATGGGCAGGGTCGTCACATCCTCCCCAACTAAAACAAATGCTCGTCCTCGAGTGGGTCAAGAAACATATCTAGAGCTATAAACATGTGAGGATATTTGCTCCACATCTCCCGCTCAGTCACCCATGTAGCCTCCTCGATGGGCCGAGCACTCTATTGCACTTTTACTGAAGCTATATCCTCTGATCTCAAATTTCGAACATGATGATCCAAAATAGCCATTGGCTCCACTTCGTAGGTCAAATCATCATCCAACAGGACCGTGCTGAAGTCTAAAACATGAGATGGGTCCCCAACATACTTCCGGAGCATAGAAACATGGAATACTGAATGAACGCTCGACAAGCTGGGTGGCAGAGCAAGCTCATAAGCCACCTCCCCAATCCTCCTAAGTACCTCAAAAGGCCCAATAAACCGCAGACTCAGCTTCCCTTTCTTCCCTAACCGAATAACATCCTTCATGGGCGCAACCTTCAGCAAGACCTTCTCACCCACCATGTATGACACATCCCGAACTTTCCGGCCCGCATAACTCTTCTGATGTGACTGTGCTGTACGAAGCCTCTCCTCAATCAGCTTCACCTTCTCTAGGGTATCCTGAACCATCTATGTCCCCAATACCCTAGCCTTGCCGGGCTCGAACCATCTAACAGTATATCTGCAACGCCTCCCATACAACGCATCATACGGAGCCATCCGATTGCTCGACTGATAACTGTTGTTGTAGGAAAACACGGCAAGCGGCAAAAGTGCATCCCTAGAACCCCCAAAATCAATAACATAGACACGCAACATATCCTCCAATATCTAAATAGAGCGTTCGGACTGCCCGTCCGTCTGAGGGTGGAATGTTGTGCTCAACTCTACCTGCGTACCCAACTCTCGCTGAATGTTGAGTACCCCTATATGAGATAATAGACACTGGAACCCCAAGAAATCAGACAATCTCCCGGATGAAGATCTCTGCCAGCCGCTCCGAAGAATAGGTATTACATACTGGAATGAAGTGCGGGGACTTGGTCAGCCTGCCCACAATCACCCAAATTGAACCGAACTTCTTCAAATCCGAGGAAGACCACTCACGAAATCCATAGTAACTCTCTCCCACTTCCACTAGGGAATAATCATCCGCTGGAGTACACCACCCGGTCTCTAATGCTCTTACTTTACCTGCTGACAGTTGAGACACCAAGCCACAAACCCTACTATATAATATTTTCATCCTTCTCCACCAGTAGTGCTGCCTCAAATCCTGATACATCTTTGCGGCACCCCGATGAATGGAATACAGCAAACTATGAGCCTCCTCCAATATCAACTCCCGAAGCCCATACACATTGAGCACGCAAATCTGCCCTGCATCCTCAACACGCTATCACCATCAATGGTCACATCCCTGGCATCATCATGCTGAACCTTGTCCTTAAGGACAAGCAAATGTGGATCATCAAAATGGCGCTCTCTGATGCGGTCATACAAGGAAGATCGAAAAACCACACAAGCCAACACCCGACTAGGCTCTAAAATATCTAATCTCACCATCCGATTGGCCAAATCTTGAACATCTACTGCAAAGGGCCTCTCCCCAACCGGAATATACGCCAAACTCCCATGCTAACCGCCTTCCGGCTCAACGCATCGACCACCACATTGTCCTTCCCCGGGTGACACAAAATGGTAATATCATAATCCTTGAGCAACTCAAGCCAACTCTGCTGCCTCAAATTAAAATCCTTTGCTTGAACAAATGATGAAAACTGCTATAATTGTGAATACCTCACAAGATACGCCATATAGATAGTGCCTCCAAATCTTCAAAGCATTAACTATAGCGGTCACCTCTAAGTCATGAACAAGGTAGTTCTTCTCGTGGGGCTTCAACTAACGAGAAACATATCGATCACTCTACCCTCTTGCATCAACACACAACCAATCCCAACTCTCGAAGCATCACAATAGACAGTATAAGAACCTGAAGCGGATGGTAACACCAATATTAGAGTTGTGGTTCAAGCTGTCTTGAGCTTCTAAAAGATCTTCTCACACTCGTCGGACCATACAAACGGAGCACCCTTCTGAGTCAATTTGGTCATGGTCGAGGTAATAGATGAAAAGTCCCGAATGAACCGGCAATAATAACCTGCCAAACCAAGGAAACTACGAATCTTTGTGGTTGAAGTCGGTCTAGGACAACTATGTACCACTTCTATCTTCTTCGGGTCGACCTGAATACCCTCGCTAGACACCACATGTCGCAAGAAAGCCACTGACCCTAGCCAAAACTCCCACTTGGAGAACTTTGCATAAAGCTTCTCTTCCCTCAATCTCTGTAATACTACTCGCAAATGTTGTGCATGCTCCTCCTGGCTACGCGAGTACACCCGAACATCATCAATAAAAAAAATAACAAATGAATCCAGATACGGCTAAAATACACTGTTCATGAAATGCATGAACGCTACTGGGGCATTAATTAGCCTGAAAGACATGACAAGAAACTCATAGTGCCCATATCTAGTCTTGACAGTAGTCTTCATAACATATGAATCCCTGATCTTCAACTGGTGATAACCCGAACAGAGATCAATCTTGGAGAACACCCACGCTCCCTGAAGCAACTCGAATAAATCATCAATACGAGGCAGGGGATACTTGTTCTTCACTATTACTTTGTTCAACTGCCTGTAATCAATGCACATCCTCATTGTGACATCTTTCTTCTTCACAAATAGGACAAGTGCACCCCACGATGAGACACTAGGCCGAATGAACCCCTTATCTAGGAGTTATTGAAGGTTCTACTTCAACTCTTTCAGCTCCGCTGGTGCTATACGATATGGAGGAATAGAAACGGGGTGAGTGCCCGGCGCCAGATCAATACCAAATTAAGTATCCCTATCTGGTGACTTGGCTGACAGGTCTGCAGGAAAAACATCGGGAAACTCCCTCACAACTGTAATGGAATAAATACTAGGGGTCTCGGCTACAACATCTCGCACAAAGGCTAAATATGACAGGCAACCCTTCCCAACCATACGTTGGGCCTTCAGGAAAGAAATCAATCTATTAGGGACATAATCAGTCACACCAGGCCACTCGATCCTCGAAACACCCGACATCTTCGAAGTGACTGTCTTAGCATGGAAGTCTAGAATAACATGACACGGAGATAGCCAATCCATGCCCAAAATAACATCAAAGTCCACCATGCTTAATAGAAATAAATCAACTCGGGTCACCAGCCCCCCAATAGTAAAAAAATACGATCGATATACATGGTCTACAATGATAGTATCACCCACCGGGGTAGATACATGAACGTGTAAGGAAAGACATCCTCGGGTCGTACCCAAATGATGAGCAAAATATGATGAAACATAGGAATAGGTGGAACCGGGATCAAATAAGACTGAGGCATCTCTATGGCAGACTGAAATAATACCTGTGATAATAGAATCCAAGGCAATAACATCTGTCTTGACCTAAAGAGCATAAATATACGCCTGACCTCTGCTAGATCGGCCTTCCCTTTTAGGGCAACCCCTGGCTGCCTTACCGTCACTATTAGATGGCGGGGCAGGTGCTGAAGAAACTGGGCCAAAAGATAAGGACTGACCCTTCTAGTGAGATGAGCTAGCATCACGGCGAGGACACTCCCTCCGCATACGCCCAAGATCTCCACATTCATAGCATCTTCCGGGTGCTGGGAACTGGGACTGAAGGAACCCCTCGTGCTAGAGTGGCTGGCTGATGCACTCGGCCTGGAAGAACCCTTAGCAGATGGAGCACGAGATGAACTCTGTGCTGGAAGAGCGTTGAGAGATGACTGACTCTGTTGAGAACCCTAAAAACCATGACTAGAAGATCCACCTAGCTACTCCGGTCGAGCTGACTGAGCAGGCTTGAAAGAGCAATCGTGACCCTGCTGGAACTTGCCCCTCGAAGGAGTGCCATTGAAACTGTCAGAACCTCTAGGCCTCTTTGCCTCCCTTTCCTCTCTATCCTGACAGCGAGCCGTCTCAATATCACGAGCAATATCAATTGCATCCTCAAGGAAATACCCATAACTCTCTCTCGATTCATCATAATACGAAGGTGACAATTAAGACCATACACAAACCTCTTAATCCTCTCCCGATCAGTCCGAACTATCCACGAGGCATGTCGAGCCAACTCAGAAAATCTTGCCTCTTTTTGAGACAAAATCATATCTCCCTAGCGACTCTTCCTTCTAAGACTGCGATATCCATTTCCCCAAGAAGATAGTGGAGAACTCCTACCAAGTCAAAGGTGATGCACCTGACGGCCTATGCCGCTCAAACACCTCCCACCAAGTGCAGGCCGCTCTAGTAAATTGAAATGTAGTAAAAGCCATACCTCTGGATTCAAGAATCCCCGTTGCCCGAAGCATACGCTGACACTTGTTGAGAAAATCCTGGGCATCCTCGCCCTGAGCAACACTGAAAGAAGGAGGCTGAAGCCTACAGAACCTCTTGAGATGACGCTGCTCATCGTTTGGCATAACCGGAACCCTGCACTCCTGAATTGGTACTAGTGGCTGAGCTGGAGGTGCCTCTAGAGTCTGTAATCCCTGCACTACCTGCTCAGGAGTGCGAGCAGCGGGGTCTGATTAGCTCCCCTGGCCTGTGAAGTAGCTGATGTTGCTCTGGTGGTTGAAACCACCTGAGCCAGGCCCATACAAACTTTTAATATCGAGGCCAGTGTCTCCGAGAGACCCGGTATAACAATGGGCACAAGTGGTGCCTGGACTGGTACTGCTGGAGCCTGGTCCTGAGCTGGGGAAACTAAAGGATCCACAGGTGCTGTCCTTGTTGCTTTGCCTCTACAACGACCACGATCGTATCCATGGCCTCGAGTATCGTCAGTAGGTGGTACAAGTGGTCGTCCAGCACGTCCGGTATCTCGTGTCCTCACTATCTGTGAGAGAATAGAAGAAAGAGAAATTTAGCATTCGGATCAACAAGTTCGCACAATAAGAATTTCTAGAATGTGGAATTTTCCTAAAGGTTCTGCAGCCTCCCGAGGATAGGCACAGACATCTCTGTACTGATCTGCGAGACTCTACTAAACTGACTCATGACTCGCGAGACCTAGTAACCTAGGCTCTGATTCCAACTTGTCATGACCCCAATCCCCGGTCGTGAAGGCGTCCAACACAATTGTAGGCAAGACCGACCAATTCATCACTCTCAATCCCTTAAGTAGAATTATGTACCAATTAACAAGATTTAATGCCAAATTAAAATGATTATAACTCTGTAACAGTAGATAAAACACTATGGAAACCCATTAAAATAGCAATACAAATCCCACCAATCTGGTGTCACGAGTCAAGAGCCTCTAATACAAGTCTGAGCAGTAATCTATATATAGAATTATCTAGGATGCTGAAAGTAAAGAGAATAAGGGGAGGAATCGGGTCCTGTGGACGCCATGCAACTACCTTGATAACTTCGATGATACATATGGACAACAACAGAAAACTCAAACTATGCATCTGGGATACCTGTATCTGCACACATGGTGCAGGGAGTAAAGTGAGTACACAGACTCAGTGAGTTATAGCAATAAATAATGAGTGACGCAAAGAAAGCTTGTAAAAACACTACGGAGTTCTATATAAAAACAATAAGAACATTAAAATAGCAACTGAATGAAGAAGTCAGTTCAAATCCTTTAAGCCAGTATTCATCTCATTTACTTCTCATGATAACCGAACTCATAACTATACTATTGCGGTGTGTAGCCCGATCCACATAATATACTGCTGCGGCGCGCATCCCGATCCATATATATATATATATATATATTTATATACTGCTTCGACGTGCATCCCGTTCTAATTATAATAGTCGACTGTGCTCACTGAAGGTGTGCAGACTCCGGAGGGGCTTCTTCAGCCCAAGCGCAATACTATTGCGGCGTGCAGTCCGATCCATATAATTTATTACTGTGGCATGCACTCCGATCTGTATAAATATATGTACTAATGCGGCGTGCAGCCCGATCCATAGCATATCAAATAACCTCACAATGGGGTTCTCGACCCCTCTCGGTCAATATAGACTTGGCTTCTCGGGCACACTAAGATAAGACGGAGTTCCCAACCCACACGTTGTTCTTATTAGGATTTACCAATTTCTAAAGCTGGTTAATCTCATGTTTATCAGTTAAAAATATGATTGAGGGTATGATTTCGACAAGTAAAGTGCGGTCAACCAGTACAAATGACCTCTAAGGGTTCTACAGAACGGCACAAGGCCCCAAACATGGAAACAAGCCCAGAATATAATGATACTAATTAAGTTTCAGTCAAAAGTAAAATAGAGTCCTCAAACGAGATGGACTGAGTCCGAATCCGTAGTAGTAATAGACCCTACACTCGTCATACAACGCGTGTCTCATCTTAACGTAGCACCACGTCATGCAAATCCGGGGTTTCAAACCCTCAGAACATCATTTATAACCATTACTCGCTTCAAGTAGACCGAAATCCTAGCTCGCTACTCCCTTGCCTCGCAAATCAACCTCCTCGAGCGTCGAAATTGATAAAAACCACAAGGAATATGTTACAGTAGGCTAAGGGAATACAACCTAATCGAAAAGACTCAAAAATATAAAAAATCATGAAGTTGGCAAAACCCGAGCCTCGGCCTACTTCTCGTAAAATTAGTAAATTTCACATCATTGGATTTCATATCTCGCCACGATCTATACATATCAAATTTACCACAATCCGAGCTCAAATGCTCCCTTAAACCCCAAATTTTTCACTCAAAAAGTCAAGCCCCAATTCTTCCATTTTCAATCAAATTTCCATAAATTTAAGTGTTAAATACACAATTAAATGATGTTTCTAGGCCATAGGACTCTCCTCCAATCTATTCCCAGTTGAAAACCTATTTAATCCTCGTCAAAAGCTCTCAAGTTTTACATAAAAATGATGGAAATGTAACTTGGTTTGTGGATAAGATGTTATTTAAAACCCTTACGTCAGCCCAGATTTTACTCTATGCGATTGCATCCAAGCCTCTGTGATCGCATAACTCAACTTTCCCAGGCCTCCAAAATGGCCTATGCGAACACAACCCCTTTATTCTACTCCGCAATCGCATTTACCAATCAGAACAGCCTTCCAAAACCTTCTATGGGATTGTAATTGCCCTTCTCCGATCGCAGAAACAAATATATTCTGCAACACTCAGTTGAAATCGGAACCTTTCAAAAACCAAGATTGGTCCGATTGACCATCCGAAATCATCCTGAGGTCCCTAGGACCTCAACAAAAAGTTTCAACCCATCCGAAAACATCATGACCCGTTTAACCACTCGAAAGTCACCCGAGGCCCTCGAGACCTCAACCAAGGGCACAAACACACCGTAATACCTTATTCAAACTTGTTCCAATAATCAAAATACCTCAAACAACACCAAATCCACCAATTCACATCGAATTCAAGCCTAAGTTTTCTAAATACTTCCGAAACACTCTTTTGATAAAAAACCCAACCAAACCACGTCAGAAAGACCTGCAATTTTTCACACACATCGAAAATGAAATAATGAAGCTACAAAAACTCTCGAAATTCCATTCCGACCCCCGAATCAAAATCTCACCTATCAACCGGAAATCGCCAAAATATTAACTTCGTCAATTCAAGCCTAATTCTACACCTGACCTCCAAAATCAATTTTGATCACACTCCTATGTCATAAATCACCTCCCGAAGCTAACCAAACCATCAGAACTCACATCTGATCCCTCTAAAATGTAAGTCAACATCCGGTTGACTTTTCTGTTGAAACACGTTCTCAAGGCACTAAACTAAACGTGTGTTCATATTTGTAGGTTTTGATAAATGAAAAACGATGCGCAATTGACATATGACGAGGTCCAAGCACAAGCGCACAAATGTCACGTAACGAAGTTCAAGCACAAGACAAACAAAGATCAAGATTAAACAAAGTTATACATGAGTCGCTCTTTAATTGTGATCGTGATCCGACAATTTAACTCAAGACTTGGCTTCTCTCGCAAAAATATTTTTATCAAATCATGCATATTTAATTTAGAGCAAAATGATTTTAAATCATGCATATTTATTTTAGCAAAATGATTTTTAAACACGCCTCTAAAATCTGGACAAAGATAATCGATTAAGTACTTATGATAATCGATTATGTTAAGGCAGCTGCAAGACAATCCATTGTGTACCTTATGACAATCGATTGTGTTGAGGTAGTGTCCATCAGATGTTTGAAATCTGCATGACAATCGATTGTGTACCTTATGACAATCGATTATGTTGAGACAGTGTCCATCTGATTTTTCAAAGCTACAAAATAATCGATTGTGAACCTTATGACAATCGATTGTGTTGAGGCAGTGTCTATCAGATTTTTCAAAGATACAAAATAATCGATTGTGAACCTTATGACAATCAATTGTGTTGAGGCAGTGTCTATTAGATTTTTCAAGAATGAAAAATAATCGATTGTCCATATAGCATAATCGATTATGTAAATGACCGTTGCCAAAATATTTTCAAACTCCGTCAGATAATCGATTATAGGATTTTAATAATCGATTGTTTGAAGTAAAATCTGAAAAAGATTTTTTGAACGTTGCCAAGTAATCGATTGTATATTTCTGATAATCGATTGTTTTAAGTAAAATTTGGAAATGATTTTTTGAACGTTGCCAGTAATCGATTATACGTCTTAGATAATCGATTATGCTGCGTAAAATCTGGGAATGATTGGAAAATAATCGATTGTGCCAATTAGACAATCGATTGTCGTAGTACAAAATCAGCAATTCTTAATTGGCAATTAGGCAACGGTTATGCATGTTTTTGACACTATAAATATATCTTCAAATCAGTCTTCTAAACACAACAACTGATCATATTATTAGTAAAGCTTGCATACTCTCTTATTCATCATTTTCTATTCATTACATAAGTTTTTGAGAGCCAAATTCTTGACGAAAGTTGTTGCGTTCTTGAGCGTATTTATTTTACTCATATCTACTCTTAAGGAGAGTCTTGTTTTGAGTGCAAAGTGTTTTTATACACTTGAAGGGAAGTGTTAATCCCTTGTATTGTAAGAAGGAACGTTGTGATTCCTTTGGTTGAAGTCTTGGAGTGTTGTATCTTCGAGCAAAGGTTGTTGAGGCTTGTGTGACTCAAGTTCTCAGTTTGTAACGGTTTGTTAAGCACTCGTAAGCTTAACGAAGTTAGTGGAAATCTCGAGAGAGTCTCTCGGGGGCTGGACTAGTCACGGGTTGTGGTGAACCAGGATAACATCGGTGCGTTCGTTCCTTATTATTTACTTATCGCCCTTATTTCATTCCTGCAATTTTTAAATTCCGCAAGTTTACGCTGTTTTTTATTATAACGCTATTCACTCCCCTCTGGCGTTAAGCGTATATTCTAACAATTGGTATCAGAGCCCAACTCTCTGAAAAACTTAACCGTTTGAGAGAAACAACCCATGGCTTATACTCGTGATTCTTTTGCAGGAATAGGTGAAGGACAATGCTCCACCCGACCACCACTATTCGATGGCACAAACTATACGTACTGGAAGGAGAGGATGAGAATATTCATTCAATCGAATAATTTTCATCTGTGGAAGGTTATAATGAAGGGAGAACAAATTCCAACCAAAAAGGTTGAAAATGAATGGGTTCCAAAATCCGAAGATGAATACGATGCGGTTGATATCCGAAAAGTGCAGAACAATGCTAATGCCATCAACTTATTATATTATGCTGTAAACGCTGATGATTACAGAAAAATATCATGTTGCACAACGGCGAAGCAAATGTGGGATAAGCTGGAAATCACGTACGAAGGTACGAACCAGGTAAAAGAGGCTAAAGTTGATTTTCTAACCCATGCATATGAACTGTTTCACATGAAGGAAGGCGAAAGGGTCGATGACATGTTTGAACGATTTTCAAAAATCGTTAATGACTTACATGCTCTTAAGAAGACCTTCACGGATAAGGAACTTGTCCGAAAAATTCTCCGAAGTCTCACTCTGGAATGGCGCTCCAAGGCCGACGCGATTCAAGAGTCTATTGGCATTTCAAATGTCACCATCGACGGATTAAGAGGTAATCTTAAAAATTATGAATCTACTATACTTAACCCTCTTGTTAATGATCAAAGAAACAAAGAATCGCCCTCAAGGCAAGCACAAGCCAACCTCAAAATAACGAGGACAGAGATAACGAGTTCGGACTCGTTACTAAGAGATTTCAAAAGTTCATGCAAAAAGAGTATGAACGAAAAGGCAAACAACAAGGAGATCAAGTAAAGTGCTATGGGTGCGGAGAAATCGGGCACATTAAATCAAATTGCCCAAATGTCAAAATGGAGAAGAAACCCTTCAAGAAACAACGAGCATACATATCTTGGGGAGGCGACTCCGGAGACGAGTCGAGTGAGGAAGAAGAAGACGAAACCGCAAATCTTTGTCTCATGGCTCACGAAAACAATCAAGAAGAGGTATGTCAAATTTCTTCCAAAAACTTCTATTCTCTTGAGGAAATGCAAAATGCCTTTGATGAGTTGTATAGTGAATTCATTAAAGCTTCCAAAACTGTTAAGAACATTAAGGAAAATGCTTCTTTGAAAGAAAAAGATTTTGAAAAACAACTCTCTTTGAAAGAAAAGGATTTGGAAAAACTGATTTTGGAAAATGAGAAGTTGAAAGAAGAAAATAATTTTTTCGGCAAAAGAAGCGCCGACAAACCTGAGAGTTCTAGTAAAAATTGTACTTCTTGCATACATCTAAAATATGAGGTAGAAAGACTTAAGGGCACCTTAGATAAGTTCAATTCTTCTCATAAAAATTTGAATGAAGTTCTTGTTAATTTGAAATCGACCAAACATGGGATAGGTTTTAAAAACGAGCCTAAAGAAAAAGTTGAAGCCAAACCCCAACCACCTAAGGCTCAACCTAGGACAAATAAAAAAAATGTTCATCCTAGAGATAACAATCCTAGAATCAACATGCATGCTAGACCAAACACTAGAAGAAACTTTGAACATTTTAGGACACCTAGAAATGGCCTTCAACCAAGAAATAACTATTCTAGAAATGATGCATATCCTAGACCAAACACTAGAAGAAACTTTGAACATTTTAGGACACCTAGAAATGGCTTTCAACCTAGAAATAACTATTCTAGAAATGCTGCATATCCTAGAACAAATAGTAGGAGAAATGATTTTCATGAAATGCGCAATAGTCATATTGTCGAAAATAGAGTAAACAAATTTCGTCCGTCCAACTACTATCAACCTAGACGAATGCATAATCCTAATGTCATTTATCATTATTGCAATCGAATTGGACATATTGCTCCTTCTTGCTTCACTAGACATAGACACTTAACTGCATGTCAAGCACAACAACATGTTACACCTAACTCTCAAGGACCCAAAACAGCTTGGGTACCAAAGACTCATTAATTTGTCTTGTAGGTATGTTTGAAGGGATCAAGTGTACTTTGGTACCTTGATAGTGGATGCTCCAAACACATGACCGGAGACGAATCCAAGTTCCTTCAACTCGAACACAAGGAAGGAGGAAGCGTTATTTTTGGAGATAACAACAATGGAAAAATTATCGGCATTGGATCGGTCGGTAAGGATGAACCTTCTTCCATTAAGCATATATTGCTAGTTAAAGGTCTAAAACATAATCTCTTGAGCATAAGTCAATTATGTGACAAGGAAAATCTTGTTTTATTTGATTCGGATGAATGCTTAGTTTTTCGCCGTAGCGATTTTAAAATTATCCTTCGTGGTTTTAGAATGGATAACATCTATATGGTTGATCTCGAAAATTCTTCATCTGAGTATGTGAATTGTCTTATGAGCAAAGAGGATGATATGTGGTTATGGCATCGTAGAGTAGCTCACATCAACATGCATCTTTTAAACAAATTGGTTTCACAAAATTTAGTTATTGGTCTTCCAAATTTGAAATTTGAAAAAGACTCCATTTGCGATTCTTGTCAAAAAGGGAAGCAAACAAAAGCATCTTTTAAATCGAAAAATATTGTTTCAACTACTAGACCATTGCAACTTCTTCACATGGACCTTTTTGGACCATCTCGCATTGAAAGTCTTGGTAGAAATCGTTATGCTTTTGTTATTGTTGATGATTATTCCAGATTTACATGGACACTATTTCTTGCTCATAAAAGTGAAGCTTTTCATAATTTTAAATGTTTTCTTAAACGTGTTCAAAATGAAAAGGACACAACCGTCACTTCAATAAGAAGTGATCATGGGGGAGAGTTCGATCACAATCTCTTCGCGGATTTTTGTGACGAACTCGGTATCGAGCACACCTTCTCTGCTCCACGCACACCACAACAAAATGGAGTGGTGGAAAGGAAAAATAGGTGTCTCGAAGAGATGGCTAGAACCATGCTCGATAAGGCTATGATTCCCAAACATTTTTGGGTGGATGCCGTGAGTACCGCATGCTACGTTTTAAACAGAGTAGTCATAAGGCCAATACTCATGAAAACTCCCTATGAACTCTACAAGGGAAGGAAACCAAATATCTCCCATCTTAGAGTATTCGATTGTAAATGTTTCATTCATAACAATGGTAAAGATAATTTGGGAAAGTTTGATACCAAATCCGATGAAGGAATTTTTATTGGTTATTCTTCACGTAGCAAAGCATATAGAGTATTCAATAATAGAACCGAAACTGTGGAGGAATCCCCTCATATTGTGTTTTCCGAAAATAATGCTCGCTTGGCGAGAAAGGATTCTGGTTTTGAACTTGCAGGTAGTTTAAACTCAATGAGTCCTCAAGACAAAGTACAAGAGGAAACTCCTAAGGAAATTCAAGATGAAATCTTGGAACAATTATCGGAGGAAGCGCCACAACTGGAAAAAGAAACGAAACTGCCTAACGCGTGGAGGACAATCAAAGACCATCCTCTCGAACAGGTAATTGGCGACATTGAACAACAGGTAAGTACTCGAAACACTCTTAAGAACACCTTAGGACATACTGCTTTCGTTTCTCAAATTGAACCTTCAACCATCTCCGAAGCAATTGGGGATGAATTTTGGATCTTGGCAATGCAAGAGGAGCTTAACCAATTCAAACGAAATGACGTTTGGGATTTGGTGCCAAGACCCGAAAATCATACCATAATTGGTACGAAATGGGTTTTTCGAAACAAACTAGATGAAAATGGCGTAATCACTAGAAACAAAGCTAGGCTTGTAGCAAAAGGCTATAATCAAGAAGAGGGAATTGACTATGAAGAAACATATGCACCCGTAGCAAGGTTAGAAGCTATTCGTTTATTGCTTGCTTTTGCCTCTTCTATGAATTTCAATTTATATCAAATGGATGTAAAAAGTGCTTTTCTAAATGGTGTTATTCAAGAAGAAGTTTATGTAGAACAACCCCCGGGCTTTGAAGATTTTAAATCTCTCAATCATGTTTTTAAACTTAAAAAGGCGCTTTATGGTCTCAAACAAGGTCCCCGAGCTTGGTATGAACGAATGAGCAAATTTCTTTTGGAAAATGAATTCATTAGGGGGAAAGTTGACACCACTCTATTTGTTAAGCATAAAAAAAATGATATTTTATTAGTTCAAATCTATGTGGATGATATTATTTTTGGTGCTACTAACAATGCTTTGTGCGAGGAATTTTTTGATTTAATGACAAGCGAATTTGAAATGTCTATGATGGGTGAGCTAACCTTCTTTTTGGGGCTGCAAGTAAAGCAAATTAAAGAAGGAACCTTCATTTGTCAAGCTAAATATTGCAAAGAATCGCTAAAACGATTTGAAATGAGCAACGCAAAAGCAATGGCCACTCCCATGAGCACATCCGACCATCTAGACAAAGACGAGAAAGGTGAGGAAGTCGACACCAAGAAGTATCGAGGTATGATTGGATTTCTCCTTTATCTTACTGCTAGTAGACCGGACATCATGTTTAGCGTGTGCTTATGCGCTCGTTATCAATCATGTCCTAAGGAGTCTCACCTAACTGCGGTGAAACGGATATTGAAGTATCTTGTTGGTACTGTAAATGTGGGTCTATGGTATCCCAAAGGTTCTTCATGCCAACTTGTTGGCTATTCCAATTCCGATTTCGCTGGATGCAAATTGGACCACAAGAGCACTAGTGGCACTTGCCATTTGCTCGGTAGCTCTCTAGTTTCTTGGTTTAGCAAGAAACAAGTAAGTGTTGAGTTGTCCACAACCGAGGCTGAATATGTAGCCGCGGGGAGTTGTTGCGCTCAAATTCTTTGGATGAAACAGCAACTCTTGGACTATGGCCTAAGTATCGATCATATCCCTCTTAGATGTGATAATACTAGCGCCATATGCTTGACGAAGAACCCCGTTCTTCATTCAAGAACAAAACAAATTGAAATTAGGCATCATTTTATAAGAGATCACGTTCTCAAAGGTGATGTCGAAATTGAATTTGTTGAAACCAAAGATCAATTGGCCGACATCTTCACGAAACCTTTAGAGAAAGAGTCCTTCTTCCGAATTCGTAGTGAACTCGGGATTCTTGACTCCACATTGATCTAAGTCATGCATTGCATTTTCCCTTTCACATGATTACTAACTTGAGCGTCGGAGGCGTCTAACGTATTTTTGCAGGTATCGCCCTAAAAGCAGGGGGAATTGTAAAGACTGGTGCAGAATAATCGATTCCTCTTTAGAATAATCGATTTCTCTTTAGTATATAATCGATTATCAAGTATCAATAATCGATTATGTTGACATTATTTTCTTTATTATCCCTTTTATGAAGTTGAAATTTTTGATTAATCAAAAAACAAGTTATTTACCAATTTTTTTTGCTAATGTCAAAAGGGGGAAGAATAAGGGCTATGCACTTAATACTTATTGGCACAAATTGAGGGGAAATTCATATGTTGAGGGGGAACTAATTGCATATATATATACTTGTCTTGGATCGTCATTATGAATTACCTAATGTGCATATCCCGATTAAGGTTTGCCATTATCAAAAAGGGGGAAATTGTTGAAACACGTTCTCAAGGCACTAAACTAAACGTGTGTTCATATTTGTAGGTTTTGATAAATGACAAACGATGCGCAATTGACATATGACGAGGTCCAAGCACAAGCGCACAAATGTCACGTAACGAAGTTCAAGCACAAGACAAACAAAGATCAAGATTAAACAAAGTTATACATGAGTCGCTCTTTAATTGTGATCTTGATCCGACAATTTATTTCAAGACTTGGCTTCTCTCGCAAAAACATTTTTATTAAATCATGCATATTTAATTTAGAGCAAAATGATTTTAAATCATGCATATTTATTTTAGCAAAATAATTTTTAAACATGCCTCTAAAATCTGGACAAATATAATCGATTATGTACTTATGATAATCGATTATGTTAAGACAGCTGCAAGACAATCGATTGTGTACCTTATGACAATCGATTGTGTTGAGGTAGTGTCCATCAGATGTTTGAAATCTGCATGACAATCGATTGTGTACCTTATGACAATAGATTGTGTTGAGACAGTGTCCATCTGATTTTTCAAAGCTACAAAATAATCGATTGTGAACCTTATGACAATCGATTGTGTTGAGGCAGTGTCTATCAGATTTTTCAAAGATACAAAATAATCAATTGTGAACCTTATGACAATCGATTGTGTTGAGGCAGTGTCTATTAGATTTTTCAAGAATGAAAAATAATCGATTGTCCATATAGCATAATCGATTATGTAAATGACCGTTGCCAAAATATTTTCAAACTCCGTCAGATAATCGATTATAGGATTTTAATAATCGACTGTTTGATGTAAAATCTGAAAAAGATTTTTTGAACGTTGCCAAGTAATCGATTGTATATTTCTGATAATCGATTGTTTTAAGTAAAATATGGAAATAATTTTTTGAACGTTGCCAGTAATCGATTATACGTCTTAGATAATCGATTATGCTGCGTAAAATCTGGGAATGATTGGAAAATAATCGATTGTGCCAATTAGACAATCGATTGTCGTAGCACAAAATCAGCAATTCTTAATTGGCAATTAGGCAACGGTTATGCATATTTTTGACACTATAAATACATCTTCAAATCAGTCTTCTAAACATAACAACTGATCATATTATTACTAAAGCTTGCATACTCTCTTATTCATCATTTCCTATTCATTACATAAGTTTTTGAGAGCCAAATTCTTGACGAAAGTTGTTGCGTTCTTGAGCGTATTTATTTTACTCATATCTACGTAAGGAGAGTCTTGTTTTGAGTGCAAAGTGTTTTTATACACTTGAAGGAAAGTGTTAATCCCTTGTATTGTAAGAAGGAACGTTGTGATTCCTTTGGTTGAAGTCTTGGAGTGTTGTATCTTCGAGCAAAGGTTGTTGAGGCTTGTGTGACTCAAGTTCTCAGTTTGTAATGGTTTGTTAAGCACCCGTAAGCTTAACGAAGTTAGTGGAAATCTCGAGAGAGTCTCTCGGGGACTGGATTAGCCACGGGTTGTGGTGAACCAGGATAACATCGGTGCGTTCGTTCCTTATTATTTACTTATCGCACTTATTTCATTCCTGCAATTTTTAAATTTCGCAAGTTTACGCTGTTTTTTATTATAACGCTACTCACCCCCCCTCTAGCGTTAAGCATATATTCTAACATTTTCTAAATTAAACCTTCTTAAAAGAGACTAAGTGTCTTATTTCTTACAAAAACATCTCCGAACGCGAACTAATCAACTTGATCTCATAAAATACGGATAACGAAGAATAAAGAAGTAGAAATGGGAGAAATAGAGGGGTAACTCATGAGACGACTGGCCGGGTCGTCACACTTTTTCCTACACCCAAGAGGGTATAAGAGAGATTTTTCCAATTAAAGTGACAATCAAAATGAGATTATTTTATTTAAAAGTTAGAATCGCTAATTGGGATGATTTATAGGGCCCCAAGTCAACGATTTAAAATCCCGAATCGAGGAAGTTTGATTCTTATATACGGTATGCGAACACATAGATCCAGGTAATGAATTTTGTTAACCTAGGAGAAGGTATTAGGCATTCACGGGTTCAGTGGTTCTAACACGGTCGCTCAACTATTATTATTGACCTAATTATCTGATTAATTACACATTTTAAACCTACGTGCATTTTTAACTTTAAAATTACTTTTATTTATTTAAGGGATTATTTCAAGGTTATTTAAAATACATCATCAACCACGCTACATGAAATGCACCTGCGGTTCATGAAATATTTATTTATTAAACATTTATTAGAAATTGAAGTCGGGTTACATAAAATGTACACCCGAATTTTAAAATTATATATCACAACTGCGTCACGGAAATCGTACCATAACTATGATAATTTTATTAATTAATCGTGCCTAAAACAAGCTTAGAGGTTCATATTGATCCGCTCCTACTTAATGAAATATAAATGTGAAATATCTGCGATTTGAAACAAGAACAGATTTGGGCCATGCAATCTCAAATACAAGCGAAAGACTTTGGCGTGACTTATACTAGTTTTTGAAGTATGCGCCACAAAGGCCAAATATCTAGTTCATTTGCACTACAACCAACAGAAGAATCAAAGAAATTCACTAAAACAATTTGAATGACCATTAAATTAAAGGGAAAAATCACAATATCCAATCAAACTACAACCAACAAACAAAGGCAAAGAAAAAAACCAGAGCACCCAACTAAATGCATTAAAATAAAAGGGGAATGATAAAAGGAACCTGTTGATGAAGAATCACTTTAATAATATTGGAAACCAGTACAAATTTGACAGCAAACTTCGATCGATAAAATTGCCACAAAAATTGACAGAACCTCGAACTTGGACGGCAACTTCAACTGATTTTACAATTCAAATGCTTCAGCCGTTTTGAGCTCACACACAACAGGAATGCAACTAGAACCTTGGTAAGCGACAGAATAATCGAGCTTCATTGGAGAAAACTCTAACCATGCAGACGAAGCTGAACTCTACATCGACCCGGAGAAACCGAAGCTCAAATAGCTGACTGGAATTAAAATTTGGTATGTTTTGGGATCTACAGCTGGGATGATTTTAAAGTTGGTTTCGTGAGTTTTTTACATGGTATTTTGGAGGTGCTCTAATGGAGGTTTGGTGGAGGGGGGTCGGCTGTGAGTGTCCAAATCAGAGTGAGGCCATGAGGGTCTGTGTTAACTAATCAATCTCCACTCTACTGTATTTGTGTGTGTTCTTCTTTGTACGAGTGTGTGTGTTTGTTTTGTGACTTGTTAAAGAAGACAATCAGGAATGTCACTTTTTTTTGTCTTTTTCGTTGGTTTTTCGTGAGAGATCTAAGGAGCGTTGGGGTGTGCTCTCATGAAAAAACGATTGATCATTCTCTCCCCTAGGGATCTAGGGTTTTGTTTGTTTTATAGGTTTTTTTTTGGTTAGGGGGTATAGGCCTAGTAATTATGGGCTTGGGAATTATGCAGTTGATCCGTAAATTAGGCCTAAACATGGAGCGTTTGAGCCTAAATTTTATTCTTTCCCTGCAAATGAGACTAAAAATACGATCTCATTTATTAATTGATCCTACGTACGTAAAATAACTATTAAAAAAGGCTGACCGTTAAAACAAAATTATTTTTGGGATTTCTTAAGATTAAAAATGACTAACAAATATTAATAAAACTATTTTTTTTTGTAATTTTTATTTTCTTGTAATAAAACAAAATAAAAGAGTGAAAATTAGTTGAAATAACTATATTAGATCTAAACTAAGTATTTACATACTAAAATATAAAAAACTCTTGGGGAGGGTCAAAATCACATGTCTAAATCAGTAACTCAGGAGAAAAACATAAAGAACATTTTAAGGTTTGCATCAGTAAGAATAAGGAAACAAGAACAAATCAATATCCACTATTATTATTTATTACTGCGACGCCAAACCGATCTAAACCATATAATACTGTTGTGTCGTGCAACCCCATCCAATCATATATCGTTCTTGCAGCGTGCGACCCGATCCAATCATATATCACCGTTGCAGCGTGCAATCCGACCCCTTTTGTCCTCCCTTTTATTAGTTCATGTTGCAGCGTGCAACCTGATCCCATATAATACTGTAGTAGCGTATAGCCCGGTCCTAATATACAATTCAACACCAATCACAAAAGAATCATAGCAAGGAAACAATAAGGAAACAACAATAGCCCAGCAAGAAAATCAACAATGAGAATAAATTCATCCCGGCAAGAGAACCAACAAATAGAAGTAAATACGTCCCTAGCAAGGGATCAGCTATAACCAAACTTGTTCCAATATTTAACTTCACAAAATAAACCTCATCTAGAACCAATACTCAACCATAAACAAATACAACGAGAATAATCATAATCTTACCCAACACTGAGAATCAACAACTTAGGCATTTGTAGTACTTATTAAGAACACAAAGATTTCAATTTAAGAGTGCTTGACAAAGACGTATAAATACTCATAGCCACACCTATACGTCATATACCACACTAACACATATTAAATAAAGCACAATAGCTATTCCTTCAAGCTAAGGTTAGGCCAAACACTTACCTCGAATTTTCACGACCAACTTAAGCCTCAAACATCGCTTTTCCTTTATAATTCACCTCCAAATTACTTATATCTAGTCCAAATTCATTTAAAAATATCAATAAATGCTAATGAATTCATACCCAATGCTTAATTATATATTTTCTATCATTTTTCTCAAAAGGTAAAAAATTAACCTTGGGCCCGCTTGATCAAAACTCGAGGTTCGAACCAAAGACCGATCATCTATTCACCCCCAGCCCAAATATGCAATTAATTTCGAAATTCCACCCAAAAATAAGGTCTAAATTCCAATTATTCAAAAAGCTCTAACTCTACCCAAATCCACAATTTCTACCATAAAAACCTGAGATTTTTGGATGAAGATTGATGAAATGCAATAGGAAATATAAAGAAAAAGGGTTAGAATCATATACCAATGCTTTAGGGAAGAACTTGTCTCTTGCAAATCGCTTCAATGCTTTTTAGTTTTGAAAATATGAAGTAAATGGATTCTGCCCGTTTTTATCTACTATTTTAAAAATGACTGGGCGGGCCTGCATCGCGTTCGCGATATGCCTGTCGCGCTCGCGATGGGTCATGCCTATATGGCCTTTGCGTTCGCGTTCAAAGGCTTGCGTTTGCGAAGCTTCAACTTTTCTTGTCTTCATGTTAGCGGTCAAGTGGTCGTATTCGCGTAGAACAATTTGAATCCTCCCCCCGGCCCACTACCCTACGCATTCGCGAGAGCATGAACGCGTTTACAAAGGGTAATCCCCCCCCCCCCCCACGTTCACATCCCGAGCTTCGCGTTTGTGAAGAACAAACGGGCCCTTGAGTAAACTTTCTTGAAGCGTTCACGAATGAAGCCATGCAAACGCAATGAACAAAATCTCTGTTCATGTGAGACAACAAAACCAGCAACCTTTCTAAGTTTAAAAACATCTCAATATCTATCCGAAACTCACCCGAGCCATCAAGGCTCCAAACCAAACAAGCATACTAACCCAACAACATTATATGGTCTTACTCGTGTGATCAAATATCCAAAATAACACTTTTTAACAATGAATTTAGTGTTAGAATCAAAGAAGAATTCCCAAGAACTCTTAAGTTCAAATTTTAACAACCGAGGGTCCGATTCACATGATTTAAAGTCCGTTTCTCACAAAATTTTTGAGGCTCAACCTAAATACCATATAAGACTTGTACCAGGCTCCGGAACCAAAATACAGGCCCGATACCATCAATTTCAAATACATCCAAATTTCTAAAAACTCTTAAAATCTTAGTTAAATGATTTTCTTCAAAAATTCATTTCTCAGGCTTGGGATCTTGGAATTCCAGGCATACTCTAAGTCCCATATTATTCTACGGACTCTCCAAGACCGTCAAAATCATAGGTCCGGGTCCGCTTACGCAAAATATTGACCGAAGTCAACTTAAAATTAATTTTAAAGGCCAAATTAGCATTTTCATCAAATGTTTATATAAAAGCGTTCCGGATATATGCCAAGACTGTGCATGAAAATAGAGGTGAGATAAAAGGAGTATTTTAAGGCCTCGAAACACAAAATTTACTTGTAAATCAAGTGATGACCTCTTGGGTCATCACATCGACTTACGATCACCACGTAGTTTTCATAACATGCTCACTTATTCTAACACAGAGGTCAAAGATTTTACCTTACCTACGCAAATCATGTGGTCTCACACAAACATTAGAGAGTAGTTCCATACACGATTCAATTCAAGAATAACTAGGAACTAAAGATTGAAATAATTCACTCACTCTCAAAATTAAGATTCATGTGCCATAAAAGACGTAGCATAGGCTTGCTTGTAGTGTAATACTCTACTAATTGAGCTCAATCAGTCAAGGATTAAGTAGGAGTTAGTTTATTTGTAGTGTACGTTACGGTATGGGTAGGATAGATTTGGATATAGTCACTACATCTTCCTGAGCACTTTAATACATGCATATTAATATAGTAAACTGTAAACCCCACACTTATGTTGAACCAAATCCCAACCTGTAACGACCCAACTAGTTGTTTTGAGGCTTTTGCACTTTGATAGCCAGTTCTCGGGCATGACTTGCCTCGTGTAAGGTATTATGACTGATGTAGATTGTTGGTTTTGGTTTTCAGGAAAATCAGAATGAATTTGAAGGAAGAGTCTTAGTTGAAAGCTTTGAATTTGAAAGGTTTGACCAATAGTTGACTTATTTGTATATGAGACCGGATCGGGATTTTTATTATTTGGTTAGATTCGATGGGTGTTTTATGACTTAGGAGCGCGATCGTAATGTATTATGGAAGTCGGTGGAGGGATTTGGCTTGAATTGGCAAAGTTAATACCGGTTAATATGTGAGATTTTGATACAAGAGTCATAATGGAATTCTGAGAGTTTTGTAGCTTCATATGTCATTTGCAATGTGTGTGCAAAATTTCAAGTCATTCGAACGTCGTTTGCTCGGGTTTTTGGTTGAAAGAGTAATTCGGAAGTTTTAAAAATTTTAAGCTTGAATCCGAGGATGATTCAATGTTTTGATGTTATTTTGAACATTCTGAAGGTCGAAACAAGTTTGAATGATATTATGGGGTGTGTTTTCATATTTGGTCGGGGTCCCATGAGGCCCGAATATGTTTTCGAGGAGTTTTTGGAAGATTTTGCCGTTTTGAGAGTAAGCATATAATGATCTAAAGGTCCATTTTTATTTCTAGAGAGAGAAATTTAATTTCGAGACTTCTGAAATTTTGATAATGAATTATAAGAGTGATCTGAAAAGTTTGGTTTAATTTCATGAAGTCGTGATTGGGATTTTTATGCAAAACATGAGTTAATTATTTACCGAACAAAATGGGTATCGCAGTGAGCAAACGAGCTCTGAGTTGAGTTTTGATTGAAGGAATATGTTCGTATCATTATTTTTGACTCATAAGAACAATGAATCATCAAATTTCGAGTTCGTATGATGGAGTTAGAGCCTTTTTAGTGAAATTAAAGACTGTTGTTGCATCAGATCTGTTGTGCACCTTTTAGCGACCAGATTTGGCACTTTTAGCGACCAGATTTCGCTTTTTGCGACTAGTTTCGAGTGTATTAGTGTTGTTCTATTTCTTTTAGGCTCATTTTGATATTTTTTTTGGGAAAGAACACGGGTTGGGGCGATTGTTTAGCAAAAAATTATGGGAAATCTTGAGGTAAGTCACTTGTAATTATATGTACTCCATAATATTGAATTATCATTGAATAATTCGACTAGATTACATATTTTTGAGGTGTAAATTGTGGATTTGGATTTAGGGATTTGAAAATAAGATTTGAAGATTTGGAGGCCGAATTTTTATCGGAATTTAGTAATTTTGGTATAGTTGGACTCGTGGTTGAATGGGTTGTCGGATTTTGTGATTTTTTTTGAATTCCAAGATGTAGGTCCAGCGGACGGGTTTGAGCAATTTTAGAATTTTGATTTTAATTAAATATTTTAAAGTGGGCTTCATTCCCTTAGCATATTTTAATGATTATGTACTAATTGTGGCTGGATTTAGAGCATCCAGAGGTCGATTCGTGCGGGCGATTCATCGCGGGCTAGAGTTTGGATTGGATCGAGGTGAGTAATGATTGTAGATGATATCCTGCGAGTTTGAAGCCCCGGATCACACATTGTACTGCTATATTAAGGCGAGACACGCGCTAGATGATGAGTTAGGGGTCATTTTCTACTGGGGATTATGACTTGGTCCGTCCCGATTGATGATTTTACGGCATATTTGACTGAAACTTATTTGTTATTACTATGATTTGGGATGATTGTCATATTTGAGTTTCGTGCCAATTATTTGAACACATTCGGGTATGGTTGTCGATATTTCCTCACTATTATGACTTTATACTAGAATGCAGTTATGTATTTTCGTTGTTTTCAATAATCAGCCAAGGTTATTTTCTCTTAAAAACTTGAAATGATATTTTCAATAATATTTTTGGGCTGAGCAACATATTTTATTGATGCCCGAGGGACTTATATGACTTTTAATTGAGTAAGGCCGAAAGCCTGTGTTATGAGGATACTTTTGGATCGGGTTGCATCCCGCAACAATGTTATACTGGTACTGATATGATTCTAAGGGCCTAGACTTGATGCCAAGAGATGACTCGATATTGCGCTTGGTGGCCCCTCGTGGAGTCTGCTCACCCCCAGTGAGCACCATCGACATTAAATGGATCGGACTGCATGCCGTAGCGATATGTGGATCGGGCTGCACGCTATTGCAGTACTGGTACTATTTTTATGTGTTTGATTCATTTCATTTGTCCGTCATTATCTGTTTTTTGTGTTACTTCATGCAATATCTACCTGATTTCCTAGCATTACCTGATAATTAAGTGTTGTGCCCGAGGGACGAATTTCTATGTTTATCTGTACTATTTGTTTACATTCTTTTGCGTAATCACTGAAAAAGTCATTTTCAAAAGAGGTTTAAACTGAGCCAAGATATTTCCAAAGATTTCACAAATTCACTGTTTTTCTCAAAAAGCGTTTCACTACTTCTATACAGCACGATGATTTGTTATATGTGATTTCTTACTGCTCAATTATTATTTACCTTTATTACTCACTGAGTTGGAGTACTCACTTTACACCTTGCATCTCATGTGCAGACGCAAGTATTTATTCACCCCGGTAGCGGGTTTTGGCTGATTGGAGGCAGAGCTATAGGAGTTTGGTGAGGTGATTTACAGTGTTCGCAGCACCACTCCTCTTTCTATTGTTCACTATTTCTGTTCATTGTATTTTTAGACCTTATAGTTGTATTTACACTCTTATAGATGCTCTTGACTTATGACACCTCAGTTTGGGCTGTGTTGGGTTGTGCTTTCGTTAATTATATCATTAAATCATATTTAAATTGTTTATTAGTGTTTAACTTTTTTTGAAAAGGTGATATGGGTTTGTTGGCTGGTCTTGTCTTCACGAGAGGCGCCGTCATGATCGGGGCGGGGTTTTGGTCGTGACAAGTTGGTATCAGAGCCTAGGTTACATAGGTCTCACGAGTCTTGAGAATGTTTAGTAGAGTCTTGCGGACCAATGCGGAGACATCTGTATTTATCCTCGGGAGGCTACAGAACCTTTAGGAAAACTTCTCATTCTTGAATTCTTATCGTGCGTCCTTGATTCAGCTTGAAAAGTAACTCGTTGAATTCCTTCCATGCGTTCGTATGCGCACATGAGCGTTCAATATCAGATGTGCCTTGATAGCTTGTTATTCCCCAATTGAGGGGGCGAGATGTGATCTCTGTGAGTTGATGTTGGACCAGTTTGAAGGACTTAAGGCCATATCTTCGCCTATGGATTGAGCACCGAGGTGTTGATTGTGTGAGCAAGTGTTTTGAACTTATACGTTCGGTAGTGCCCTATTGGTATAAGTAATGACTAGATAGCTGCATGATGAGTATGTTATGACTGCAAAATATATTCAGTGATTTGAAAACGATGAGAAGGGTTTGTTGGAGGATAATTGAACCATTAAGTGTTTGATTCCCATTGTGATTGGATGTGTAGCCCCAAGTTATATGTGCTTGAATAACCTTTTCATGTCTCCTAGTAAGGAGTGGAGTAAATTTCATGTTGTGTATGAGTTCAGACTTAGGGAAACTAAGTGACTGTGTAATGTGTGGAAGGTATACATAAATGTTAGATTAAGGTGAAGCAGGTGGGTTATCTCATGCGGGGTGTTTTGAAGTGGTGTGATCCTTATGTATTTTGTTAGAAGATATATTTACAAGTGAAATATACATGTTGAAATTTAAATTTTTGGTTGCTCAAGAGAATGGATTTAGCTACTACGAGGGTGAATGCGAGATTTGCAGAAGCTATGAAGTATCATATGGCCTGTGTTCCACGAGCTTATGAAGGATTGAGTTAATCTCACTATGGTATTATTGCAACAATAAAGTATATGTGTTATGAGTTATTGTGTGTGTTTTTATCAATGGCTTTGAGCTAAGTGGGGGAGTTTGCTATTGATTAGCTGATTGCTCGGTTATGTGCTATGTTGGTTTCGATTTGAGGCGTGTGGTGAATCAGCTCTGGTTGTGGATATTGAGCCCGAGGATGGATCGAGTAAAAAGAAAATTTTGACTAAGAAAAGGTTATGTGATGCAATGTCAGAAGTGCCAATGAGGCACTGGTTGTTCAGTTTTGTTGAATGAGTTAAGTGTAGTCTGAATAGAATGAATGAATCTCGAGAATGGTTCTAATGTGTTCACGATGCTTCAAGTAACAATTGGGTTTGAAACCGAGTTTTCATTGTAAGAGTTCAAGATGTGTGGTATTTCTATGTTAAATATGGGATTCTATGTATCCGTATTAGGAAAGTAAAGGTAACAGATTTAGATTCGCAGGAAGTTCTTCAAAGTAAAATGTTTTGGAATGTGGTGCTACAGTAAGAGAGAGAGTATCAAGTTGGAAAATGAAATAGAAGGAAATTTAGATAGAAGGAGTAGATTGACAGTAGGCGGAGTCGATATGGTAAGGATATGATTAATCCCTTATGTGTGTTCGAGGCAATGAGATCTTTCAGGTATTTTGTAGCGATGCTCTTAGGATTTGATGGCTTGCTTAGATTGATCGAGTTAGAAGAATTCAGCCCTGACAAGTCAGATTTGTGCAAGGGGAACATAGAGAGTTTTTGATAGTTTTTGCCATGGTTTGGAGGTGTATACTTTTGATGGGCATGCGGAGCATGTGATATATATTGATTTTCTTCTAGATGAGATGAATGTAAAGTTCTTGACTAGTGAGTACGTAGATGTTTGTGGCTCGAAAGGGATATGATGTTCTCTCGGTTCTTCCTGGAGTGGTACGGTTATGTGGTATGTTGTGTTAGATTGAGATTTGCATGTGTAAGTTCACGATTCAGATTGGAATGGAAGGTCACAAATTCTTAGGTGGCACGAGCGGTTTCAGATGGTTTGAGAAATGATCTTAAGATGATTAAGGAAATGGTAACGCTAATTGAGGTGATTTGATGAGGGTATATGTTTCAAAAAGAGGAAATGTAGTTAAGTTGATGATACCTTGGTAGTATTGCAGCACCAAAGAATCTTGGAGTATCTCTCGTGGGATGATTGTGTACAAGAGGTGAGTTGTATATATGAGAGTAGCACAATTGGGATCAGATATGGTGATTCTTGTGTTTATGGACTTGGAGACTGGAAGTTCTCATATACAGGTCAACTTGTGGGTGTAGAAGGCAAATGTGGGTAAGTTAGTCAGATATTAGTATGTCCTATGATCCAATCAGTGTGGACCTTCAAAGGATTATTTATCCGTTGTGTGTATCCAGAGTTGATGTGTGTTTCATTGGTATGGGTATGTGTCCGGCATCGAGACGGTTTTGTTGATTTCGAGTTGTTGTTTGCGAAGGATGTGTTGATTCGGTTGTTTGAACTATTAGTAATTGGGGATCTATGAGTTGTCTTTCTGTGTTGTGAGACGTTATGATCTGTTGGGTATAGGCACCTATGGTGCGGGTCTATCGGAGTTTCATAATGGAAGTCGAGCGGGAACAGTAATTGGGAGTTGCTCGACAAATGGCGTATCAGATATATTCTATTGGATTTCCATGGTGTATGTCATCTGTTTCACCATGGGCATAATGATTTGCTTTTGTCCAGACATCAATTGTGTGTGGCTGCCGATTTCAAACATAGTGATCTGGGGTGTTTCATGTGGAGCGGTGTTTGGATAGGATCTCGCGTTGTAGCAAAGTTATGTGGAAACATGACTTGGCGAGTTAGATTCGTGTGTTCTTTCGAGTTTTGTGATGGTACTGGTGAGCTTGAGTTACAGTTCTTTCATTATAGTCAGTTGCATTATGTGAGTATGTTTGGATTTTTTCTTATTGGTGCGCGGACTATTCAAGTTGTGGCTTTAGCCTGTCTTGATGTGTCATGTCAACAAAGTAATTATGTTGGAGTAGACGAGATCTCTAGGGTTTATAATAAATACAAATAGATTTTATTTAAGCATATTTGAGGGATAAATATCGAGGTTCGGTTCAAAATTTTCTATGGTCCTTGCCAAAGGAGAAGAAGCCTCATGGATGGTTGATTTGAGAAAGCAGTTATGGTTTATTGCGTGTTTCTGTTATCATCGGCAGTAAATGGAAGTGTTGGAATGAGACCTTAGTTGGTAAGGGATTTTTTGTAAGAATTCGATTTTTAGGTGCACCTGCTATGATTTGAAGTTATCGGTGCGAGTGTTTGAGTTATGTGGTGTATCATGTGATTGTGTCTGAGATAGAAAATATGGGTTGTTACAGCTTGTTCTGACTTATTCGCAGTATAAATGTGAGATTCTGAAAGCATTGAGGATTCTAGAAGCAGAAATGTGGTTCTATGGTTTATGGACTAGGATGGATTTTGAAATTTTAGTTATTTTGCGTTATCGGACTTATATGAGATAGGATGACGTGTGATCACCCCCCGGTACATGCATGGTAAAGTTATTCAGGTATTGGTTGTCTTTTAGAACAACTCTGGGTATGTTCGAGGACGAACATGTGTTTAAGTGAGGGAGGATGTAACAACCCAACCAATCATTTTGAAGCTTTTGAACTTTGATTGCCACTTCTCGTGCATGACTTGACCCGTGTGAGGTATTATGACCGATGTAGATCATTGATTTTGGTTTTCAGGAAAATCGGAATGAATTTGAAGGAAGAGTCTCTGTTGAAAGCTTTGAATTTGAAAGGTTTAACCAAGAGTTGACTTATTTATATATGAGCTCGGATCGGTATTTTTAGTATTTTTTCTAGCTTCATTGCGTGATTGATGACTCAGGAGCGCGATCGAAATGCATTTTGGAAGTTCATGGAGGGATTTGACTTGAATTGGCAACGTTAGTAATTTGGCGAATTCCGTTTAATAGGTGAGATTTTGATCCGAGATTCAGAATGGAATTCCGAGAGTTGATATTGCTTCAAAATGTCATTTGTGATGTGTGCGCGAAATTTCAGGTCATTCGGACATCGTTTGCTCGGGTTTTTGATCGAAAGAGTAATTCATTAGTTTTGAAAATTTTAAGCTTGAATCCGAGGGTGATTCGATGTATTGATGTTATTTTGAACATTCATATGGTTGGAACCAGTTTGAATGATATTATGGGGTGTGTTTGCATATTTGGTCAAGGTCCCATGAGGCTCAGATAAGTTTTGGAGAAGTTTCTGGAAGATTTTGCCGTTTTGGGAATAAGCATGTAATGATCCAAAGGTCCATTTTAAGTTCTAGAGATCGAAATTTAATTTCGAGACTTCCAAAATTTTAACAAAGAATTATAGGAGTGATCTGGAAAGTTTGGTTTAACTTCATCAAGTCGCGGTTAGGTTTTTGATGCGAAATATGAGTTAATTATTTAGTAAGAGAAATGGGTATTGCACTAAGCAAACGAGCTCCGAATTGAGTTTTTGGATTGAACGAATATGTTAGTATCATTATTTGTGACACAGAGGAATATGAATTATCAAATTCCGAGTTCGTATGATAGAGTTGGAGCCTTTTTAGCGAAAATAAAGATTGTTGGTGCATCAGATCTGGTGTGCACCTTTTATCGACCAGATTTTGCACTTTTAGCGACAAAATTTGGCTTTTAGCGACAAAATTTGGCTTTTAGCGAACAAATTCGAGTGCATTAGTGCTGTTATGTTCTTTTTTTGCTCATTTTGATGTTTTTGTGTGAAAGAACATGGGTTGGGGCCATTTTTTATCAGGAAATTACGGAAAATCTTGAAGTAAGTCACTTGTAATCATTTGTACTCCATAATATTGAATTATCATTGATTAATCCGACTAAATTACATGTTTTTGAGGTGTAAATTAGGGATTTAGACCTAGGGATTTGAAAATAAGATTTGAAGATTTGATGGCCAAATTTTTATTGAAATTTAGTAATTTTGGTATTGTTGGACTCGTGGTTGAATGGGTGTTTGGATTTTTTTATATTTTAATTCCTAGACATGGGCCTGGGACCGGGTTTGAGCAATTTTGGGATTTTGACGTTAAATTAGATATTTTCAAGTGGGCTTCGTTCCCTTTGTATAATGATTATGTACTGATTGTGGCTAGATTTGGAGCATCCAGAGGTCGATTCGTGCGGGCGAGGCATCGCGGGTTAGAGTTTGGACCGGATCAAGGTGAGAAATGATTGTAAATGATATCTTGAGGGTTTGAAACCCCTGATTGCACATGGTAATGATATATTAAGGTAAGACACCCGCTAGATGATGAGTGCAGGGTTATTTTCTACTGGAATTGTGACTTGGTCCGTCCTGATTGATAATTTTATGGCATATTTGACTGAAACTAATTGGTTATCATCATGATTTTGGCTGATTTTTGGGATTTGTGCCAATTATTTGAACCCCTTCGGGGATGGTTGTCGATATTTCCTCACTGTTTTTATTTTATACTTGAACTCAGTCATGTATTTTTGCTATTTTCAAAACTCAGCCAAGGTTATTTTTGCTTAAACACTTGAAATGATATATTTCCAATACTATTTTTGGGTTGAGCAACATACTTTACCGATTTCCGAGGGGATTATGTGATTTTTGATTGAGTAAGGTCGAGAGCCTGTGTTGTGAGGATACTTTTGGATCGGGCTGCATGCCGCAACAGTGTTATACTAATACTGATTTGAGGTCGAGGGCCTACACTTGATGCCACGAGATGGATTGATATTGCACTTGGGCCATAACGGGCCCCTCCCGGAGTCTGCACACCCCCAGTGAGCATCGTCGACGTTAAATGGATCGCGCTGCACGCCGCATCGATATGTGGATCGGGCTGGATGTCGCAGCGGTATATTTTTATATGTTTGCTTCATTTCATTTTCCTGCCATTATCTGTTGTCTGTGTTACTTCATGCAATATCTACCTGATTTCCTGGCATTAATTGATAACTGAGTGTTGTGCCCGAGGGGCGAATGTCTGTGCTTATCTGCACTATTTGTTTGCATTCTTTTGTGTAATCATTGAATAAGTCATTTTCAAAAGAGGTTTAAACTAAGCCAAGATATTTCCAAAGATTTCACAGTTTCACTATTTTTCTCAAAGGGCTTTTCGCTGCTTCTATACATCATGATGATCTGTTATACGTGATTTCTTACTGCTCATTTATTATTTTTCATTATTACTCATTGAGTTGGATTACTCACCTTACTCCCTTCACCTCGTGGGCATATGCAGGTATTTATTCACTCGGTAGCAGGTTTTAGCTGATTGGAGGCACAACTATAAGAGTTTAGTGACGTAGCTGCCAGCGTTCGCAGCACCACTCCTCTTTCTGTTGCTCAATATTTCTGTTTAGTGTATTTTTAGACCTTATAGTTGTATTTACACTCTTGTAGATGCTCGTGACTTGTGACACCCCGATTTGGGCTGTGTCGGGTTGTGCTTCCGTTAATTATATCATTAAATCATATTTAAACTGTTTATTAATGTTTAACTATTTTTGAAAAGGCGATATGGGTTTGTTGGCTGGCCTTGTCTTCACGAGAGGCACCATCATGACCGAAGCGGCATTTGGGTCGTGACACAACCTTCATTCATAATAGCATTAAGCTCACAATATATTTAAGCACAAACAAGATGAGAACTGCTACTAGCATGGAATCAATTTTTTCTTTTCTAAGTTTTGATTTTTTATCAAACTCTTTTTTTTTCAATTCTCAACAAGTGGCTCTCACAATTTTTTAAACAATGCACCTTTCTCCTTTTATATAGCTACATTCAAAAGCTCAACCATACCTTACTTAGCTTTTACAAGCTCATAAAAAATCAAGTGCTCAAGAGAATTAAAATGTTCAACTAGATAGACAATTCAAAAAAAGGCGATTAGGCTTGAATTGCGGCTGCCAAAGAAATTGTTATGACCCGACCCATCATCACGTGATTTACCGCCCCATTTCCCCATCTTATGTTTCTATGTGCTTCATCATCAGTATTTGAGGTGATCGAGTCGAATTGGATTGGGTTTAGATGGAAATGAGACACTTAGTCTCTTTAAGGAAGGCTTGTTTTGGAAAGGTCAATCGGATGTTGACTATTGAGTTAGAGGGATCAGATGTGATTTCTTGTATTGGCGAAGTTAGTATTTTGGTGAATTCCGATTCGTAGGTGAGATTTTGATCCGGGGGTCGAAATGGAATTTCGAGAGTTGCACTAGCTTCGTTAAGTGATTTTGGATGTGTGTGCAAAATTTCAGATCATTTGGAGGTGTTCTGGTTGGGTTTTTTATCAAATGCGTATTTCGGAAGTTTTTAAGAAAATAGGCTTGAATATGATATAATTTAAAGGTTTTGGTGTTGTTTGTGGTGTTTTGATGATTGGAACAAGTTTGAATGATGTTTTAGGATGGTTTGACACTTTTGGTTGAGGTTCCGGGGCCCTCGGGGTAATTTGGGATGGTCAATCAGACCAATCTTGGTTTTTGAAAGTTGAAGATTTCAAGTGAGTGTTATAGAACATTTTTGTTCTCTGTGATCTCAGGAGGCAAATTACGATCTCATAGAAGGTTTTAGAAGGTTGTTCTGATTGCTCAATGCGATCTCAGAGTAGTGTATGCGATCGTGTAGGTTTGATTGGTGAAGCAGTGCGATCCCATTAAAGGGGTCGCGTTTGCATAGGCCATTTTGGAGGCCTTGGAAAGTTGAGCTATGCAATCGCAGAGGCTTGGATACGATCGCATAGAGTAAAATCTGGGATGACAGAAGGGTTTTAATAACATTTCATCCGTGACCCAAGTCCTATTTCCACCATTTTTGAGTACTCTTGAGAGCTTTTGACGAGGATTAAAGAGGTTTTAACTGGAAATCGATTGGAGTGAGTCCTATAGCCTAGAAACATTATTTAACTATGGATTCAATACTTAAATTCATGGAAATTTGATTAAAGAGGGAAGAATGAGGGCTTGACTTTTTGAATGAAAATTTGGGGTTTAAGAGAGCATTTGAGCTCGGATTTTGGTAAATTTGATATGTATAGACTCGTGGCAAGATAAGAAATATGGTGATGTGAATTTTTTGATTTTACGAGAAGTGGGTCAAGGCTCGATTTTGCCAACTTCGTGGTTTTCAATATTTTTTGAGTCTTTTCTATTGGGTTGTATTCCCTTAGAATATTGTAACGTATTCCTTGTGGTTTTGATTAGATTCGACGCTCGAGGAGGTTGATTTGCGAGGCTAGTGAGTAGTGAGCTTGAGGTGAGTAATGGTTATAGCTGATGTTTTGAGGGTTTGAAACTCCGAATTTGCACAACTTGGTGCTATATTGAGATGAGACACACACTATATGACGAGCGTGGGGTTTGTTACTACTAGGGATTAAGAATCGGTCCATCCCGTTTGATGACTCTACTGTACTTTTGAATGAAACTTAATTAATATCATTAAATTCTCGGTTAGTTGCCATGTTTTGGGCCTTGTCCCGATCTGTAGAATCCTTATGGGGAATTTGTACTGGTTGACCTCACTTTACTTGTCGAAATCATACCGTCAGCCATGTTCTTAACTGATAAACATAATATGAACCGGCTTTAGAAATTGGTAAATCTTAATGAGAATAACATGTGTTTGGGAACCCCATCTTATCTTTGTGTGCCCGATCAGCCAAGTCTACATTGACTTAGAGGGGTCGAGAACCCCATTGTGAGGGTATTTGATATGCAATGGATCGGGCTGCACGCCACAGTAGTATATATATTTATACGGATCGGACTGCACGCTGCACTAGTATATCATATAGATCGTACTTCACGCCGCAGTAGTATATCATATAGATCGTACTTCACGCTGCAGTAGTATAGCACTTGGGCTGAAGGATCCCCTCTGGAGTCTGTACACCTCCAGTGAACGCAGTCGACTATTATTATTTGATCGGGCTGCATGCCACAACAGTATATATATATATATATATATATATGGATCGGGCTGCGCGCCGCAATAATATACCATGTGGATCGTGCACGCCGCAATAGTATAATTATGAATTCAGTTATCGTGAGAAGTAAATGAGATGAATACTGGCTTAAGGGATTTTTAACTGAATTCTTCATTCAATTGCTATTTTAATGTTCTTACTATTTTAATATAGAACAGCGTAGTGTTTTTATGATCTTTCTTTGCGTCAATCATTATTTATTGCTATTACTCACTGAGTCAGAGTACTCACTTTACTCCCTGCATCATGTGTGCAGATACAGGTATCCCAGAGGCATAGTTTGAGTTTTTGCGGCTGTCCATATTATCACCGGAGTTAATAAGGTAGCTGCAAGGCGCCCGCAGGACTCGATTCCTCTCCTTACTCTTTTTACTTTCCACATTCTAGACAATTCTATGTAGAGGTTGCTACTCATACTTGTATTAGAGGATCTTGACTCGTGACACCAGATCGATGGCATTTGTATTGCTATTTTTGTGGGTATCAGTAATATTTTATCTACTGTTACAGAGTTTTAATTTGGCATTAAATCCTGTTAATTGGTAAAGGATTCTACATAAGGGATTGAGAGTAATGAATTGGTCGGGCTTGCCTAGCATTGTGTTGGGCGCCATCACGATCGGGATTGGGGTCGTGACAAGTTGGTATCAGAGCCTAGGTTACTCGGTCTCGCGAGTCATGAGCTAGTTTAGTAGAGTCTCGCGGATCGGTACGGAAACGTCTGTACTTATGCTCGGGAGGCTGAAGAATCTTTAGGAAAATTCCACATTCTTGAAATTCTTGTCGCGCGAACTTGTTGATCCAAATACTAAATTTCTCTTTATTCTATTCTCTCACAGAGCCGGAAGAACACCAGTACCACCTACTGAGTCTACCCGAGACCATATACGCGGTCGTGGTCGTGGTAGAGGCAGAGCAGCAATGACATCACCTGTGGATCCTTTAGTTTCCCCAGCTCAGGATCAGGCTCCAGCAGCACCAGTGCAGACACCAGCTGTGTCCATTATGATACCGGTTCTCTTGGAGACACTGGCCTAGATATTGACAAATTCTACGGGCCTAACACATGTGGTTTTAGCCACCACATCAGCAGCAACTACTTCACAGGCTGGGGGAAGCAATCAGACCCCCACTGCTCGCACACCTGAGCAAGTAGTGCAGGGATTACAGACTCCAGAGGCACCTCCAGCTCAGCCAGTGGTACCAGTTTAGGAGTACATGGTTTTAGTTACGCCATATGATGAGCAGCGTCATCTCGAGAGGTTCAGTACGCTTCAACCTCCTTCTTTCAGTGGTGCTCAGGGCGAGGAAGTCATCGTTTTCTCGATAAGTGTCAGCGTATGCTTCGGACAACGACGATTCTTGAGTCAAGTGGTGTGCCTTATACGATATTTTAGTTTACTGGAGCAGCCTTCACTTGATGGGAGGCGTATGAGAGGCGTAGGCCGGCAGGTGCAACACCTTTGAGTTGGCAGGAGTTCTCCACTCTCTTCTTGGAAAAGTGGATACTGCACTCTTAGAGGGAGGAGATACGTAGACAGTTTGAGTGGCTTCGCCAGGGAGATATGACTGTGTCTCGGTATGAGGTAAGATTTTCTAAGTTAGCTCGTCATGCTTCATGGATAGTTCCAACTGATCGGAGGAGGATTAAGAGGTTTGTGGATGGTCGTAATTATTACCTTCGTATTCTGATGACTCGAGAGAGATTTATGGGTATTTCCTTTGAGGATGCTGTTGATATTGCTCGTGATGTTGAGATGGCTCGCCGTCAGGATAAGGAGGAGAGGGAGGCCAAGAGGCCTTGAGGTTCTGGTAGTTTTAGTGGAGGTCCTTCCAGGGGCCACTTCCAGCAGGGTCAGACCCGCTTAGTCAACTCGACCTGAGTACCGAGGTGGATCTTCTGGCCATGGTTATCAAGGTTCTCATCAAGGTCAGCCATCTCTCATTGCTCTTCTTGTATAGAGTTTGTCTCGTGCTCCATCTGCGCAAGGTTCTTCCAGGCCGAGTTCATCAGCCATCTACTATGGTGCGAGGGGTTCCTTTTAGTCCTAGTTCCCAGCACCCGGGAGTTGTTATGAGTGTGGAGAGCTCGGGATATGCGGAGGGAGTGTCCTCGTTGTGTTGCTAGCTCATTTCTTTAGAGGGGTCAGTCCTAATCATTTGGCCCAATTTCTTCGGCACTCACCCCGCCAGGTAGGGGTAATGGTCAGGCAACTAGGGGTTGCCCTACAGGGGAAGGCTGATCGGGCAGAGGTCAGGCTTATTTTTATGCTCTTCAGGGTAGGACAAATGCTATTGCCTCGGATGCGGTTATCACGTGTATTATTTCAGTCTGCCATTGGGATGCCTCAGTCTTATTTGATCCCAGTTCCACCTATTCCTATGTGTCTTCATATTTTGCTCATCATTTGGCTATTACTCGAGGATGTCTTGCCTTACATGTTCATGTATCAACCCCGGTGGGTGATACTATTGTTGCAGACCATGTATATAGGCCGTATTTGGTGACTATAGTGGGTCTGGAGACCCGAGTTAATTTGATCATGGTGGACTTTGATGTTATTCTAGGCATGGATTGGTTGTCTCCATGTCATGCTATTATAGACTGTCATGCTAAGACAGTCACTTTGGCGATGACGGGTGTTCCGAGGATCAAGTGGCGCGGTGTGGTTGATTATGTCCCTAGTAGAGTGATTTCTTTCCTGAAGGCCCAACGTACGATTGGGAAGGGTTGCCTTTCATATTTAGCCTTTGTGCGGGATGTCGGAGCCGAGACTTCTAGTATTGATTCTGTTACAGTTGTGAGAGAGTTTCCCGATGTTTTTACCACAGACCTGTCGGGCATGCCACTGGACACTCAGCCCATTTCCATTCCACCATATTGTATGGCACCAGCGAAGCTGAAAGAGTTGAAGGAGAAGCTTTAGGAATTCCTAGATAAGGGTTTCATTCGGCCTGGTGTGTCACCGTGGGGTGCGACTATCCTATATGTGAAGAAGAAAGATGGAACAATGAGTATGTGCATTGATTACAGGCAGTTGAACAAAGTAACAGTGAAGAACAAGTATCCCCTGCCTCGTACTAATGATTTATTCGTCCTGCTTCAGAGAGCGAGGGTGTTCTCCAAGATTGATCTCCATTTGAGTTATCACCAGTTGAAGATTAGGGATTCAAATATTATGAAGACTGCTTTCAGGACCAGATATGGGCACTATGAGTTTCTTATCATGTCTTTCGGGCTGACTAATGCCCCAGCAGCATTCATGCATTTGATGAATAGTGTATTTTGGCCGCATCTAGATTCATTATTATTGGTTTTATTGATGATATTCTAGTGTACATGCGTATCCAGGAGGAGCACACACAACATTTACGAGTAGTATTACAGAGATTGTGGAAGGTGAAGCTTTATGCAAAGTTCTCCAAGTGTGAGTTTTGGCTTGGGTCAGTGTCTTTCTTGGGACATGTGGTGTCTAGCGAGGATATTCAAGTCGACCCGAAGAAGATAAAAGTGGTACATAGTTGGCCCAGACCAACCTCAGCCACAGAGATTCGTAGTTTCCTCAGTTTGGTGGGTTATTATCGCCGGTACGTTCAGGTTTTTCACCTAATTCCCCTCCGTTGACTAAATTGGCTCAGAAGGGTGCTCCGTTTGTATGGTCGGACGAGTGCGAGAAGAGCCTTCAGAAGCTCAGGACAACTTTGACCGCAACTCCAGTATTGGTGTTACCATCCGCTTCAGGTTCTTATACTTTCTATTGTAATGCTTCGAGAGTTGGGATTGGTTGTGTGCCGATGCAGGAGGGTAGAGTGATTCATATGTTTCTTGTTAGTTGGAGCCCCACGAGAAGAACTACCTTGTTCATGACTTAGAGTTGGCTTCTATAGTTCATGCTTTCAAGATTTGGAGGCACTATTTATATGGCGTATCTTGTGAGGTGTTCACCAATAATCGAAGTCTTCAAATTTGTTCAAACAAAAAGATCTTCATTTTAGGCAGCGAATGTGGTATTAACATTTTGTATCACCCAGGGAAGGCCAATGTGGTGGCCGATGTGTTGAGCTTGAACGCGGTTAGAATGGAGAGTTTGGCATACAGTCTAGTTGGGGAGAGGCCCTTTGTAGTTGATGTTCAAGATTTGGCCAATCAGATGGTGAAGTTAGATATTTCAGAGCCTAGTCAGGTGTTGGCTTGTGTGGTTTCTCGGTCTTCATTGTATGACCGCATCATAGAGGGACAGTATGATGATCTATATTTGCTTGTCCTTATGGATGTTGTCAGGGATGTAACCATTGATTAGGATGGTGTGTTGAGGATGCAGGGCCGTATTTGCGTGCCCAATGTAGATGGGCTTCAAGAGTTGATATTGGAGGAGGCCCATAGCTTGCGGTATTCCATTCATTCGGATGTCCCGAAGATGTATCAGGATTTGAGCAAGCACTAATGGTGGAGAAGGATGAAATAAGATATAGTAGGGTTTGTGGCTCGGTGTCTCAACTATCGGCAGGTAAAGTACGAGTATTAGAGACCGGGTAGTGTACTTTAGCGGATGATTATTCCCGAGTGGAAGTGGGAGAGAGTTACTATGGATTTCATGAGTGGCCTTCCTCGGACTTTGAAGAAGTTTGATTCGATTTGGGTGATTGTGGACAGGCTGACCAAGTCCATGCACTTCATTCCAGTATGTACTACCAATTCTTTGGAGCGGCTGATAGGGATCTTCATCCGAGAGATGGTCTGATTGCTTGGCGTTCCAATGTCTATTATCTCATATAGGGGGTACTCAGTTCACTCCTTAGTTCTTGAAGGCATTTCAGCAAGAGTTGGGTACGCAGGTAGAGTTGCGCACAACATTCCACCCTCAGACAGACGGGCAGTCCGATCGCACTATTCAGATATTGGAGGACATGTTGCGTGCCTTTGTTATTGATTTTGGGGGTTCTTGGGATGAGTTTTTTCCACTTGCCGAGTTTTCCTACAATATCAATCGAGCATTCAGATGGCTCCGTATGAGACGTTGTTTGGGAGGCAGAGCAGATCTCTTGTTGGATGGTTCGAGCCTGGCGAGGCTAGGTTATTGGGGACCGACATGGGTTTAAGATACCTTAGAGAAGGTGAAGCTGATTTAGGAGAGGCTTCGTACAACACAGTCGCGTCAGAAGAGTTATGCAGACCAGAAGGTTCGGGATGTGTCATACATAGTGGGTGAGAAGGTCTTGCTGAAGGTTGCACCCATGAAGGGTGTTATGCGGTTTGGGAAGAAAGGGAATATGAGTCTGCGGTTAATTGGGCATTTTGAGGCACTTAGGAGGATTGAGGAGGTGGCTTATGAACTTGATTTTCCACCCATCTTGTCGAGCGTTCATTCGGTATTCCATATTTCTATGCTTCGGAAGTATGTTGGGGACCCATCTCATGTTTTAGACTTCAGCACGGTCCAGTTGGATGATAATTTGACCTACGATGTGGAGCCAATGGCTATTTTGGGTCGTTAGGTTTGAATGTTGAGATCAAAGGATATAGCTTCTGTAAAAGTGCAGTGGAGAGGTTGGCCCGTGAAGGAGGCTACTTGGGAGAACGAGCGGGAGATGCGGAGCAAATATCCTCACTTGTTTATGGCTCCAGGTATGTTTCTTGACCCTCTCGAGCACGAGCGTTTGTTTTAGTTATGGAGGATGTGACGACCCGACCCATCGTTACATGAGTTACCACCCCATTTCTCCCATTTTATGTTTCTCTGTGCTTCATTATCGGTATTTAAGGTGATAGAATTGAATCGGATTGGTTTTAGATGGAAATGAGATACTTAGTCTCTTTAAGGAAGGCCTATTTTGGAAAAGTCAATTGGATGTTGGCTGTTGAGTTAGAGGGATCGGATGTGATTTCCTCTGTTTCAGTTAGAATTGGGGGATGATTTGTGGCTTAGGAGTGTGATCGAAATTGATTTTGGAGGTTCGGAGTAGAATTAGGCTTGAATTGGCGAAGTTAGTATTTTGGCGAATTCTGGTTAGTTGGTGAGATTTTGATTCGGGGGTTGGAAAGGAATTTCAGAGTTTCAGTAGCTTCGTTAAGGGATTTTGGATGTGTGTGCAAAAATTCAGATCATTCTGAGGTGTTTTGGTCAGGTTTTTTATCAAATGCGTATTTCAGATGCTTTTAAGAATCTTAGGCTTGAATCCGATATAATTTGATGTTTTTGGTGTTGTTTGTGGTGTTTTGATGATTGGAAGATGGATGATGAGGACGGGAGTTTAACCTTCGCATTCGCGAGGCATGGGGCGCGTTCACGAAAGGTTGGATGGATAGGCATCGCTTTCGTGAGATGCTTGGTTGCATTTGCATAGGTTGGTGAAGCTTTGCTTAACGAAAATTTTGTGCTTTGCGAGCGCGAGGCTTCGACCACGTTCGCAACGAAGGAAAGTCAGTGATGGGCAGAAAATTTTTATGTTTTTTCATTCGAGATTTTGGGTCTTTTTTCCTCCATAGTTGATCATCTTGAGAGCTTTTTGGAGGAGATTTAAGAGGGATTTAAGAATAATTGATTGGAGGTACGATTTTTGAACATAAAACATGATTCTATTGTGAAATCAACCTAGATTTATTGAACTTAAGCTAAAAATGGAAGAACTAGAGCTTGGGATTTTGTACTTTTAATTGGGATTTGAAGGACCATTTGAGGTCATATTCGAGAACTTTTGATATGAATGAACTAGTGGGAGTTTAAGGAACCCGTTGATGTGAAAATTTCTGAGTTTCGAGAAGTGGACCAAAAGCTCGAGGTTTGCTAATCTCAGAATTTTTAATATTGTTCGATTGTTTTTGCATGGGCTTTGCTTCTTTAGCATATTGAGACGTATTCGTCCTGATTTTGGTTAGATTCGACGGGAGTGGAGGCTGATTCGAGAGGAAAAAGAGTAGGTGAGTAGTATTTTCACCGGTTTGAGGTAAGTAACCATTGTAAATCTGGAACTGAGGGTACAAAATCTTGGTATTTGACTTGATTTGATAAAAGCGGTGGCGCACATGCTAGGTGAAGAGCGTGTGGATGTGCACCGGTAGGGATTGTAACTTGATCCGTGCCGTAGCGACTAGTAAGCCACCTAATTTATTTGGAAATCTATATTACTCTATATTTTTGTCATTTATATTGTGATTTGGGATGTATGCCATGTTTGGGGCCTTGTGCCGACCTGTAGAACCCTTAGGGAATTTGATTGATTTTCCTCACTTTACTTGTTAAAAATCATATCTTCAGTCATGTCTCTATCTGTTTTAAACGAATTGAGCTAGTTCTATCATTCTACTCCCAAATGAGAGGTTTTTTGTGGGATGAGATCCTTACCTTCTATTATTATGACCGAGAGGCTGTGAGGTTAATGATTAAGAGAAGTTGAGAACCTAACGGTGGGGATATTATACATATTATGGATCGGGCTGCACGCCACAACAATAGTTATATGGATTGGGCTACACACTGCAACAATATATATATATATATAGCAGAGGCAGAGCAGCACCTGCAGATCCACCAGCGGCTGAGGTCTCGGTCGACGCTATAGCAGAGGCAGAGCAGCACCTGCAGATCCACCAGCTACCCTAGTTCCCAATTAGGTCCCAGTTGTTGACACTGCAGCAGCACTAGTGCAGACACCAGTTGTGCCTATCGTGATTCCAGGCCATTAGAAGGCTTTAGCTCAGATCTTATCAGTGTATATTGGTTTGGAACAAGCGGTTTCAGCTACTACGGCTGCAACTACTTCTCAGGCCGGGGGAGCACCCATACTCCAGTTCCTCGCACACCTGAACAGGTAGTGCAGGGATTACAGACACCGCATCACCTCCAACCAATCCAATTGCATCAACTCAGGAGTTTGTAGTACCAGTTATGCTGGATGATGAGCAACGTCGGCTTGAGAGGTTTGGTAGACTCCAGCCTCCGTCATTCAGTAAGGCAGAGGATGAGCATGCCCAGGGCTTTCTAGATAAGTGTTAGCAAATGCCTTAGACAGCAGGGATTCTTGAGACTAGTGGTGTGGCATTTACCACTTTTCAGTTTACTGGAGCTGCCTTCACTTGCCGGGAGGCGTATAAGAGGCGTATGCTTGTTAGTGCAGCGCCCCTTACTTAACAGCAGTTCTCTGTTATCTTTCTAGAGAAGTATGTACCTCAGTTGCACCGAGAGAAGTTGCACAAGGGATTTGAGCAACCGCGTCAGGGGGAGATGTTAGTGATGCCGTACGAGATGCGATTTTATGAGTTGGCCCAACATGCGGTTTGGATGGTTCCCATAGATTGGGAATGGATCAGGAGGTTTTTTGATGGCCTTGTGTACCACCTTCAGATTCTCATAACTAACGAGAGGGTGACAGGTGCCACCTTTGAGGAGGTTGTTGATATCGCCCGTGAGATTAAGACAGTCGGATCGAGAGGAGCGGGAGGCCAAGAGGCCTCGGGGATCTTGCAGTTTCAACAGTGTTCCTTTGAGAGGTCAGTTCCAGCAGGGTAGAGGCTGCTGTTTCAGCCACACCCATTCAGTTCAACCTGATTACCGTGGGGCATCTTTGGGTCATGGTTCATGGATCTCAGCAAGGCTAGTTATCACTCAGTGCCCTACCAGCCCAAAGCTCGTTACGTGCCCCATCAGTCTAGGGTTCTTCCATGTCAGGTCCTTCTACTAGTCATTTCGGTGCCAGAAGTCCCCTTCAGTACCCATCTCCAGCATCGGGGAATTGTTATGAGTGTAGAGATTTTGGACATATGAGGAGGGAGTGCCCTCCTTCATGACAGTCAGCTTCACTAGAGGGGTCGGCCCTCGACTTCTGCTCCAGTTACTTCACCACCCACCCACCCAGCTAGGGGTAGAGGTCGGGAAGTCAGGGGTTTCCCTAGAGGGAGAGGTAGATCATGCGATGGTCAGGATCGTTTCTATGCCACCCCAGGTAAATCAAATGTCTCCGCTTCAGATGTCATGATTTCAGGTATTGTTTCAGTCTGCCATAGAGATGCATCTATATTATTTGATCCCGGTTTCATCTTTTCTTATATGTCTTCATATTTTTCTAATTATTTGGCTATGCCGCGGGAGTTTCTTGCTTACCTGTTCATGTGTCTACCTCGGTGGGCGATATTGCTGTTGTGGACCATTTGTACCATTCATGTGTGGTGACTACTTGGGGGTATGGAGACCCGAGTGGAACTATTGCTATTGAGCATAGTGGATTTCTACTTCACCGTATCATATGGCACCAGCGGAGTTGAAAGAATTGTAGGAAAAGCTTCAGTAACTCCTAGATAAGGGGTTCATTCGACCTAGCATGTCACATTGGGGTGCGCCGGTTCTGTTTGTGAAGAAGAATGATGGAAAAATGAGAAGTGCATCGATTTTAGGCAATTGAACATGGTAACAATTAAGAACAAGTATCATTTGCCTAAGAATGATGATTTTTTTTACCAGCTTTAGGGAGCGAGGGTGTTCCCCAAGATTGATCTCCGTTTGGGTTATCATCAGTTGAAGATGCAGGATTTAGACATTCTTAAGACTTCTTTCAAGACCAGATATCGTCATTATAAGTTTCTTGTAATGTCTTCCGAGCTGACCAATGCCATACCAACGTTCATGCATTTGATGAACTATGTATTTCAGCCTTATCTGGATTCATTCGTTATAGTATTCATTGATAATATTCGGCTGTACTCATGTAGTCAGAAGGAGAACGTGGAGAATTTGCGAGTCGTATTACAAAGATTGAGGGAGGAGAATATTTACGCAAATTTCTCCAAGTGTGAGTTTTGGCTCGGTTTAGTGGCTTTCTTGGGACACGTGTTGTCCAACGAGGGTATTCAGGTTTATCCAAAGAAGATAGAGGCGGTTCAGAGAAGGCGTACACTATCCTCAGCCACAGAGATTCGTAGCTTTCTTGGTTTGGCAGGCTATTATCGCCGGTTGTATAGGGATTCTCATTTATCCCATTGCCTTTACCAAGTTAACTCAGAAGGGTATTTCATTTGTATGGTCAGACGAGTGTGAGGAGAGCTTTCAGAAGCTCAAAACAGCTTTGACCACAACTCCAGTGTTGGTTTTGCCATCAACTTCAGATTCATATACCGTCTATTGTGTTGCTTTGAGAGTTGGGATTAATTGTGTATTGATGCATAAGGGTAGAGTTATTACTTATGCTTCTCGTCAGTTGAAGCGTAATGAGAAAAACTACCCCGTTCATGATTTAGAGTTGGCTGCAATAGTTCAGCAATTGTTCAAGCAAAAGGATCTCAATTTTAGGCAACAGAGATGGTTGGAGTTGCTTAAGGAATATGATATCAGCATATTGTATCACCTGGGAAAGGCCAGTGTGGTGGCCGATGCTTTGAGCCAAAAGGCGGTGAGCATGGGGAGTTTAGCATATATTCTAATTGGGGAGAGACCCATTGCGGTTGATATTCGGGCCTTGTCCAATCGGTTTGTGAGATTGGACATTTTGGAGCCTTGTTGGGTGTTGGTGTGTGTGGCTTCTCGGTCTTCCTTATATGATATCATCAGAGAGCGCCAGTATCATGCTTCGTATTTGCTTGTCCTTAAGGATAGAGTTCAGCATGATGATGCCAGAGATGTGATCATCGGTGATGATGGTGTGTTGATGATGCAGGGCCAGATTTGTGTGCCCAATGTGCTTCGGGAGTTGATTCTGGAGGAGGCCCATAGCTCGTGGTATTCTATTGATCCATGTACCGCGAAGATGAATCAAGATTTGAGGCAGCACTATTATTGGAGGAGAATGAAGAAATATATTGTGGGATTTGTAGCTCGGCGTGTCAACTGTCAGAAGGTGAAATATGAGCATCACAGACTGGGTGGCTTGCTTAAGCAGATGGTTATTCCTAAGTGGAAGTGGGAGGGGATCACTATGGACTTCGTTGTTGGACTTCCTCGGACTTTGAAGAAGTTAGATGCTATTCGGGTGGTTGTGGATCGCCTTACCAAGTCTGCGCACTTCTTTCCTGTGTGTACTACCTATTCTTTAGAGCGGTTGGCATGGATCTATATCCGGTAGATTATTTGATTGCATGGCGTTTTAGTTTTCATCATCTCAGATAGAGGTACTCAGTTTACTTTTATGTTTTGGACAGTCGTATAGTGTAAGATGGGTACTCAAGTTGAGATGACCACAACATTTCACCCTCATACGGATGGGCAGTCCGAGTGTACTATTCAGATATTAAAGAACATGATGCGTGCTTATGTTATTGATTTCGTAGGTTTACGGGATAAGTTTCTACCGCTTTCAGAGTTTGCTTACAACAACAGCTACCAGTCGAGTATTCAGATGGCTCCATATGAGGCTTTGTATGGGAGGTGGTGTAGATCTCTTGTTGGTTGGTTCGAGCCCGGCGAGACTAGGCTATTGGGGACAAATTTGGTTTAGGATTCTCTAGAGAAGGTGAAGGTGATTCAGGTGTGTCTTCGCATAGCGCAGTCACGACAGAAAAGTTATACGGACCAGAGGGTTCAAGATGTGTCCTACATGGTTGGTGAGAAGGTCTTGCTGAAGGTTTCGCCCAAGAAGGGTGTTATGAGATTTGGGATGAAAGGGAAGTTGAGTTTGTGGTTCATTGGGCCTTTTGAGGTGTTTCAGTGGATTGGGGAGGTGGCTTATGAGCTTGCTTTGCCACCCATCTTGTCTAGTGTGCATCTGGTATTTCATGTTTCTATGCTCCGGAAGTATATTTGGGATCCATCGCATGTTTTGGACTTTAGAATGGTTCAGTTGGATGATGATTTGGCCTTTGATGTGGAGCCAGTGGCTATTTTGGGTCTTCAAGTTCAGAAGTTGAGATCAAAGAATATAGCTTCAGTGAAAGTGCATTGGAGAGGTCGGCCCGTGGGGGAGGCTACCTGGGAGACCGAGCGGGAGATGGGAGCAAATATCCTCACCTATTTGACGCTACGGGTATGTTTCTTGACTTGTTCGAGGATGAACATTTGGTTAAGTTGGAGAGGATGTGACGACCCGGCCAGTCGTCTCATGAGATACCGTTCCATTTCTCCCATTTTTTTTTCTTTATACTTCGTTATCCGTGTTTTATGTGATCATTGATCAAGTTGATTAGTTTGATTTGGAGAGGTTTTGCGAAGAAATGAGACACATAGTCTCTTTTAAGAAGGTTTAAGTTGGAAAAGTCAACAAGATGTTAGCTTATGTATTAGAGCGCTCAAATGTGAGTTCCAATGGTTCGGTTAGCTTCAAGAGGTGATTTGTGACTTAGGAGTGTGATCGGAAGTGGTTTTGGAGGTCCGGTGTAGAATTAGGCTTGAATTGTTGAAGTTAGTATTGTGATGATTTTCGGTTGATAGGTGAGATTTTGATCCGAGGGTCGAAATAGAATACTGGGATTTGTTGTAGCTGCGCTATGTCCTTTGGGATGTGTGTGCAAAATTTCAAGTCTTTCGGACATGGTTTGGTTGGGTTTTTGATCAAAAGCGTGTTTCGAAAATATTTGGAAAACATAGGCTCGAATTTAATGTGAATTGGTGGGTCTGGTGTTGTTTGAGGTTTTTTGACGATTGGAACAAGTTTGAATAAGGTATTAGGGTGTGTTAGTGCCTTTGGTTGAGGTCCCAAGGGCCTCGAATGAGTTTCGGCTGGTTAAACGGGTCAATTTCATGTTTTGAAAGTTGCAGATTTTCTACTATTGGTGTTTCAGACTTTTGGCCTTCGCGTTCGCGAGCAGTCTCTCGCATTCGCCAAGGGGTGCATGATGAGGCTGAGAGTTCATGGGAGGCGTTTGTGAAGGGTTGGATGGATAGGCAGCGCGTTCGCGAGGTGCTTGGTCACGTTCGCGTAGGTTGGTAAAGCTATGGCATCGCGTTCGCGATGGGATATCACGTTCACGAAGAAGAATGTTTGGTCAGCGGAAATTTTGTGCTTCGCAAATGAAGGCTTTGACTGCGTTCGCGAAGAAGGAAAGTAAGTGCTGGGTAGAAAGTTTTTAAGTTATTTCATTTGCGATTTTAGGTCATTTTTCCTCCATAGTTGATCATTTTGAGAGCTTTTTGCAGGAGATTGAAGAGGGATTCAAGGAGAATTGATTGGACATATGATTTTTGCACCTAAAACGTGATTCTTTTGTGAAATCATCCTAGAAAATCATAGAACGTAAGCTAAAAATGGAAGAACTAGGGCTTGAGATTTTTAACTTTTGAATTGGGATTTGAATGATCATTTGAGGTCAGATTTGAGAACTTTTGATATGAATGAACTCGTGGGAGGAAAAGGAACCCGTTGATGTGAAAATTTCTGAGTTTTGAGAAGTGGGCATGGGGCTCAGGTTTTTCTAATTTCTGGATTTTTGATATTCTCCCCCCTTGGGCTTTGCTCCCTTTGCATATTATGACGTATTCTTTCTGATTTTGGTTAGATTCGAAGCAAGTAGAGGCGGATTCGAGAGTCAAAGGCGTCAAGAAGTAGCATTTTCACAGGTTTGAGGTAAGTAACCATTGTAAAGCTGGAACTGAGGCTACAAAACTCCGGTATTTGACTTGATTTGATAAAAGCGGCGACGCACATGATAGGTGACGAGCGTTTGGGAAGGCACCGGTAGGTATTGTAACTTTATCCATTCCGTAGCAACTATTAAGCCGCGTAATTCATTTGGAAACCTTTATTACTCTATGTTTCAGTCATTTGTACTGTGATTTGGGTAGTATGTCATGTTTGGGGACTTGTGCCGACTTGTAGAACCCTTAGGGGCATTTTGATTGATTTTCCTCTCTTTACTTGTTAAAAATCATATCCTCAGTCATGTCTTTTGCTGTTTTAAATGATTTGAGCTGGTTTTATCATTCTACACCTAAATAAAAGGATTTTTGTGGGCTGATACCCCTAGCTTCTATTATTGTGCCCGAGAGGCTGTGGGGTTAAATACTGAGAAGGGTTGAGAACTCAACGGTGAGGATAATATATTTATTATGGATCGGGCTGCACGCAGCAACAATACTTATATCGGGATGCGCGCCCCAGCAATATATATATATATATATATATATATATATATATATATATATATATATATATATATATATATATATATATATATATATATATATATATATATATATATATATATATATATATATATATATATATATATATATATATATATATATATATATATATTGGATCGGGCTGCACACCGCAACGATATAGCGCTTGGGCTCTAGGAGTCCATCCGGAGTCTGCACACTCCTAGTGAGCCCATTCGACTATCTATATGGATCAGGCTACACGCCACAACGATATATGGATCGGGTTGCACGCCATATCGGTTATTATATGAGTTGAGTGCTGAGAATGAGTACTAAGAGATGAGAGATGAGTCCCGAGTGACCGAGAGGCCATATTTGAGTGATTTATCGCCCGAGAGGCCTTATCATGTTGTTTTTTTTTACTTTGTACTATTCTTTCAAACATACACTATGTTGGAAAATACTGCTAACTATATGATTTCAAACTTTAAGCTGAAAATGTATATCTTTACGATGGAACTGGTTTTAAACTACAAAGTTGAGCTATCACCCCGTTGATATTTTCAATTATTAAGTTTTAACTGCTCATCACTATCTTCAGTTTTCATTTACTTTAGTTACTTACTGAGTTGGCGTACTCATGTTACTCCCTGCAACTTGTGTGGAGATCCAGGTGCCAGAGGGGCGGAGTGAGAGCTTCAACTTTATCAAGTACTTGCCAGGAGTATCGAGGTAGCTGCATGGGTCCGTAGCCCTAATTTCTCCTTTTATCTTATTACTTTATCCGCATTCCTAGACTTGATGTACTAGATATTCTCTCATGTATTAGAGGCAAAAGACTCGTGACACCAGATTGTTGGGGCTGTGTAGTATTTGATATTTGATTTCCGCATATTTCGTTATTATCATGCTTATAAGGAAATTCTGTTTCTAAAACTGATGTTAGAAAAATGGCTTAATGTTGTTGATAAATGAGTTGTGGAATAGGGGTTGTCGACTTCCCTAATATTGTTATAGGCACCATCATGATCGAAATTTGGTGTCATGATAAAAAGAAGGTGTGACACCTCTCGCGACTCTTCGGGGGAAAAGAACCCAGAACTTCTGGTTCAGGGTTCAAAAATTGGAGCTTAGAATAATTTTTATAGTTGGCATTATTTATCATCTGATTTTAAAATGTTTGAGCTTAATGTGCTAATTACTGTTTTTTACCGCTTTGATATTGTTTAGACTGTATATAAATTGTTATGAAACTCTCTTCTCTCTGAGTCTTCTAAATCATCCAGGAAGTGTTAACTTCATGTGACTTCTCTTCTGTTAGAGTCATATTTCAATTTTAGAACGAGGTTTTGACTAGTTGCAAAGACGGTGAAGCTTCTGTATTCCCGGTACGTTGCCCTCCCTCGGCTCGAGCTGTCTGCTCGGGTAAGCCAAGTCTAGAACACATACACCCAGTTTTATACCTAGAATAACTCAACCTCATGTCAGATTCCTAGTAGGAACATTTGTTCACATCATGTGCATTTGATTTTGGGGATTCAACACAGGGGTTGGGTCCGTCTAGGACAGGTGTACCCAAAAAAAAGATCATCCTGATGCATCCTAATGTGTAATATGTTGCAATCTTCGATGATAAAAAGGTCATTTGGTGGACCAATGATAGCTATGGGCAAATAAAAAAAGAAAAAAAGAGGGTAAAGTGTGAAAATAAATCAAGTATTGCCGAGTTATATTTTTTTCACATTTTATTTAAGAAAAAAACAAAAATGCATGAAAATCCAAAAATAATTTGCACTTTCCCATCATTTTCCAAAAAAAATAAAAAATAAAAAATAAAAAAAAGAGGGAGAAGAAAGTTCAAAAACAGTTTATAAGTTTTATCAATTTCCAAAACAAAGGGCAACAAATATGTTTTCTATAAATTAGTTATTCTTTTTCCTTTTAATTCTCCAACATTTCCAATCTGCCCAAACTAAGTGAATCTGATTCTCTTCTCTCCGGGCGCGATATATAGGCAACCCACATAAGGTCCGATCTTCCTATTGAATCTTAGGTTCTTGGCTTTGCAGGGCCTTAGCCAAATTTTGCACTTCTAGCTACCTTTTGGCCACATAAGTCATTTTGAAAAAATAACCTCAATCATGTCATACATGTGTCAAATAGAGAGTGTTATTGTCTCACCTAGTGTTAGTTTGAGTTTGTTTTCATACAAGTGTGGATCTACTTACCCGAGTTTGAGCATGACAGATACCCCGTGACCATCCAGTCAGGATCGCTCATTCAGGAGTAGCTTAAGGAGATCCGTTTTATTTTTTATGTTTTGAGTCTGTTCTTCATTTTATGTCGTCTTTTACTTTCTAGTTTTGTATAGTAATTTCGAATCTTTTGTTATTGTATTTCTATTTTATATTTGAAAAATTGTGTTGTAACACAAAATTCCAGGAAAAAAAAAGAAGAGGTTTCGCGTTTTATATTTCTGTTAGAAGTTTTCTTTAGAATACTAATTCTTTTAAGGTGGTTTTCCTTTAGGAAATGAATATTTAGTAGAATGAAAAAAAAAATTTGTTGCTATATTTTCTTTAGTATATTAGGACTAAATTTTTTATTTAAAAAAGAGAATTTTATTTTAGTACCTCTTTAAAAATTTTCTTTAAGATATTAATTCCAAAAATCCAAAAAGATTTTCTTTTGAGATTCTTCTTGGGGAAATTAATGAAAAATGAATAGAAGAAAAAAAATTCTTTTTATTTTGCTAGAACTTTAGGACATTGTACATAAAAAAAATACTTTATCTTTGGTTTGTCTTGAGAATTTCTCCTATCAAAACAGAAATACAAAACATTTTTTTATCTTTTTCATTTCTTTGGTCGAAATCTTTCTTTCAGGATATCAAACAAAAATTCAAAACATTTTTCTTTGGTTAATCCTTTATATTTCATTCCTAAAAATCAGAAAAATATGTTTTTCTTCTAGGGGTTTTTTCTTAATAATTTCTCATCAGAATATTCATTAAGGTAAAAAAAAGAAATTGAGAATGTTAGTTTGTTTACTTTATTCCCAATCCTCACGAACTACGCAAAGATCTGATTCATGCGGCATCATGATACGTATGTAACCTACATAGGGTTCGATCGAATTATTTTTTATTAATAAAAGAAAAATAAAAAGAAAAAGAAAAATAAAAAAAGGATGAAATTATGGGATGCGAGAAATGAGCGGAAAGAAAAGAGTGATAACTAGAAAAGAAAAAAGAAAAAAAGGGAAAGAAAAATGTGCAAGCCAAGAAGTGCTAGAAAAGAAAGAAAAGAGAAGATTAAAATGAATAAATTCTATAACCGTTAATTGTTGCTAGGTGCATTACACGCAATGTGATATTTTTAGTTGTCAAATGCTCCAATGCTAATAGGATGCCTCATTTTTCTCCTTTTTGTTATCTCCATTGAGCAAAAGGATAGTTGGTTTGTGGTTCTTAAGGTAACTCATCCATAGAACACAAGGTCAAAGAGCATGGCAGCCATGACTGGAAAAGAGTTGGACACAAGGGTTATTGATCCGTCTAAGGGAATTGTTGAATCAGAATATAAGTTGAAAGAAGAGGTCTTAAGGGTGAAGGGACAGATGGCCGAAATATACCAGGCCTGGATTAGTGGGAATCCTCTACCATCAGTTCCCACTAACTACACTGGAAGCCTTGTCACCATTCCGCCATTGTCCCAAATCCAGCTTTCTACTATTGTTGACGTCTACCTGCAACCTTTTCACACTCTACCCACCACAGCCACCTCATATCCCACCCCTTTGGCCACTCAAGCTTTTGTAGTTTCACGACCCAAAATCAACTAAGGGTCGTGATGGCGCCGGACACTTCTTTCAGGAAAGCCAACCAAAATACTTAATTAAAAATTCTCATTTTAACAATTTTAAAAACTATGATTTTCCTTAAATTTTAACAGTAAAAGATAATCGTTTCAAATCGAATATGAATGTTAAGTAGTTAATACAAGATACCCCATAATCATCCCAAAACCCGGTGCCACAAGTGCATGAGCATTTACTAGGGGATGACATAAAATATAGTAACTATCCAGTATATAAGTGGACATATATAAAAATACAGATAACTGAAAGAGACTCTGCTGGCTGCAGGTCTCCTCGAGAAGTGCAGCTTATCTAAGTCTCCGTATCAATCATGCGGCTATGTACACTAGGCCACAAGAAATGCAGGTGCCTATGCAATAAAAATGCACATCAAGTGTAGCATGAGTACAAAAACAACGTGTACTTATCAAGTATACCGTCTAATCTCGAAGAAATAGAGATGAGAGGTAAACATCGATACTTGCTAACGGTCCAATAATAATATAATAAAAATATGAGAAAATAATGGATTTATATAGCAGTTATAACTCACAAAGCTGAAAAAAGAGGTAAACACCTTTAACAAATAATAAAGAATTTCAAATATTTTACTATTCATTATATTTATCAATTTATATCGGGCCATGATAGGCAATATCAACATTTAAAATTCTCAGGCAAGCAATATAAGCATACACATATCATTCCAAGGTCGTATGACCCGCTCCAACAGAAATGTAAAATGTTCACTGCCGAGGGTCTAACGGCTCAAACCATAGATGCATCGATTACCCCGCTCGCGAACTATCCTGCGACGCGATCAACATAAAATAAAAAAATATCCTGCTCGCGAATCATACATGCGACGCAGGTACACATAGAAATACAAGCTCAAACAACCAATTAAGGATTTATTGGGAAACATTTATCCAAAAAAAGCAAATCCTCATTTAAAAATTTAAGAAAATAACGTTTAATCCTTTTAGAAGTTCATTTTATAATTCAATGTGATTTAACTAATTCAAGCTGTCAATAAGTGTACGATTAATCCAAGTATATCATGCTTTTGGGTTCTAGATTGTCACGACCCGAATTTTCCGCCTTAGGGAGTCGTGATGGCATCTACTATTGAGAGCTAGGCAAGCCAATTATTTTTTAATTCTTTTAGAAATCGTCGATAATATCAAAAACAATGAAGCATTTAATAATAAAGCGCAAGTCTTAGGTAAAATAAATTGAGAGCAAAGCGGATATCCAATACAAAATCTACCCAAGAACTGGAGTCACAAACTCACGAACATCTAGAGAATACATAATACAATGTCTGAGTAAAACATGACTCTGTTTGTTCGGTACAAAAATAATAAACTGGAAAAAAATAGAAGAGAGCCTGGGCCTATGGACGTCAGCAAAGGTACCTCGATGTCTCTGGACTGAAGGCCGGCTCCCAATCTACTACCACTATCCAAAAGTTGTTGCTCCGGCACCGTGATCTGGGCAAAGAGATGCACACTGTGTAGTATCAGCACAACCGATCACATGTGCTGGTAAGTGCCTAGCCTAACCTCGGCGAGATAGTGACGAGGCTAGACTGGATTATCAGATAAACCTGTGAAGTTATGAAATATTGCGGAAAATAAACAGGAAATAAGCAGTTTGTATAGGTAGGGGGACATGATGTAGGGAGGAGACAGTTATGAACAAGAAGTCTAAATTTTAAGATAGAACAGCCAATAGAAACTTAAATTTGGAATATACATTACTCTATAATTTGTTGCGGCACGCAACCTGATCCGATCACATAACAATAATATTGCAGCGTGCAACCTGATCCACAATTATCATTCTTGCAGCATGCAAACAGATCCATAAATATATAATGTTGTTGTGGCGTGCAACCCGGCTCATATCATTTTTTTTGTTGCGGTGCGCAACCCGATCCATAATTATCATTGTTGCGGCATGCAACTCGATCCATATATATATATATATATGGATATATTATAAAACCTCACCTAGACAACAACCACAAATAAGGGGTAAGGGAGTAATAACTAGTGAGAGAAATCCCGGCAAGGGAATATAACAACAAAACTAAATCCCGGGAAGGGAGAAAATTCAACAAAATTAATAAAGTGTCCCGTCAAGGGAATACCATCAACTCTTCCTCTTTCTTACACTTCTCACTTTATAATTCACTTCATCATTCGAGCCATCTCTCCAAAGAGTCATTTTGATATCCTATACCTTCTCAATACGTAACACAACTCGAGCCAATGCTCCACGTAGTTTAGTAATCATAATATCTTTCTCATGCTCTTTAAAGTGTATATAAATCATCAAATAAGCATGAAAGATTCACAACAAATTTAGAGTAAACCACAATATAAGGACACACGCTTATGCCAGACACCAGTATATAGATACTCGTCACCATGCCTATAAACCGTACTTGACAAATAGCAATTAGCAAATAAGACTCTACTCCTATTCCATCAATCAAAAGTTATACCAAACACTTACCTCAACTTCAATGGCTAAATATATCCACAACGATCGCTTTTCCTCTCGAATTCGACCCCAACTCAATTAAATCTATGAAATAACGACTTTATAATATCAATAATAGCTAAACAAATCAAACAAAATACCTAAATATAGATTTAAAACCTTTCTTCCAAAAATTCCAAAAATCGACCCCGAGCCTGCTTGGTCAAAACATCGAACCAACTTCATATCAGCCATTCCCCCACGCATCCAAATATACAATTTATTTTTAAGTTCGACCCAAAATGAGGTTTAAATCAAAGAATATTGAAAAGCCATAACTCTACCCAATTTCTCCCAATTTCTACCCTATGCTATGTGATTTATGTTTAGAATTTCAGTAATTAATGAAGGAAATAAGTGGGGATTTACTAACCCAAGTGGTATTGAAGATTGGGGGCTTCAATGGACTCCTACAGCTTGGGGAACAATAGAGCTCATGTGAATTTTATAACTAAACCCGTCATTGTTCTGTTTTTGAAGCATTAAAATGATTGGGCAAAGGTTCCCAATGCGTTCGCGACATAGGGGTCGTGTTCGCGAAGAAGGGAAGCTGGCAAGCATCGCGTTTGCGAGATGGGGCTGCGAACGCGTAGAATAAAATACTGGGGTCCCAGGCTTTGGCCTATGCGAACGCATGAATGAATACATGAACGCGTTGAAGGGAGGGTTGGACCTACATGAACGTGTGAAGTTTATCACGCACGTGAAGAAGGGGACATGACAGGCATTGCGAACGCGAGAGGAAGGCCGCAAATGCGAAGAAGAAAATATTTGTGCAAAAATTGTAAATTTTCTTCAACTTTTGAATAAGTTTAAACTACCCCGAACACCTCCAAAAGCATTCCCGAGCCCTTTGGGTTCCCAACCAATCACACACACTAACTCAACCACATCCTACAAACTTAACCGAGTGATCCAATCGCCAAAATAACATAAAAACGAGGAATCAAACCTCAAAATCATTACTTTTTCATCAAACTTCATGAACTTCTATTTTTAGAGATTTAAGTCCGAAATCCGTTAAATAACGTCCGATTTTGACCAAATTTCACAGAAACATCTTAAATCACAAATAAGACCTTTACCGGGTGCCGGAACCAAATAACTGACCCGATACCAGTACTTTCTAATGTATTTTCATTTTAAATTTCCATACTAATTTTAGAAGAACAATTTCTTTTAAAGATTCATTTCCCGGGAAAGGGACCTCAGTTTTTGATTCCGGGCATACGCCCAAGTCCCATATTTTTCAAATCATAGGGTCCGGGTCCGTTTAGCCAAAATATTGACCAAAGTCAAATTTAATCATATTAATATCAAAATTCATCATTTTTCACACAAAAATCATATTTAAGTCTTTCTGGCTACGTGCTCGGACTACGCATGCAAATCAAGGAGTAAAAAATAGGCTTTCAAGGCCTCGAATGCACAGAATCAATGAGAAAGCAGGTGATGATCCTTTGGGTCGTCACATAGACTACCCCTACAATAGCATAATAATAATTACGCACGGACTCTCATCACCTCGTGCATACGTAGCCTCCACAAATAGGAGCACATAACCAATTAACTCACCTATGGGGATAATTCCCTCTTGCAAGGTTAGAAAGGAGACTCACCTCATTTCAATGTTTACTTTCGGTCAAAGAATGAGCTCAAACCCCCAAATTGATGCCAAACAATCCAAAACTATTCAAATGGTATATAAACAAATCAATATACACTCAAAAATTTATATTCCAACTATTAAGAAGGTTATCCAACCCTAAATGTAAGATTCCTAAAATTCACCCCCGGGACCACGTGCCCGATTTCTAAAAATTTTCGAAGAAAGTTGTTACCCATAACCTTATGTATTCTAATATATGATTTTTACCAAATTCCATAACAATTTTCGTGGTCAAATCTCATTTTAACCTAGGTTTTCATCTAAACACTTGATTTCACCAATTTTTACATGTTAATCTATCCATAATCTATATATTAAACTCATGTTGTGTAGAAATTACTTACCTTAAAGTGCTAGGTGAAAATCCTCTTCCAAAAGCTCAAAAAGTGTCCAAATCCGAGACTCAAAAATTCCAAAACGAAATGGCAAAGTGACTGATTTTTGTGATTAAATGTTTATGCCCATCCGTCACTAAAAGCATTTTTCATCACTAAAAGTCTACTAGAAACAGCTTTACCAGCCCTTATTCAATTGATCATAAGTTTTTGTACAAATGTTCAAATGTTGAACGGTTTAATTTTCTGAATACTAGAATGCAAGGGATATAATTTTCATGTTTTATACATTTTTAAATTCCTTATAGATTTTGAGATATATGCTTTCAAAGTAGGCTCCTCGCATCAGAAACTTCTGGGAAATTGCAAAACAGCTTTACTAGCCTTTATTCAATCGACCATAACTTTCTGTACAAATATCAATTGATACCCCATTTTTCCTATATATTTTTATACTCAAAATACTTTCAAAATAGCATATGTATGCATATATAAGCATTTCCAAAAGTTTTGGTATTTTTCTCAAATTTTTAAGATTTTTTAAATCAATTTATTATCCATTTTTAACAGTACAAAACACAAAATTATTCCCAAAATTACCATTTTATGAACAATATATTTCACTCTCATATTTATAACAAAATATAATTAATATAATTTTTGCACATTTTTACAAATTTATTTGGAAATTATAAAGCTAAATTGCATGAAATTGCAATTATAGCCTATTTTATAAGTAACCACATTTTATAATTATAAAATTATTCCTAAATTTTTAGATTATTGTTTATATATTGTAAATCAGTTCAGTATTTTTAATTTTATTTTTAAATTTCTTTTAGCTATTTTCATTAAAAAAGGAGAAATTGGCTATTTAAAATTTGGCCAAATTTTATTGCAATTTTAGCCAAAATTGCGTCTCTATTCAGCCCAGATTAACCCCTTTTTTTAGCCCAATTAACCATACCCATACCCATTTAATTCACCCGGCCCAGCTATCATTCAATCTGAGCTATTGATCAAACGAGATCAACGGCCAAGATTCATTTTGCCTAAAATAAATCAAACGACCCCCTCTCCTTATCCTAATTTTGCAAACAGACCGATCTCTCTCTAACTAATCACCTCCCCTTCTATCTAGAATCTTCTAGTTCACCTTCTCTGATGGCTCTCATCGCCTCTCCGACCAACTCCAACCTTGCCTCTTTCGATCATCAGCCGCCGTGAAACCTTGTCTCACTGGTACCCTCCATCTTTGAAACTCCAAGAGTTTCCACCATGCAAGAAGGGCACTGAAGCCTTGCCTGGGTCTGTTTCCGGTCTTTCCTGATGGGTGTTGGTCCGATGGTGCTACGTACTCCGTTATTAATGCGTTTCACAACCATGTTCCTTACCTCACTGATTTTATTGGAAAACCCTAATTTTTTGCCTAAGTCTTCTAATCTCTGACCTTTTAAAATGATTTTTCAAATTATTCATTATTTTTACACTACTCTCTACTCGATTTTTTTGATTATTCAGGTTCTTAAACTTTTTTTTCTCCTTTTCTTAGCTAGGGTTTCTGAAAATCCCTTTTCTTTTTAAATACTTTCTGGATTAAGTGTTTAATCCCGTATGTCTATGGGTTTTGACTGATTTTGTTGAGTTCTTCCTATACTAAAAACCCCAATCTTTGGACTTTGTCTGGATTTTGCACTCGTCCGTGTTATTTGACATATGCCTATGTTCTGTGCTTTGATATACATGATTACTCCTTCGTTTAATTAGAATATCCTGTGATTTTTCCCTAAGTATGCCTATTTTAGGATTTCAGATTCGATTCTTTCCAATTTATACTTGACTTATTTGCTTATTCATGGAAATCTTTGTTATTCTCCTTAAATCAATTTTATTTTGAATCTTTGATTCATTGAATTGTTATGGTAACATCTATGTGTTGATTCTCGATTATTTCCGTGTATTTGCAACCTTAATTAGTTTCTTACCTTATTTTTTTAATTAACCATGTGACTTATTGATTGGTTTCCTTAATTGAACCTTGGTGAATTTACCCTTAATTTTCTACTATGTGCCCAAGTCTTGCTTCATTTTCTTTCCTTAAATATGTCATACTCTTTACCGTTGACTAATTACCCCCTCAATTAGGGGAAGACTTGTTGATTTCTTTTGCCTGATTGATTCTGTGGCTTCATTGATTGAGGAAGTTGATTTCTTTACCTTATTTTGCTCTGCCTTCAACTACTATAAGTACTCCTTCTCTCTTCTCACTTCAAACACGAACATAATTTATTCTGAACTCTCTCTCTTACACAAAATATATTCAGTGCTCTCTTTTGTTTCTACACAATCTCTCTCACTTCTCTTGAGACTACTAGTTACTCAGCTGGGTTGAAACCCAGGGTGAACTTTAGCCTATTATGTTGTTCCATTGCTCTCTATATTGTTGTTTGCTTGGGTCTGCTATTGCTGGTCACTTATCTGCAATTGCTGCTCACTTCTCTACTATTGCTGCTCTCTCTGCATATTGCTTCTCACTCTCTTGCACACTATTGCTCACCACTTTGAATATTATAACTCACTACTGCCCTGCATTACCTTGCCTTCAACTGGTATGTCTCCTATTTGATTTACAGCTTCAAAACAATATATTTCTATTTGCATTGCACTTTCTCTTCTTTCTTGTATGTTTCTACTTAGGGTTTTGTTGTTCTTACTGCAATTAGCATGCCTATATGTTGATTCATATGCCTATCTGAATCTGGCATGCCCATTACTCTTTTTGTCTGTCTCCTGCTTGTTCCTCCTTAACCCTAACCCTAGTACATTATTAGCATGTATTCAGGACCCCCTTAGCCATTAAGTAGCCTTGAACCTCTTCCTGATGTGTGAATATGTTTGGAATCTATCAATCTCATGTTGTTTGAAACCTTCTTGATTTTTTAAGTTCTGAAGTGATTCTCTTTGATGTCTGTGTATATGTAACTGTGTTCTCACTTGTGAGTTACTTGTCCCCCATGTCCTCTACCACTGATTGTGCTTGTCTTCCATGAACTATGTAGCCTGATATTGTCTCTTCTGCTGCTTTTCTCTCACAACTTATTTGATATGAATCCTCTTTCAACTGTTTTTCAGCTCAATCTCCTTAAAACTCTATCACAATCTCACTACTCCTAGGATTTAGGTTCTACCCCCTTAGTGTAAGCATTGCTTTGGTACCTTGAGTACCCACTGAACTTTGATGCACAAGGCTGGTAATTCCACACTTGCACTGATTCAATGTTAATCTGTTTAGGTGTCTGGTATTGGCTAGGGGCTCCAATGGGACCTTAGGGAGCTTTGCGCACCCCAAACCTTGGTAAAGGCTATGAAACTCGAAAGAAGCGAGGTTGGAGATTTGGGCCTGGTTAAAGACTCCCTATAGATTAACTACTTATTTTTACTCTTCATTACTGTAATCTAATCACAATAGTATATAATAACTTGTGATGAACAATGGGGGTTTATAGTGAAAATGGGAGGGATATGCATGCTTAGTTTAAGGGTACGGGTAGAAAACCTGTTCGTAGGATTTTTCTTATTTGTGCAATAGACATCCTGTCTAGGACATGCATCTCACATGACTAAAAATCCTGTTTGAGGCTCTTTAATTTTTAATTTGTCATCTTACTCACTTTATAATCACAATCGGTTAATAACTAACAACTCACTGTTATTGCTACTGCATTTAGATACCATGTTTTAGGACCCTTAGGTGCATTAGATATCATGTACTTAGGGCTTTGTTTGCAATTGCTTGAATGCCTCACTAGTTTTGTTTAACAACATAAGTCTAGTTAACAGTTTCCTTAAAACTAGAAAACAAATATGCATGTCCACTCTCTTTTATGATCAAACAATGCCTAGGCAAGCCTTAGGCCGGATAAAATCGATTGATCATATTCTCATCAGTTCCAGACTGCTCGGCCCCTTAACTTTCTGAATTCTGCTTCTTTGATAGTTTTCTACTAAACTCCGCCCTATTTCAAGATAATAACATCTATATATTTTTTCTACTGTTTAGCTTTCCTGTCCAGAATTGTGCTACAATTTTTTAAAACTTATAAAAATATTGCATCTTTAACGTCTCTGCTACAATTTTTCAAAGGTAGATTTCAATATTAATTCCTATATACCTACTGCTCTCCTTTTTAAAATTACACTTCTGAAATGCTGAATAATTTCGCATATGTTTTCTACCTCTCCTGTCTGAAACTGTGCTATTTTTCTACTATCAAAATACCACAGCGAAATACATACTTTACCCATCGAGGTTATACTCAAATTTCTCTTACACACCTATTAAACACGAGAATAGTATTGCACACTAAAACTTTAAAAAGTGTGTCAATTACACACCACTTTGATGTTTGACCACATCTGCTTAAATATTGATATTACACGCGCCAATCGGCATTTGACATGTTTCATAATTAAAAAAATATGTAAAAAAACTGAAAAACCCTCTGCCCCCACCCTACTCCACCCCCTCTCCTCATCTTCCCAAAAAAATATAGAAAATAAAATTCACACCCCCTCCTTATCTCCCTAAAGCTTCAAACTTGTTAAAAGCGTTTTTAGAATTTTATCAAAATTAATCACCGAAGTGTAAGGCCCCGGAAAATTTCGCTAAGTAATCTAGGATTCGTGGTGCCACGTAGGATAATTATTATATTTTATGTGCTATTAACATGGTGTACATTAATTAGACTTGGTACATATGAGTATAAGTCTTATGGTAAGTGATATGAGGTCCAAATGGAAGTCTAAGTGTATGCCAAATAGGAAAACATTTCGTAATAGGCAAAAATTTCAAATGGATTCACACAAGGCTCAACTTTAAACAATAATATGTAAATATATATAAGGTTTTATATGGTGAATAACATATTAAATGGAAGGTCTTTGAGTCTAGTTTTCAACGCTTCAAACCAGTCGTCATTTGGACATTCCTATGCAAAGTTATGATCAAATTACTAAAGGCTGGAAAATGATGTCTTGTGTCAAATCTGCGACCGCATGTCCTGTCGCATTTTTAACTCTGCGGTCGCATTTCTCTCGCAGATTGGACCAGAGTAGCCCACTTTTGGGTACTATTTAATGGTGCATTCCGCGGTCCATTCTGCTAGACATCACAGGGTGAATATTTCTATTTTTTATAAATCGACCCCATGTCGAAATATTACACCCTGCCTTTCATCTTAGGCCTATTTTCTGATACATTTAGAGAGAGAAAGGGGGTCCTAGAGGAAGAAGGAGTTCTTCATCAACATTTCTCCTAATGATCTTTATTATACCTTGAAGATTTGTCAAGAAGGGCACCTAGGTCATCTTCCCAAAAGAGATTGACATTGCTAAGAGTCTCGGAGTATAGTAGGACTTAAGGAAAGCTCAATCAAGGTATGTAGGCTAAACTTTCTCTCTTGGAAGTGAATTCCATATTGTTTTTAAGTTTAAGTGTGGTTTACCTTCCCAAGATTGTATAGTCCTAAGTCGCATCTTAAATGAAGTTTAGCATGCTAATTGGGTGAGAAGAATTGTGTTGTTTAATGGTTTTAGTTGCTTTTGTGTGTATTAAATGACTTGGTTGATTATGTATACTTTGTCTACTTGTTGATGAGATGTACTTACATATGGAAATGAATCGAATAAGGAAGTGTAAAACAATTATGATATAAGCCTCAAATATTATGAACTAACTTCCAAAATTAGAATGGCCTAAAGGTCTTGTACCTGAACTATGCCCATAAATGGTTGTTTTATATAATGTTTTCCCTTATAGATACGATCAATGTATAATATAATTGTTGGTTGGTATATTCCTGTTTGGGAAGAGTCCCTTATGTTCGATGACTCTATCTCTGTTGAATTCGAAAATACATAATTGCCAGAATATTTGGTACGTTGATATTGGTTGGTGATCTTTGGAAATAAAGGGATGAAAATGTAAAAAATCAAATACGGCCACCGTGCCAGGAATAAAGAATCTGGTGAGTGTCCAAATGAGCAATGGAAAATACTATTGTTGTTGGTGGCTGGAAATACTAATTGGAATCTATAAATTGTGAACGATATTGAGGTAAAAATGGTTGAGTTTATGATATATTCGTATACTTGTATTTATACTATAATTGTATGCGACACTAAATTTAACCAAATATGCTTTTATGGGAGTATCTTTAGCAACACCAAGGAAGGGTGGCTCATAAGACTCATTCCTGAAACTACATGTGCCGATGTAGGAGTGTATCGTGCTTATTCCCCTTAACTGGGATGATCCTGGTAACATTGTAATTTGGTAACGCGAACCCACATGGCATATGTGAGAAGGTATCTTAGACGATCGGGCCGTGATCGGACACCATGCCGTACACATGGTGGTATTGTGCTTGAAATCAACAATCTGGAAATTTAAGACTTGGGAATTCAAAAACTGGAAATTTGCGATTGTGGTACATGGCTCAAAAGGGACGGCCTAGCCGATCGGGTCGTGATCGGACTCCGTGCTAACAAAGACGGTGGTAAAACATAAATCGGTGTTCGAGATCTCCCAACGCAAATATATATATTATTTTCATAAACTATAGGAGTAACATGTTACAAAATTGGGTGTTAAAATATTGTTGATCTTTATTTACTGTTTGTGGATTCTCTGCTTGTACGGTTATTCTATTCTGAAATAGGATTTTTAGCCTTACATACTAGTGCGATTCGATGGAACTAACATCCCTTTTTACGGGGGCACTACATTCGTGTTATGATTGTAGGTGATTCTATAGCAGATACTTCAGTCCATCGGCATTAGCACCTCCTCTACATTCGGTCAGCTGTATTGGTGAGCCCCACTCCTCTTCGGGGTCATTTTGTATATCTTTTTGTCATTTTCTCATTACATTTTGAGGTATAGCTGGAGCCTTGTTGCCGGCATTTTTCTATTGCTCGAATATTGTATTTAGAGGCTCTGTAGACTATTGTGGATGGTGGTTGATTTTGGGAGTCCAGGCTAGAAGTGTTGTTACCTTATAAGCCTGTTTTTAATTAAACTTGTAAAAGCTAAGTAAAGTAATTAGCGGGAATTAAATGAAGGATGCTAACGATAGATTTCTTAGCATTTTATTAAATGGGATAATATCCCTTTTTTATTTATGAACTAGTTTTGGTAGAATGAAACATACCAGGCTTGCTCAGTCGGATTTACTCGATGGAGCGCTGGTTGCGGCTCCTTGGATTTTGGGGCGTGACAAACTTGGTATCAGAGCCTAAGGTTTTAAAGTGTCCTAGGATGTTTCGGAGTCGTGTCTAGTAGAGTCCTTCTTATCGGTGTGTTGTCGACCACATCTATAAGTTGGAGGCTATTTGGACATTTAGGAATTTCACCCTTCTTTAAAATTCTGGATCGTGCTATAGATCTCAAGATAGAGGTCTAATTTACTTGTTATGTTCCAGTTCTCATATGAGTAATCCACGAGTGCGAAGTAGCGAAGAAGGAGTAACCCCTCCACTGAATACGAATTTAGGGGAGATTACATATGAGTTCGTAGGGAGGATGCGTCAAGTTGTGAAAGGATTGGAGGAACTTGTTGCTAAGGGAAGTGTCTTTGTCCCATATAATATCTCCGCATCACCTAAAAGTTCGGTGAGAGTATCTAAGAAATGAAAGAGGGTTGTTGGTACTAATAAGCCGGAAATGCTCAGTGTGCATGAAACGTCACTTGGGGAGATGTTGGATGACTCTCGAGATATGTTATGGATGTGAAAAGAGGGGGCACAAGAAGGATAGATTCCCTAGGTTGGGTACACCTATCGTGGTCTTCCCGGTATGTGGGAAGGAACATTTAACATGTTGTGAGCATGCCCAACAACGTGTTTGGGGTGGTAGGTTAAGGAAATTCCAAGGGCCCGCACAGCAAACCAATACTGGAATGGGTACTCTCTCATTGGAGGCTTGGAGGAAGGACAAGGGGGGAAGTCTATAGTGTATACAAGGATGGGGATTATCATGTCGGTGGGGCGAGTCAGTTTACTGAACCTCGTCTGTGTTGTGTGAAATGTGGGAAATGTCATCCGGGAGTATGTCACTATGATACTAATGTGTTCTATAAGTGTGGTATGTTAGTTCACCTTCAACGAGACTGTCATTTACCTAGCCAGATCACAGGCAGGGGTGCAGCGCAACCAGCTAGTTCTACAGCTACTTCATCTATACCGCCTTCAGGCAGGGAGCAGTCGGGGGTGATATTCGGAGCTCGGGAGGAACCAACAAGTTCTATTCCATAAGGAATAATTAGAGGTCAAAGTCTTTTCCAGCTGTGGTTATAGGTATATTGACTTTTCAATCGCGTGATGTATATGCTCTTTTGATTCCAGTTTTGCTTTGCCATATGTCAATCCTTACATTGTTGCGGCATTTGGGATAGAGTCAGGACGACCTTATAGTCCATTTTGTGTATATATCCTTTGAGCAAGATATATTACTTGTGAAGACTCTTTATTATAGTTATCTTACATGCAACCTCCTGTGGAATTGAGTCTTACAATGATTTCCTGAATAGAGTCAGATCCGAGAGTAACTATTTCCTCTTGCTTTCCTAGACTCTCAATAAGAAACCATATCTTTTTAGTTTCTTACAAGTGATTTTACTCGAAAGATAACATGTATTCACTCGTGCTTATGCACAAATCGTCATACAATTTTCCTATGCGCTACCAAATTCGATGTAAAGCAGCCCGGTATTGATTGTCCTTCTTGAGTCACTCTTTTCTCCCCGGTGGAGATGGCTTCTGTGGTTCAAATAATCACTCCTTCGTTAATATTATCATAAAGTTTCTCACTATCTAGTGACATGAGAGCCTGTCTCAGCTCCTATTATGGGCCTGCATATCAGTTGAACAGGGCGAACGTCTATATAAGCTTCTAAGAAATTTGAGATCTTCACAAACTCGCTGCAAGAAGGCCTTTTCTTATCCCATTGTAGTATGACTTTTGGTCACACCTAAATTGTTCTGCAATAAGTAACTCATTTTATTCCTACCATTGAAGCTGCCACGAAGTGTCCAGGTATTGAAGCCATAGAATTATGATAACAGGACCGTGTCAGTCTTCATCTCATAAGAAAAGAGTTTATTCCCTCTCCGGCCGATACCTGAAACGCCCTCCATGTTTTTAAGGACTCCTGGCACTGTGGAATCGATCGTGAAAGTTCATATTTTCAGATTTGGCGCGTAGTATATTAATTTGAAAGGCAAGTTGTCGTATCTTATTCATTTCTCGTATAGGATAAAATATCAAGAAGGGTTTAGTGGTTCGGATTATACTAACCTCACAAGTGCTTAACTTTTACTTCATTAACATGGGATTATGGCACAGGGTCCTAGTATCAATCAATATTAGGATTATAACTAGATGTTATATCTTGAAACCCCTATCTCATACAAGGTGTCAGAGTATTCCCACTCTTGATAATTCGATCTTCCCCACACTCCAGGAATCGATCAGTGGTACGTGCCTGAATATTACTTCGTAAATAATTTTTATTGATGGTATGCTATCTAATCTTCATGCCTTACTGTTTCGACCAATGATTTCAACGCAACGATTGATCGTGTCACCATAATCCATAGAATGTTTTATGATTCCTAAAAATAAATGCAACCATATAAGATACCATGTTCAACACATCTACATCGGAGGATTCTTAAAACACTTTTAGTCCAATCTAGAACCTCGTTGTTCCTATTTATGGTAAATCTATAAGGATATGGGCTCAAGTATGTCAAGGGGTAGCATCTTCCTGCTGTCTACCGAATTGGGTAGGCACTCTATGGTCGTATTCATTCTAGCCCCTCTCAGAATGATGGTGAAAAGTTTCAAAATGGTTAAAATCGGGAATCCGACATAAAGATCTAGAGTAAAAGAAAGTGTGCAAGCTATTCTCAAGGTTTCTTCTAGGAAGATGTTATGCGAATTGTTCATAAGGGTAAAGTAGATGTAGCACATTTCAGAATTCAAAAACCCTTAAAAGAGATATGTCAAGTTATGTTTATGATTTTCCCGTGTCGTGTCGTTTCCCTCCATGATCCCGATGTTCCATGTATATGGTTTATAGAGGTGATTAGGAACCTTCGATATATCATTGCGATGGAAATTATTGAAGGTGAAGTTAATGGATAGTTAGCTTATGCGAGATATCTAGCTATCATTCTTGTTATATGAATTTGGAGGTTGGGATTGTTTCCATAAATATGTTGTGGCAAAGCATGTAAGTCGATAAGTCCACATTGAAGGCCGAAAGTGTCATGGAAAGAAAATACTTTCGCTTGATCAAATAACAATTGGTTTTGATTTGAAAGGTACCTTATGGGTGTTGTGATTTAAAAATGTGCAATCCATGCCCAGGTATCATCGTGATAGTGTGGTGCTTATAATATTGAGGTTCCTGTTATTGATATATACATTATGGTAATTTGTTGAGTTGTGAATGTGTTTTTAGGATGGTTTTGGTGGTTTTTGTGAACAGGTGGATAAACTTAGTTACAAAGGAGACTCTGCCGAAATTTCTAAAGAATTTTGGAGTTAGTCAAAATTTAGGGACTTGAGGTAGGTCAGAGAAGAGGTGTGTTATGTTAAAGTGTTTGGGGAATACTCTACTCCTCATTCGAGGACGAATGATCCTAAGGAGGGGAGAATGTAAGGCCCCGAAAAATTTTGCTAAGTAATCTAGGATTTCGTGGTGCCACGCAGGCTAATTATTATATTTTATTTGCTATTAACATGGTGGACATCAATTATACTTGGTAAATATGAGTATAAATCTTATGGTAAGTGATATGAAGTCCAAATGGAAGCCTAAGTGTATGCCAAATGGGATACGAATTTGTAATAGGCAAATATTTAAAATGAATTCGCACAAGGCTCCACTTTAAACGAGCATATCTAAATATGTATGAAGTTTTATATCGTGAATAACATATCAAATGAAAGGTATTTTAGTCTATTTTCCAACGCTACAAACCATTTGTCATTTGAACATTCCTACGCAAAGTTATGATCAAATTACTAAAGGCTGGAAAATGCTGTCTTGTGTCAAATCTGCGACCTCATTTCCTGTTGCATTTAACTCCGCGGTCGCATTTCTGTCGCAGATTGAACCAGAGTAGCCCAGTTTTGGGTACCAAATTCGCGGTGCATTCTGTGGCCCGCACGTTCGTTCTGCGGTCCATTCCGCTATTGCATAATTGATATCGCAGGGTCAATTTTTCTATTTTTATTACCCGACCCCATATCGATATATTACACCCTACCCCTTCATTTTAGGCCTATTTTCTGATACATTTAGAGAGATAAAGGGGGTCCTAGAAGGATAAGGGGTTCTTTATCAACATTTCTCCTAAAGATCTTGCTTAAACCTTGAAGATTTGTCAAGAAGGGCACCTAGGTCATTTTCCCAAAAGAGATTGACGTTGCTAAGAGTCTCGGAGTATAGTAGGACTTAAGGAAAGCTCAATCGAGGTATGTAGGCTAAAATTTCTCTCTTGGAAGTGAATTTCATATTGTTTGTTAGTTTAAGTGTGGCTTACCTACTCAAAATTGTAGAGTCCTGAGTCGCATCTTAAATGAAGTTTAGCATGCTAATTCTGTGAGAAGAATTGCTCTATTTAATGCTCCTAGTTGCTATTGTGTGTATTAAATGACTTGTTTGATTATGTCTACTTGGTCTACTTGCTGATGAGATGTAATGACATATGGAAATGAATCGAATAAGGAAGTGTGAAACAATTATGAAATAAGTCTCAAATCTTATGAACTAACTTCCAAAAGTAGGACGGCCTAAAGGTCTTGTACCCGAACTATACCCATAAATGGTTGTTTTATATAATATTTTGCCAAATAGATACGATCAATATGTAATATAATTGTTGATTGGTATATTCCTGTTTGGGAGGTGTCCCTCATGCTTGATGATTCTGTCTCTGTTGAATTCGAAAATACATAATTTCCAGAATATTTGGTACATTGATGTTTGTTGGTGATCTTTGGAAATAAAGGGATGAAAATGTTAAAACCCGAATACGGCCACCGTGCGAGGAATAAAGAATCTTGTGAATGGCCAAATGAGCCAAGGAAATACTAAAGTTTTTTGGTGACTGGAAATACTAATTGGAATCTATAAATTGTGAAGGATATTGAGGTATGCATGGTTGATTTTATGATATATTCGTGTACTTGTATTTTTACTATAATTGTGTACAATACTAAATTGAATTAAATATGTTTTTTTGGAGTATATTTAGCAACACTGAGGAAGGGTGGGTCATAAGACTCATTACTGATACTACACGTGCCGGTGTAGGAGTGTATCGTGCTTATTCCCCTTAACTGGGATGATCCTGGTAACATTGTATTTGGTAACACCTACCCTCACGGCATATTCGAGAAGGTAGCTTAGCCGATCGGTCCGTGATAGGACGGCATGCCGCACACATGGTGGAATTTTGCTGGAAATAAGTAATCAGGAATAGGACTTTTAGCCTTACATACTAGTTCTATTTGACGGCACTAACATCCTTTTGCCGGGGGCGCTACATTTGTGTTATGATTGTAGGTGATTCTATAGCAGATACTTCAGTCCACCGGCAGTATCACCTCCTCTACTTTCCGTCAGCTGTATTGGTGAGCCCCACTTCACTTCAGGGTCATTTTGTATATCTTTTTTCATTTTCTTATTACATTTTGAGGTATTGCCGGAGCCTTGTTGCCGGCATTTCTCTATTGCTATAATCTTGAATTTAAAGGCTCCCTAGACTATTGTGGGTGGGGTTGATTTTTGGAGTCTGGGCTAGAAGTGTTGTTACCTGATAAGCCTGTTTTTTTATTAAACTTGTAATATTTTTGAAAACTAAGTGAAGTAATTAGTGGGAATGGAATTAAGGATGCTAACGACAGATTTCTTAGCATTTTGTTAAATGGGATAATATCCCTTCTTTATTTATGAACTAGTTCGGGTAGAATGAAAAATACCTGGCTTGCTCAGTCAGATTTACTCGGTTGAGTGCCAATTGCACTTATTGGATTTTGGAGCGTGACACTAAGTAAATTTTAATACAACAATAATCAAATTCAAACTAATTTTCTAGGTCATGGAATACAAAAATCAACAAGACCCGATTAAATTTTTTCAAGCTTTTTCAAAAGATCTATAATGGTGATCTTTACAATACCCAATAGCTCCTCTTTTCTTCTTTCTTTTTCTTTTTCTTCTTATTAATGGGGGTTGGAGAGACAAATGTGAAAGGGTAGAAAAAATTAGAATGGAGGTTGGGGAAGAAGATGAAACGAGGGGGGGGGGGAGGAGAGGAAACGCTAGGGTGTGGGTTGGGGGAGAAGACATGGGTTATATATATTTTCTTTAATTTGAAAAGAAAATAGTTTTAAAAAGGGAAAAAAAATTAATTGCAGATGAATTCTGGAGTTGTCACGTATCTCTTTTATGGGTAATACACGCGTGTGACACATGACAAAAGAGTGCAATTGACATACTTTTAAAAATTTTAGTGTGCAATACTATTCTCGAATTTAACAAGTGTGTAAGAGGGATTGAGTACAAGGTCGATGGGTAGAGTATGTATTTCTCGAAATACCATATCTTTGATACCTTTACTATATATTCTCAAGTGTTTTTTTAAGTGTCTCTTACTGATTCCAAAACTGCTATGTACTTACTATCATTATTTCGACCAAACTTTTTGCTTACTGCCCAATTTTTGGAAATCTATCTTTGGCAGTCTTGCCTTTTAATTCTCATTTTTTTAGACTGTCAATGTGTTTGAGACGTGCTAATTATACGCCTACCTATGGAGGGATGTTTGAGCCTTTTACATGCTCTATGTATGGTTCCTTTTCGTGTAGTCTTATTTGTTATGTATGTCGCTTAGCATTTTCACCTTTAAACCTAATGGTTCAGCCTAGTCCTTACCTTGTAGGAATACTGATCCTAAATACCCTCTAGGACCTAAAAGACGGGACGGGTAATAGCACGCAATAAGCATTCATGACCAATCCACACGTGTAAATGACGTTTACAGGACGGGAAGGGTAAAACATGGATATGATGACTGGTGCGCTAATATCTCGTGCGATCCTTTTTTGAGGAGTGATTGCTGGATATTGTACCAATGTGATCCATATTGTATTTAAACCTAGGACCTCTTTCCTCTTTTCTTTATTTGTATAATGTTTTTCATAAATTTATGTTTTTCTTCCAATTAATCATCCTCTTTTAAATCATTTATGTTCTTTCCTTTTCCTTCTAAAATTTTAAATTTTGTTTGTAACTACTACATGCAAACTTTATGTGTTTCTTTCTACTCTTCTTAAAGTCACAATTAGGCACGGCTGGGAACCACACTAGTGGATCTTGAGGGGTGCCTAACACCTTCCCCTCGAGATAATATCAAGCCCTTACCCGAACTCTAGTTTTCTTTCAAAAAGAAATCTTCTTCTTTTCTTTAAAAGTGTCCCAATGCACTATAATCATTAGGTGGCGACTCTTCAAATTCCATAACCCAATTCCTCAAAAAGGAATAAGAGTTGTTTTGTCCATAATGTTGTAAATCCGATTTATCATATTTTAGGAGGAAAAAGGGGGCGTCGACAGCATGGAAGCTCTGCTGGAGAATTCTTTAAGGCTTTTATCATTACATGCTTTGTATGACTTTATTGCTTCCTTAATTGCCTTTATTTTCTTATCTTTAATTATTTCATCATAAATACTAACTTGGCTCGTCATGTTTTTTTCCTTTGTTTTAATTTCTCCCTTTACTGCCTTATTATTGTTTCAATACGTTGTTATTTTTGAGCATTTATTATAATCTTTTAATTTATGAACGTGAAAATATATGTTATCTCCTTTATTCTTGTAACCGCATTCTTCAACATCATATTTCACTCGTGTCAAAACAAATACTATAACAATGCTTATAATGAGTGGTTGCACCCTTCCGATATTATAACCCCCTAAATGTGGCAAAGGCATATTTGCAATAAAACCAGTCGATCAATGGTGTAGTCGACAGTTCCGCGCCTTTCCCTCTTGAGTCGTCCGCTCAAGGGTACCTTGTCTAGCACTTAGAAAGTAGAAACCTTATTCCATTAAATTGTTGCATCATGGTCAACCCTAGCCAAGTCAGTTATGTTGTCCACATGATGACTCATTAAGATAGCCAAAACCAAAGTCCACCGGGTTTCCTCGGAACCCAAACGGACACCTCCACGGTATGTGCATTTATTTGGAGAACTAAATGTCATTTTTGCTAATTGTTGATTTAAATAGTCGATTATGGCGGGATTAAGGGCCTAATATTTTATTTTAAAGAAAATGAGGCAAGAAGTCCCCAAATTTGGAAGTTAAGCCTGACAACAAGATTATTGAAGATGCTACTTTACTCTGGGATAATGATAGGTCGTTTTTTTTCTTCAGGGACCTCGAGATGACCCCTTTGCTGGAAGAAATAGAGGGTCTAGCTGGAACACCTTGGGAGACTCTAGGTATACTTATGCCAGAAAATCGCAAAGGAAGGGGTTTTCTCAAAATGATGGGACTCAAGAAGAATCCGGATTTGACTTGTCTAAAGGATTCCTACATACCGTTTGATTTCCTGTATGAAAGGTTTGGCCACAGCAAGTCCTACCGCACCTACCCCGATTAGTTCGCCCTTACTTCTTTGGGGAACATACATAGAAGGGTCTTTGTGTTCATGTTCTGCTTCTTGGGTATGAAGATCTTTCCCATGAAGAAGGCTAGGATCCACACAAGACTAGCCATGGTGACCAACACCTTGATGGAGGGTATTGATGGGTAGTCTTTCAGCATAGTGCCCATGATCATTGCCGAAATATATCGAGCTTTAGAAAAGTGTCAACAAGGGATCCTACACTTTGAAGGGTGCAATCTGTTACTTCAACTTTGTCTTATAGAACACCTTCAGAAAGGCGACAACAGACAGGAAATCTTATCTCACCGACTCCCTCCATCTTTGAAACTCCAAGAGTTTCCACCTTGCAAGAAGGGCACTGAAGCCTCGTCTGGGTCTGTTTCTGGTCTTTCTCTGATGGGTTTTGGTCCCGTGCTACGTACTCCATTAGTAATGAGTTTTACAGCCAGGTTCCGTACCTCACTGATTTTATTGCAAAACCCTAAATTTTTCCCTAAACCTTCTAATCTCTGACTTTTTAAAATGATTTTTAAAATTATTTTTTGTGTTTTACACTACTGCCTACTCGATTTTTTTCGATTACTCAACTTTTTCAACATTTTTATTCTCTTTTTCTAAGCTAGGGTATCTGAAAATCCATTTTGTTTGAAACGCTTTCTGGATTTAAGTGTGTAATCATGTATGTCTATGAGTTTTGACTGATTTTGTTGAGTTCTTCCTATACTAAAACCCCCAATCTTTGAACTTTGTCTGGATTCTACACGCGTCCGTGTTATTTGACATATGCCTATGTTCTGTGTTTTGATTTACATGATTACTCCTTCATTTGATTAGAATATCCTGTGATTTTGCCTTAGTATGCCTCTATTAGGATTTCAGATTTGATTCTTTCCAAATTATACTTGACTTATTTGCTTATTCATGAAAATCTTTGTTATTCTCCTTAAATCAGTGTTATTTCAAATCTTTGATTCATTGAATTGTTATGGTAACACCTATGTGCTGATTCTCAATTATTTTCATGTATTTGCAACCTTAATTAGTTTCTTACCTTATTTTTTTTATTAACCGTGTGACTTATTGATTGGTTTCCTTAATTGAACCTTGGTGTATTTACCCTTAATTGTCTACCCTGAGCCCAAGGCTTGCTTGATTTGATTTCCTTAAATATGTTATACTCTTTACCGTTGGCTAATTACCCCTCAATTAGGGGAATACTTGTTGATTTCTTTTGCCTGATTGATTCTATGGCGTCATTGATTGAGGAAGTTGATTTCTGTTACCTTATTTTGCTTTGCCTTCAACTACTATAAGTACTCCTCCTCTCTTCTCATTTCAAACACGAACAGAATTCATTCTGAACTCTCTCTCTTACACAAAATATATTCAGTTCTCTCTTTCTTTCTACACAATCTCTCTCACTTCTCTTGAGACTACTGGTTACTCAGCTGGTTTGAAACTCAGGCTGAACTTTAGCCTACTATACTGTTCCATTGCTCTCTACATTGTTGTTTGCTTGGGTCTGCTATTGCTACTCACTTCTCTGCTATTGCTTCTCACTTCTCTACTATAGTTTCTCACTTCTTGCCTACTCCTGCTCTCTTTTCATACTCTCTGCATATTGCTGCTCACTCTCTTGCACACTATTGCTCATCACTTTGCATATTATAACTCACTACTGCCCTGCATTACCTTTCCTTCAACTGGCATGTCTCCTATTTGATTTATAGCTTCAAAACAATATGGAACGAGCTTTCCTATTAAAAGCTGCTAGGTGAATCCCTAAAGTAGATTAGTTCGATCAGCAAGACCCGTCTCTGTTTCTATTTGTATTGCACTTCCTCTTATTTCTGGTATGTTTCTACTTATGGTTTTTTTGTTCTTATTGCAATTAGCATGCCTCTATGTTGATTAATATGCCTATCTGAATCTGGCATGCCCATTACTCCTTTTGTCTTTCTCCTGCATGTTCCTGCTTACCCCTAACCCTAGTACATTATTAACATGTATTCAGGACTCTCTTAGCCACTAAGTAGCCCTGAACCTCTTCGTGGTGTGTGAATCTATTTGGTATCTATCAATCTCATGTTATTTGAAACCTGCTTGATTGTTTAAGTTCTGAAGTGCTTCTCTTTGATGTCTGTGTATATGTAACTGTGTTCTCACTTGTGAGTTACTTGTCCCCCATGTCCTCTACCACTGCTTGTGCTTGTCTTCAACTTGTAGCCTGATATTGTCTCTTCTGCTACTTTTCTCTCACAACTGTTTTTATATGAATCCTCTTTCAATTGTTTTTTAACTCAATCTCTTTAAAACTCTATCACAATCTCACTACTCCTAGAATTTAGGTTCTACCCCTTGGTGTAAGCATTGCCTTGGTACCTTGAGTACCCACTGAACTTTGATGCACAAGGCTGGTAATTCCACACTTGCACTGATTCAATGTTAATCTGTTTGGATGCCTGATATTGGTCAGGGGCCCCAATGGGCCCTTAGGGAGCATTTTCGCACCCCAAACCTTGGTAAAGGATGTGAAACTCGAAATAAGTAAGGTTGAAAATTTGGGCCTGGTTGAAGGCTCCCAATAGATTAACTTCTTATTTCTACTCTTCATTACTATATCTAATCGCATTGGTTTGTAATATCTTCTGATGAACAATGGGGTTTATAGTGAAAACGGGAGGGATATGCATGCTTAGTTTAAGGTTACGGGTAGAAAACTTGTCCGTAGGATTTTTCTTATTTGTGCAATAGACATCATGTCTAGGACATGCAACTCACACGACTAGAAATCCTGTTTCAGGCTCTTTTATTTTCAATTTGTAATCTTACACACTTTATAATCACAATCGGTTAATAACTAACAAGTCACTATTATTGCTACTGCATTTAGATACCATGTTTTAGGACCCTTAGGGGCATTAGATATCATGTACTTAGGGCTTTGTTTGCAATTTCTTGAATGCCTCACTAGTTTTGTTTAACAACATAAGTCTGGTTAATAGTTTCCTTAAAACTGGAAAACAAATATGAATGTCCACTCTCTTTTATGATCAAACAACGCTTACGAAAGCCTTAGGCCGGATAAAATCAATTAATCATATTCTCATCAGTTTCACACTACTCAACCTTTTAACTTTCTGAATTCTTCTTCTTTGAAAGTTTTCTACTGAACTCCACCCTATTTCAAGATAATAGCGTCTATATATTTTTTCTACTGTTTAGCTATCCTGTCCAGAATTGTGCTACTATTTTTTAAAAGTTATCGGGATATTGCATCTTTAACGTCTCTACTACAATTTTTCAAAGGTAGATTTCAATATTAATTCCTCTATACGTACTACTCTCTTTTTTTAAATTACACTTCTGAAATTACGAATAATTTTGCATCTATTTTCTACCTCTCCTGTCCAAAACAGTGCTATTTTTCTTTTATCAAAATACCACATCTTTGATACCTTTACTATATATTCTCAAGTGTTTTTTTTAAAGTGTCTCTTACTGATTCCAAAACTGATGTGTACTTACTGCCATTATTTCGACCAAACTTTCTGCTTTCTGCCCAATTTTTGAAAATCTATCTTCGGCAATCTTTCCTTTAAATTCTCATTTTTTAGACCTTCAATATGTTTGAGACGTGCTAATTATATACCTATCTATGGAGGGATGTTTGAGCCTTTTACATGCCTTTTGTATGGTTCCTTTTCGTGTAGTTTTATTTGCTATGTATGTCGCTTAGCATTTTGACCTTTAAACCTAATGGTTCAGCCTAGTCCTTACCTTATAGGAATAGTGGCCCTAAATACCCTCTAGGACCTATAAGACACGGGTAATAGCACGCAATTAGCATTCGTGACCAATCGACATGTTTAAATGACCTTTACGGGACAGGAAGGGTAGAATATGGATATGATGACCAGTGCGCTAATATCTCGTGCGACCTCTCTTTAAGGAGTGATTGCTGGGTATTATACCGATGTGATCCATATTGTAATTAAACCTAGGACCTCTTTCCCCTTTTCTTTATTTGTATAATGTTTTTCTTAAATTTATGTTTTTCTTCCAATTAATCCTCCTCTTTTAAATCATTTACGTCCTTTCCTTTCCTTTCTAAAATTTTAAATTTTGTTTGTAACTACTATATAGAAACTTTATGTGTTTATTTTTACTCTTCTTAAAGTCACAATTAAGCATGGCCGGGAACCATACTAGTGGATCTTGAGGGGTGCCTAATACCTTTCCCTCGAGATAATCTCAAGCCCTTAGCCGAACTCTAGTTTTCTTTCATAAAAAATCTTCTTCTTTTCCTTAAAAGTGTCCTAATGCAATATAATCATTAGATGGTGACTCTTCAAATGTCATAACCCAGTTCCTCAAAAAAGGAATAAGAGTTGTTTTGTCCATAATGTCGTAAACCCGATTTCTCTTTTTTTAGGAGGAAAAGGGGGGCGTCGACAATATCCAAAGTGAACGGTTTTTTTTATGGAAACAATAATGTAAGGGCTACAATTTTTATGTTTTGCAAATTTTCAGATTACTTATAGATTTCAAGATATAAGTATTCAAAGTAGCCTCCTTGATTGCACCATTGTTGTCCAAACGAGCAGCTGCAGTAGATTTTCAGCAGTTTTTAAAGTTCCTAAATCGATCCGAAACTACCCCGAAATACATCCGATGCCTCTAGGGCCCCTGTCCAATCACGCAAACTAGTCCCATAACACATTACAGACTTTCTCAGGGTCTCAAGTCATATCAAACAACACTAAAACCATGAATCACACTCCAATTCAAGCTTTATGAACTTTGAAATTTCAAACTTCTACATTCGATGCCGAAACCCGTCAAATCAAGTCCGATTGACCTCAAATTTTGCACACAAGTCATATTCGACATTACATCTATAACACTAAAATATACTTCAAGCCAAACTTATGAAATTTCTTCCAAAATGCTAATTTTCACAATAGGCGTCAAAACGCTCCCGATCATCCAAAACCCCATCCAGGAATACGCCCCAGTCCGAAATCATTATACAAACCTGTTGGAACCTTCATATCTTGATCCCAAAGTCATTTGCTCAAAAATCCAATTCTAGTTAATTCTTTCAACTTTAAGCTTCCGAAATGAGGATTCTCTTTCCAAAATCAACTTTGAACTTCCCAAAATTCAATTGAGCATGCGTACAAATCATAGTACTTGAGATAAAGTTGATCATGGCCTTAGACTGCCGAACACTACACTAGATCTTAAAGTGACTGGTCGGGTCGTTACATTCTCTCCCACTTAAACATATGTTCGTCCTCGAACGTGCTGAGAACTACACTGAAGTAGTCTGAAATCACTGTTTGGCATCTCATGCACCTTCCGTACTACCAAAACTCAGTTGAGCATATCAACTCGATCAATTCTTAAGATATTCCCTTTTATTCAAGTTACGCCTTAGAGCTCAATTCCAACATCCGGAATTCTATGGCCAACATGTTTCCAATATACGATCACCATATCAATCAAAACATGTTGTACCCAAACATGACTGCATAACTTTGCTGAATTGACATGTTGCATCACTTTACTCACAGGACCATAATAATATTTTCTAATCAAGTTAGTCGAAATTCCACGAATTTGATACTCCCACTGCACCCCATGACATACACAGATATTACTCTAACTCTTACAATACTGCCACGACTGAAGAGGTGTGTAGAAATTCATAATCAACTGCCGAGTCAACCAATCATTGAGTCTATACTTCTAACAAGAATCATTACCACATTCTGAACCAAATAATGATCTTTGCTCCGTAATATATTTCACATAATCATATTGCACTGATCCTAAATCTAACAATCTCGTCTCACCTAGTACAAATTGCTCAGGCAATAAGCCATCTCGACATGACCAAAAGTCTCATATGATGCCACAATTTGCCAATAGGCTACCAATTAGTATGAGATATAAAAAGGAAAGTGAACTTTGAAAAGAAATTTCAATTACCCCGCTCGCGAATCATACATGCGATTCATAAATGAGCTTCCTTCATAAAATAGGAAACAAAACACAATAAATAGATATGGGGAATCGTACTGAACATCACACTACTGTGGCGCGCAACCCGATCCAAATAATATAACTATGGCGGTGTGCCATTCGATCCATGCAACATAACCATGGAGGCATGCCACTCGATCCAAATAACATACCCATGGTGGCATACCACCAGGTCCACACATGGAAGTCACATAAGGAGATGTACATCGAGCTAAATTGCTCATTAAAACAAAATACCGAATATCGGTTATAAACACACTAAGTTTATAATACCATTCCCTGGGGAGACATATAACACCATAATTCACAAACTTGAGCACAATTGATGTGCGATATACGATTTGAATCTCAAGAGCCATTCTACTCATATAACCTTATCTCTATGCAGAACCTATCCACATAAGAACTCCACCAAGCCATCTACCAACCCCGACTACTCTCCCATAAGCAACGCATTGCTAAAATGAACACATCCACCCTGATGTAGATCCCATACTTAAATTTAAATCCATTCACAGACCTCAAGCCGATTCTGATCACACCAAACTAGGCCAATGACTTTTCAAGGGTCCATAATCACCCCATTTTCCATAACACATAAGAACTACCATCATAACCAGAGCAAACCTCCATAGTCCATAACCCAATAAATCGAGTGCCCTCCAGGCATAAATTCTCGAATTAATAATATTACCACAATCCTCATACTTGGTTTAAATCTTAAATCAATCAAGTGACTACATGCCACATTTATACAATCTTCGTGTAGGACATGCTCCAACAACCTTCCAAACACATAATAGGTCTGTACATCCAAACCACCAGTCGCGCTAATGCTGAAAAGTGATCAAGAACCCTTAACCAGGATGCAAAGCCCCTTTTCACAAAACACCGATATCAGGTGACACTAACGACAACACTGACTTATTTTAAACATTCAAACTCATTTCCTGCTTATCCGAGCTCGTGACATCCTTGTCAGCTCCGAACTGCAACCTTGAGCCTCACTTTAAATTCCATATCACTCCCTGTACCTAATATGCCAATATACGGTATAACACGACTCTTCATCATAATTCTAGAATTGCTAATAGATTAATACTTCATTATATAATAACTTTTCACTTAACTCACTTCAAGAGAATCGTAGCTACTCACAAGTGAATCCTCATAACTGTAGAACATTCAAATCCTTAAGTAGTGGTCTAATCCACCACAACCCTTCCGGGATTCACCCATACATGACTGGCCATAACAGTAGAATGCTTCTGAATAACATCAATTACGGCAGCCGACAAGCCTCGCACGTACCGCCACAAATCACATACATAACTTGATCACGCTGAAGGAACTGATCTCTGCCACCAATACGCCAACTCAACTATGGTTAACCAACATTACTTCCTTCGATTTACCCTGATTGCCGTAGTAATAACAATAAGTCCTTTCAACACATAACACACTCCATCCACACTCACCCCGAGTGACCTTGAACCGCGAGACCATGCCGTCTCGAATCCCATGAACCATTTGGTACCTTCCTTGTGCGCACATTTGCACCCTCAACTGATATGTCCATTCTGCCAATTCTCTACCAATCCGAAGTCCTTTCTCATTTTCCTCTCAAGTGCTACACGGCAAGTCAAAATATCATAGAACATTCTGGGCCTCCACTCATAAGCTGATGCAAAAGCTTGATTCTCAACCCACCCATAGGCGCAATATCATTAGGCACTACACTTTACCCCTTTTGAATCCATTAGGACCGTTGTTGAGAGCCACCTTCTCTGTCTTGGCCCTAAATTTAATCGACTATAAGAATCTTCCAGCACAAGAATACCCTCTCGATGAAGTACCCGGCATAATAACTTCCCATGAAACCCGCATCTATATAAGGCATAAATTCTGAATCCTTATCCAGATATGAACATGAGCCAATAAGTCCAGTCGTAGCACACCTTCAACAATTCATTTTCTCAATTACCACTTATGTTCTTTTCCCACAACTGGAATAACCCATCAATATGCTAATAAGCAGAAACCTCACAAGGAGTTAACCATGCAACCTAATCATAGGTGGTGGGACTCTCCCACATAGCTTAAAGCCATTATTTCACAATGCTGGAATTCACCAGGATTCTTTATCTCTTATCAACATAGCCATGCGCAATCATCCGCCAAAATTCTCAAAATCATTCTGTAAAACCCCCTTTTTATACTCTGAATCATCAACCACATTTGCATGAGTGATCTCTTCGTTGTATAATCAATAGAAGTCTTCGGAGAAGCCTCGCCAACCACGCGACTGCTAAACTTCTCACCGGAAATAACCCACCTATGGAAATCACTTCCTGACATCTTCCAAATGCTGTTGCACAGGATACAATCACTATGATATCAATAACTCATCCTGAGTCCAAGCACTTTATCTAGCTGCACCAATCCATTTACCCCTTGTGGACATCAATTAAATGTGTGGCAATATCCTTCCAATTCTAAGTTATGTTGTATCCTTCTTCATTTCAAGCAGTCCTTCCCGTTATATCAAATCTTCTGCGGCATAACGGCCCATGCTTTAAGTTAACTCACTAGGCCCCAATCATTAATCTCTGAAATCCTTAAATCTTTCCAAACTCTCTTTAATGTGCATAGTAATCCTACCACAATGCCCATATGCAACTCCTCCACTCTCCCTCTTTGGCGGAACTCACCCTTTAATCGACTACTCGACCCTTGCTTTATACACCTGGCCTTCTAGAAATTTTAGCCACCGCCTGACACTTCCCACACATATTTCCTCATCCTTTGCTGCTCAGTTGTTGGTTTAATAAAATCTATCTTCGTAGCACTTCGAACCCACAATCGCTACTAACTTTAAACTTTTCTAAAGACCGTCCTTCTCGAGCTCCCAATATTAGAAACGTTAAATCCTGAACTACCTTACCTCGCGATATATCGCAGTTGTTTCTCCAATATTATTTCACAATTTCCTACCCCAAGGCGAACTGCAGAAGACCATAACACTGATGAACTTAGCATATACAATCGAGGACGACGATACTACATCGCAGATGAAAATTCCACCATGCTCAAAAATACCAAGTCGTGTTACCCCATCAAACCGATTGTGAACATCCATTGGCCAATTTTTTTTCCCTGCAAGGAATAAAATACTGAATCTCTAGACCATGCACCAAATAAACATCCCTTAAAATTATTCACTACCCCGACATGTGGGCAATTATCCTACCATCGTATCATTACTTTGGAACAATAGATCATAAGCATCATGGAAACTTGTGTTAGAAACTACGCTTAACGCTAGAGGGGGGGGGGGTGAATAGCGTATTAATAGAATTTAGCGTTTTCTTGCGGAATTTAAACTTTGCAAGAAGTAAAATAAATGCAGAAAAATAAACTTACACAAAGATGTATACTGGTTGGCCACCAACGTGGTTAGTCCAGTCCCCGAGAGACTCCCTCGAGATTTTTCACTATCTTGTTAAGCTTAAGGGTGCTCAACAAACCGTTACACACTTGAGGACACAAGCCTCAAACAGTTGCTCGGAGATCGCAATCTCAAAGACTTCACCCAAGGAAACGCAAGTTCCTTGAAACAAGAGAATCGCAATTCTCTTACAAGTATATCAAATACTTGGACACTCACTTAACTAAAGTACTCCTTATTGAGTATATATGAGTAAAAGAATATGTTCAAGATCACAACAACTTTAAGCAATAATATGGCTCTCAAAAGCTTTATGAAATGAGTAGAAAATGAAGAACAATTGAATGAAAGCTTATAGCAATGTAATGATCAGTTTGTGTATGTTGTTGTTTTTAAAACACTGAAATGAAGCTGTATTTATAGTTGAAAAAGTTGGTTCAACCGTTGTCTAATTGCCAATTAAGAGTTGCTGAAATTACTCAGTGATAATCGATTATTAAGACCAAACAATCGATTATCTGCCAGTCAGTTTAAAAATCAATCCCAGATTTAACGCTTCACAATCGATTATACATAATCTATAATCGATTACTGGCAATATTCAAAATCAGATAATCGATTACACTAAGTTCATAATCGATTACTTTAGCAACGTTCTAAAAATCATTTCCAGATTTTAAGCAAAACATCGATTATATAAAATCAATAATCGATTACTTCAGCAACGTTCTAAAAATCATTTCTAGATTTTAAGCAGAACATCGATTATATAAAATCAATAACCGATTACTTCAGCAACCTTCTAAAAATCATTTCCAGATTTTAAGCAGAACATTGATTATCTAGAATCAATAATCGATTACCTTATGGTATTTGAAAATCATTTGACAACGGCCAGCTTCAACAATCGATTGTCCTTTGCAACAATCGATTACTTGTTATTTTCTGAAAATCATAAAACTTACTGTCTCAGTGATAATCGATTATCTAAAGACATAATCGATTACTTAATTAAATTTAAAATCACTGGAAGACATCAACTCAACACAATCGATCAACATTAGTTCATAATCGATTATTTTGAGTATTGAAAAACTTTACCTCAACAACAATCGATTGTCATTTGTTCACAATCGATTATCATGCAGATTTGGAAAAACCCGATGTTCACTGTCTTACTCACAATCGATTACCATTAATTCATAATCGATTGTCATGCAGTCTTGGCTCAGAAACAATCGATTATCATAAGTACATAATCGATTATTTTAGCCCAGATTTTTTAGGCATGTTTAGAAAACATTTCGTCTAATGTAAATATGCATGATTTAAAATCTTTTTGACACAGAATTAAATATGCATGATTTTGGAAAATAGTTTTATGAGAGAGGCCATACTATGAGTCAAGTTATAGGATCGAGATTACAATTTAGAACAACTCAATAACAATTAAAAGCTATATCTTGAACTTCAATCTTATTCGCAACCATTGTGCGCTTGTACTTGAATTCCGTCATATATCAATTTTTGCTTCGTTTGTCATTCATCAAGACCTACAAAAGAGTACACGTTTAGTATATTGCATTGAGAACGTGTTTCTAACAATTTCCCCCTTTTTGATAATGGCAAACATTAAGCGGGATATGCAATTTAGGCAAAAGATATTGACAATTCAAGACAAGTAACAATTATGCAATTTTGTTCTTGTTCCCCCTCAATTTTAGCTTATAAACAATCAATGAATTAAGAGGTGGTGCATACCCGATATCCCGTTTTCTTCCCCCTTTTGCCATTAGCAAAAAAATAGTAAGGAAAGATGCAAAAAGATGAAATAAACAAGGTTTATTTATTGGAAAAAAAAATTAGAGGGTAGTCGATTATTGATACGGGATAATCGATTTTTATAGGGACATTGCTGCAGATTCGCGGTTTGCTTAGAATTGCTCTTAGCTCTAGGGTGATACCTGCAAAAAGAAGTTAGACGCCTCCGACGCTCAAGTTAGAAATCATGTAGGAAAGAAAATGCAATGCATGACTTAGATCAAAGTGGAGTCAAGGATCCCGAGTTCACTGCGAATTCGGAAGAAGGACTCTTTCTCTAAAGGCTTGGTAAAGATGTCTGCCAATTGGCTTTTGGTTTCAACAAATTCAATTTCGACATCGCCTTTGAGTACATGATCTCTAATAAAATGATGTCTAATTTCGATGTGTTTTGTTCGCGAATGAAGAACGGGGTTCTTCGTCAAGCATATGGCACTAGTGTTATCACATCTAAGAGGAATGTGATCAAGACTTAGGCCATAGTCCAAGAGTTGTTGTTTCATCCATAGGATTTGAGCACAGCAACTCCCCGCGGCTACATATTCAGCCTCGGAGGTAGACAACGCAACACTTACTTGTTTCTTACTAAACCAAGAGACAAGAGAGCTACCGAGCAAATGGCAAGTGCCACTTGTGCTCTTGCGGTCCAATTTGCATCCAGCAAAATCGGAATCGGAATATCCAATAAGTTGGCATGAAGAGCCTTTGGGGTACCATAGACCCACATTTGTAGTACCAATGAGATACCTTAATATCCGTTTCACCGCAGTAAGGTGAGACTCCTTCGGACATGACTGATAGCGAGCACATAAACACACGCTAAACATGATGTCCGGACGACTAGCGGTAAGATAAAGAAGAGAGCCAATCATACCTCGATACTTTTTAGTGTCGACTTCCTTACCTTTTTCATCTTTGTCTAGATGATCGGATGTGCTCATGGGAGTAGCCATTTCTTTTGCATTGTTCATCTCAAAGCGTTTTAGTAGTTCTTTGCAATATTTGGCTTGGCATATGAATGTACCTTCTTTCATTTGTTTCACTTGTAACCCCAAAAAGAATGTTAACTCGCCCATCATAGACATTTCAAATTCGCTAGTCATTAGATCGGAAAATTCCTTGCATAAAACATTGTTAGTAGCACCAAATATAATATCGTCTACATATATTTGAACTAATAAAATATCATTGTTTTTATGCTTGACAAAGAGGGTTGTGTCAACTTTTCCCCTAATGAAATCATTTTCCAAAAGAAATTTACTCAACCTTTCATACCAAGCTCGAGGAGCTTGTTTTAAACCATAAAGAGCCTTTTTGAGTTTGAAAACATGATCGGGATATTTAAAATCTTCAAAGCCGGGGGGTTGTTTGACATAAACTTCTTCTTCAATAAAACCATTTAGAAAAGCACTTTTCACATCCATTTGATATAGAATAAAATTCATTGAAGAGGCGAAAGCAAGTAATAGACGAATAGCTTCTAATCTAGCTACGGGAGCATAGGTTTCCTCATAATCAATACCTTCTTCTTGACTATAGCCTTTTGCCACAAGCCTAGCTTTGTTTCTAGTGATTATACCATTTTCATCTAGTTTATTGCGAAAAACCCATTTCGTACCAATTATAGAATGACCTTCGGGTCTTGGCACCAAATCCCAAACGTTATTGCGTTCGAATTGGTTAAGCTCCTCTTGCATTGCCAAGGTCCAAAATTCATCCCCAATTGCTTCGGAGATGGTTTTAGGTTCAATTTGAGAAACAAAAGCAGTAAGTTCTAAAGTGTTTTTGAGGGAGTTTCGGGTACTTACCTTTTCTCCAACATCGCCGATTACCTATTCGAGAGGATGATCCTTGATCGTTCTCCACTTGTTAGGCGTATTTATTCCTTTTTCTAATTGTGGCGCTTCTTACGTTGGTTGTTCCCCAATTTCATTTTTGTTTTCCTTTGAAGGTTCTTCTTGGATTTTATCTTTCAAGCTATCCAAGATACCTGCAAGATCAAAACCGGATTCCTTTCTCGCCAAGCGAGTATTATCTTCGGAAAACACAACATGAGGGGATTCCTCCACAATTTGGGTTCTTTTGTTAAAGATCCTATATGCTTTGCTACGTGAGGAATAACCAATGAAATACCTTCATCCGATTTAGCATCAAACTTACCCAATTGGTCCTTCCCATTATTATGAACAAAACATTTACAACCAAAAACACGTAAATGAGAAATGTTGGGTTTTCTACCCTTATAAAGTTCATATGGGGTTTTTATGAGTATCGGCCGAATTGCTACTCTATTTAAAACATAGCAAGCGGTACTCACGGCGTCCGCCCAAAAGTATTTGGGAATCTTAGCTTCATCGAGCATGGTTCTAGCCATCTCTTCGAGACACCTATTTTTCCTTTCCACAACCCCATTTTGTTGTGGTGTCCGTGGAGCGCAAAAGGTGTGTTCGATTCCGAGTTCGTCACAAAAATCCGCAAAGAGATTGTGATCAAACTCTCCCCCATGATCACTTCTAATCGAAGTGACGGTCGATTCCTTTTCGTTTTGAACACGCTTAAGGAAATACTTGAAATTTTGAAAAGCATCACTTTTATTTGCAAGAAATAGAGTCCAAGTAAATCTAGAAAAGTCATCAACAATTACAAAAACATATTTATTTTTACCAAGACTTTCAATACGAGAGGGACCAAATAAATCCATGTGAAGTAATTGCAAAGGTCTAGACGTTGAAACAATATTCTTGGATTTAAAAGATGCTTTGGTTTGCTTCCCTTTTTGACAAGAATCGCAAATAGAATCATTTTCAAACTTTAAACTGGGAAGACCAACTACTAAGTTTTGAGAAAGAAGCTTGTTCAAAAGATGCATGTTCATGTGTGCTACTCTACGATGCCATAGCCAAGAGTTATCCTCTTTGCTTACTAAACAATCAACATATTCGGGTGAGGAGTTTGCAAGATCAACCATATAGATATTATCAATTCTAAAACCACGAAGTATGATCTTGAAATCACTACGTCTAAATACAAGACATTCATCCGAATTAAATAGAGCTAGATTTCCCTTGTCACATAATTGGCTTATGCTCAAGAGATTATGCTTCAAACCTTTCACAAGTAGTATATGTTTAATAGAGGAGTTTTCGTCCTTACCGACCGAACCAATGCCGATGATTTTTCCTTTATTGTTATCACCAAATGTGACACTTCCTCCTTCTTTGTGCTCTAGTTGAAGGAATTTGGATTCATCTCCCGTCATGTGTTTGGAGCATCCACTATCAAGGTACCATAGTACACTTGATCCCTTCAAGCACACCTACAAAACAAATTAATGTTCTTTAGGTACCCATGCCATCTTGGGTCCTTGAGGGTTAGGCATGTTATAATGATGCAATTGATTTATATGTCTATGACGAGTAAAGCAAGCGGGAGCAATATGACCAATACGTCTACAATAATGACAAGTCACGTTGGGATTATGCATTTTTCTAGGTACATAGTAACTAGATGAATGAAGGTTGCTTACTCTACTTTGAACACCATTGTTTCTCCTATTATGAGCTCTAGGAGGTTCACAAGTTTGTCTAAAATATGCATCATTTCTAGAATATCTATTTCTAGGTGGAGGGTCATTTCTTGGTCTTCTAAATTGTTCAAGGTTTGGCCTAAAATATGCATCATTTCTAGGTCTTCTAGCATTTTCACTATTTGGTCTAACATGCAAGTTATTTCTAGGATTTCTACTTCTAGGATAAGCATTTTGGTTATTAGTCCTAGGTTGAGCTCTAGGTTGTTGTGGTTTAGCACCAACCTTTTCTTTATTCTTGAATCCTATTCCATGTTTAGTTGATTTTAGATTAACAAGCACATCATTCAAGTTTTTATGCGAAGAATTAAACTTATCTAATGTGCCTTTAAGTCTAGCTACTTCATTCTTAAGAAGCACACAAGAAGAACAGTTTCTAGTAGAACCTTCAGGTTTATCAGCACTTCTTTTTCCATAAAACTTGTTTTCCTCCTTTAGCTTCTCATTTTCGAAAACCAGTTTTTCTAATTCTTTTTTCTTTTAATGAAAGCTGTGTTTGAAAATCTTTTTCTTTTAGAGAAGCGCTTTCTTTAACACTTTTGACAGTTTTTGAAGCTTTGATAAATTCAGCATATAGTTCATCAAAAGCATTTCTCATTTCATCAAGAGTAAAGAAATTTTGAGAAGAGATTTGACTTACCTCGTCTTTGCTGTCTTCTTGAGCCATGAGACATAAATTTGCTGCTTCATCGTCTTCTTCTTCGCTTGCTTCATCTCCGGAATCTCCTCCCCAAGAGATGTATGCACGTTGCTTTTTGAAGGGTTTCTTCTCCTTTTTGATGTTAAAGCAATTTGATTTTATGTGCCCGGTTTCTCCGCATTCATAGCATTTTAGTTGATCGCCTTGCTTTTTGTTCTTGCGTTCATACTCTTTGCGCATGAATTTTTGAAACCTTTTGATAACGAGTCCAAACTCGTTGTCACCTTCCTCATCAATTTGTGGTTGGCTAGCCTTTAGAGCAATCCTTTGCCTTCTTTGATCATCAACAAACGGGTTAAGTATAGTTGATTCATAGGTTTTGAGATTACCTCTTAATGCGTCAATTGTGACATTTGTGATGCCAATGGATTCTTGGATTGCATCGGCCTTTGATCGCCATGCCGGAGTGAGACTTCTGAGGATCTTCCGGACAAGTTCTCTATCCGTAAACGTCTTTTTGAGGGCGTGTAGATCATTCACGATCATTGAGAATCGCTCAAACATTTCGTCTACTTTCTCTCCTTCCTTCATGTGGAATAGTTCATAAGAGTGACTTAAGAAATCAATTTTAGCTTCTCGTACCTGGTCGGTTCCTTCGTATGTCACTTCAAGCTTATCCCACATTTCTTTTGCTGTTTTGCAACATGATATCTTCCTGTAGTCGTTTATAATAAATTTATAGCTTTGGCATTATTTTGAACCTTACGAATATCCTCCGCGGTATATTCCTCTTCGGTCTTTGGAACCCATTCGTCTTCCACCTTCTTGGTTGGGATTTGGTTTCCACTAGTGAATACTTTCCACAAATGAAAGCTATTTGATTGCACAAAGATTTGCCTCCTCTCCTTCCAGTATGAGTAGTTTGTGCCGTTGAATAGAGGAGGTCGTGTAGAGCATTGTCCTTCTTCAATTCCTGCAAAAGAGTCAAGAGTAGAAGCCATGGATGGTTCTTTCAAACGGTTAAGTTTTCAGAGAGTTGGGCTCTGATACCAATTGTTAGAAACTACGCTTTACGCTAGAGGGGGGGTGAATAGCGTATTAATAGAATTTAGCGTTTTCTTGCGGAATTTAAACTTTGCAGGAAGTAAAATAAATGCAGAAAAATAAACTTACACAAAGATGTATACTGGTTGGCCACCAACGTGGTTAGTCCAGTCCCCGAGAGACTCTCTCGAGATTTTTCACTATCTTGTTAAGCTTAAGGGTGCTCAACAAACCGTTACACACTTGAGGACACAAGCCTCAAACAGTTGCTCGGAGATCGCAATCTCAAAGACTTCACCCAAGGAAATGCAAGTTCCTTGAAACAAGAGAATCGCAATTCTCTTACAAGTATATCAAATACTTGGACACTCACTTAACTAAAGTACTCCTTATTGAGTAGATATGAGTAAAAGAATATGTTCAAGATCACAACAACTTTAAGCAATAATATGGCTCTCAAAAGCTTTATGAAATGAGTAGAAAATGAAGAACAATTGAATGAAAGCTTATAGCAATGTAATGATCAGTTTGTGTATGTTGTTGTTTTTAAAACACTGAAATGAAGCTGTATTTATAGTTGAAACAGTTGGTTCAACCGTTGTCTAATTGCCAATTAAGAGTTGCTGAAATTACTCAGTGATAATCGATTATTAAGACCAAACAATCGATTATCTGCCAGTCAGTTTAAAAATCAATCCCAGATTTAACGCTTCACAATCCATTATACATAATCTATAATCGATTACTGGCAATATTCAAAATCAGATAATCGATTACACTAAGTTCATAATCGATTACTTTAGCAACGTTCTAAAAATCATTTCCAGATTTTAAGCAAAACATCGATTATATAAAATCAATAATCGATTACTTCAGCAACGTTCTAAAAATCATTTCCAGATTTTAAGCAGAACATCGATTATATAAAATCAATAATCGATTACTTCAGCAACCTTCTAAAAATCATTTCCAGATTTTAAGCAGAACATTGATTATCTAGAATCAATAATCGATTACCTTATGGTATTTGAAAATCATTTGACAACGGCCAGCTTCAACAATCGATTGTCCTTTGCAACAATCGATTACTTGTTATTTTCTGAAAATCATAAAACTTACTGTCTCAGTGATAATCGATTATCTAAAGACATAATCGATTACTTAATTAAATTTAAAATCACTGGAAGACATCAACTCAACACAATCGATCACCATTAGTTCATAATCGATTATTTTGAGTATTGAAAAACTTTACCTCAACAACAATCGATTGTCATTTGTTCACAATCGATTATCATGCAGATTTGGAAAAACCTGATGTTCACTGTCTTACTCACAATCGATTACCATTAATTCATAATCGATTGTCATGCAGTCTTGGCTCAGAAACAATCGATTATCATAAGTACATAATCGATTATTTTAGCCCAGATTTTTGAGGCATGTTTAGAAAACATTTTGTCTAATGTAAATATGCATGATTTAAAATCTTTTTGACACAGAATTATATGCATGATTTTGGAAAATAGTTTTATGAGAGAGGCCATACTATGAGTCAAGTTATAGGATCGAGATTACAATTTAGAACAACTCAATAACAATTAAAAGCTATATCTTGAACTTCAATCTTATTCGCAACCATTGTGCGCTTGTACTTGAATTCCGTCATATATCAATTTTTGCTTCATTTGTCATTCATCAAAACCTACAAAAGAGTACACGTTTAGTATATTGCATTGAGAACGTGTTTCTAACAACTTGTGCCTAGCCTCAAAGCTCTCAGAAGTACCGCTACTGAGCTGAAACAATAGAATATCCTTCCACAAGGTGACGATAATAGTCCAACCAACTATATCGTGAGAAATATCACGCACCACATCTGCAGTACCATTACGAATCTTCAATTCTCGATTTATAACAAGCGCTTTGTGTCGCATAAGATGAAGTAGGAAAGAAACATAGGCATAATCCTCAGAGGAATCAAATCGCACGATGAAGAATCAAGAAAGGTAGTACTCCTAACAACCCTGTAGCCTCTTAAGGATAAGTACAGACATCTCCGTACCGATCCACGAGACTCTACTAGACTTGCTCATGACTCATGATATATAAGAGAATCTAGTGGTCTGGTACCATGATGTCACGACCCAAAATCCACTAAGGATCGTGATAGCGCCGGACATCGCTGTCAGGCAAGCCAACCAAAATACTTAGTTAAATTCTCGTTTTAATAATTTTGAAAACTATGATGTTCCATAAATATTAATAGCAAAAGATAATCGTTTCAAATCTAATATGAATGTTAAGCAGTTAATACAAAATACCCCATAATCATCCCAAAATCTGGTGTCACAAGTGCATGAGCATTTACTAAGGAATTACACAAAATACAGTAATTGTCCGAAATATAAGTGGGCATAAATCAAAATATAGATAACTGAAAGAGACTCGATTGGCTGTGGGTCACCTCGAGAAGTGCAGCTTACCTAAGTCTCTGTATCAACCATGTTGCCACGCCCAGTATGCCACTAGCAATGCAGGTGCATGTGCAACAAAAATGCACAGCAAGTGTAGCATGGGTACAAAAATAACGCGTACTCAGCAAGTATCTCGTCTAATCTCGAAGAAGTAGAGATGAGAGTTCGACTTCGACACTTGCTAACGCTCCAATAATAACATAATAAAGTATTTGAAAATCATGGATTTATATTGTAATTATAACTCACAAAGCCGGAAAACAGTAAACCTTTAATAAATGATAAAGGATTTCCAAGATTTTACTTTTCATTATCGTTATCAATTTATATCGGGCCATGAAAGGATATATCATCATTTAAAATGCTCAGGAAAGCAATATAATCATGCGCATATCATGCCGAGGTCGTACGGTCCACTCCAACAGAAATGTAAATTGTGCACTGCTGAGGGTCGAACGGCTCGAACCATAGATGCATCTATTACCCCGCTCGCGGACTATCCTGTGATGCGGTCAACATAAAATAAACAAATACCTTGCTCGCAAATTACACATGCGACGCAACTACACATAGAAATACATGCTCAAACAGCCAATTAAGGATTTATCGGAGAACATTTATCCAAATAAAATCCAATCCACTTTTAGCAATTTAAGAAAATGAAGTTTAATCCTTTTAGAAGTTCATTAGTAATTCAATGTAATTTAAGTACTTCAAGTTGTCAATAAGTTCACAATTAATCCAAGTATAGAATGTTTTGGATCCTAAACTACCCGAACAATAGCAGAATAGTAGCTATGCACATAATCTCGTCATTTCGTGCATTGAAGCCCTCACAAATAGGAGCACATAGCCAATTAACTCATCTATGGGGATAATTTCCTCATACAAGGTTAAAAAGGAGACTCACCTCGTTTCAATGCTTACTTTCTGGTCAAACAATGAGCTCAAACCCCCAAACTGTTGTCGAACAATCCAAAACTATTTAAATGGTGTATAAATAAATTAATATACGCTCAAAAATTTAGATTCCAACTATTAAGATGATTATCCAACCCTAAATATAAGATTCCTAAAATTCACCCACTGGCCCACGTACCCGGTTTCCGGAAATTTTCAAAGAAAGTCGTTACCCATAACCTTATGTAGTCAAATATATGATTTTTACCAAATTCCATAACCATTTTCGTGGTTAATTCTCATTTTTTATATAAAATCTAGGTTTTCGTCTAAACCCTTGATTTCACCAATTTTTACGTGTTAATCTATCCATAATCTATGTATTAAACTCATCTTGTGTAGAAATTACTTACCTTAAAATGCTAGGTGAAAATCCTCTTCCAAAAGCTCCAATAATCGTTCAAATCTTAGACTCAAAAATTCCAAAACGAAATGGCAAAGTGACTGATTTTTGTGAGTAAATGTTTCTGTCCATCCGACACTAAAAGTAATTTTCGACACTAAAATTCGTCACTAAAAGTTTATTAGAAACAAATTTACCAGCCCTTATTTAATTGATTATAACTTTCGGTACAGATGTCCAAATGATAAACGGTTTAATGTTTGGAAAACTAGAATGTATGTTCTATAACTTTCATGTCAGATATATTTCCAGATTCCACATAGATTATAAGCTTCCAAAGTAGGCTCCTCGCATCAGAAATTTTTGGGAAATTACAAGGCAGCTTTACCAGCCTTTATTCAATCGATCATAACTCTCAGTACAAATATTCAAATAATGAATGGTTTCTTTTTATGGAAACTATAATACAAGGGATACAACTTTTATGTTTTACAAATTTTCAGATTATTTATAGATTTCAAGATATAAGTTTCCAAAGTAGCCTCCTCGATTGCACCATTGCTGTCTAAAACAACAGATGTAGCAGAATTTCAGCAGTTTTTAAAGTTCTGAATAGATCTGAAACCACCCCCAAACACACCCGAGGGCTCCGGGGCCCGTCCAATCACACAAACCAGTTCCATAACCCATTACGAACTTGCTGAGGGCCTCAAATCATATCAGACAACACTAAAAACATGAATCACACTCCAATTCAAGCTTTATGAACTTTGAAATTTCAAACTTCTACATTCGATGTCAAAACCTGTCAAATCACATCCGATTGACTTCAAATTTTGCACACAAGTCATATTCGACATTGCGGACCTTCTCCAAATTTAAAAATAGGAACCCGACCCCGATATCAAAAAGTCAAACTCTTGGTCAAACTTCTTAAAAACCTTCAAATTTCTATTTTTAGCCAAATGGCTCAAAAATGACCTACAGACCTCCGAATTCACTTCAGATCGCACTCCCAACTCCAAAATCACCATACAAAACTACTCCCAGACTCGAAATCCCAATCGGACATCCATAACACTAAAATAGACTTCAAGCCAAATTTATGAAATTTCTTTCAAAATGCTAATTTTCACAATAGGCGTCAAAATGCTCTCGGGTCGTCCAATCCCCAATTGGGGCATACGACCAAGTCCAAAATTATCATACGAACCTGTTGGAACCTTCAGATCCTGATTTTGAGGTTGTATACTCAAAAATCCAATCCTAGTTACTTCTTTCAACTTTAAGCTTCCGAAATGTAAATTCTCTTTCCAAATCAACTCTGAACTTCATGAAAATTAATTCTGACCATGCGTATAAGTCATAATACCTGAAATGAAGCTACTCATGGCCTCAAACTACTAAACACCATACTAGAGCTTAAAATGACCGGTTAGGTCATTACATGTAGCTCCTCCACTAGCTACATTTCCTCGATCCTCTAACGAGACTGTGCTCAAAGTCCCCGATGCCCAAAGCTCCATAACTAACTTTCAAAGTATCAGACCCATACTCTCATGCTCCTTATTTTTAGACACTCGGTGAAACTGAAAATCCTGCTAAGACAGTGGAACAAGATGAGATATCTAGGAAGGTGAAAATCTTAGAGCAGTCTTTAAGAAACATGCAAGGGATAGGGAGCCAGATGAGCATGTCTTACAAAGTCTTGTGTTTTTTTCCGGACATCCAACTGCATGTAGGGTTTATGATTCCAAAGTTTGATTTATATGACGGATATGGAGATCCTATGGCCCATTTGAGAGGCTACTGACAAGCGACGGTCGAAAAGGCAAATTATTGATGGCGTATTTCAGTCAGTGTCTAAGTGGGCTAGCTCTAGAGTGGTACACCCACCAAGACTCTAGCAGGTGATACACATGGGACGACATGGCTCAGGTCTTTACCTGGCACTTTCACTACAACATAGAAATTGTCCCGGATCACATATCCCTCACCAAGATGGAAAAGAAGCCTCATGAAAGCTTTAGAAAATATGGGCTCAGATGGAGAGATCAAGCCGCCCGAGTCAATCCACTGATGGAACAAGATGGTCGAGTATTTCTTCAAGCTCAAGAGCCAACTTACTTTGGGCATTTGATCACGGCTGTGGGTAGGCCTATCAATAATATGGTTAAAATGGGAGAAATTTAGAAGATGGGTTGAAGTCGAGCAAGATCATGAGTTATTCCTTTTTAAAAGACACAACACAAGAAATTCAGAACGACACAGCAAGCTTGCTAGGTCAGAAGGAACATGATGATGTTTCCATGGTTGTCTTAGGATTAGGACATGGTTCAACGGGTCTGCCTCACCGATATACTCAACCTCAACCCCAACCCCAAACCTATCCCTGAGCTCCACATAATCCAACTTGGTATTATCCTTCGAACAATGTCCGGTCATCTGTCCAACCACCAGGTCACTCCCTATGGTGAGAGCCAGCACCACATAATTCATTCTCTCCTTCACAGGATTTTCGAGCACCCAACAATCCTAGAAAGTAGGGGCAGGAAGGGGAACAAAGGAAAAGAAATAATTTCACACCAATCGGGTAGTCCTACACAAGCTTCTTTGAAAAGTTAAGCGTTTTTGCCTGACTAAGCTGCTCCTTGGCTATACTCCAGACCCAATGTAAAAGGCTTTGATCCTACTGTACGATGCATGTACCACTCTAACGTCCAAGTTCATAGCACTAAAGATTGCCGTGCTTTGAAAAGGGAAATAGAAAGAATGGTTCAAAAAGGGATAATTGTGATCAAGGGCAGTGACAGGGAGTACGCGAATCCTCTTGGGAACTTGCTCACTGAAGTTAATGATATTGAATTTGTAATGGTCTTGGAAATATTGATGTCGAACTCAGTGGCTAAGGTTCCATGCTTGGTAATTGGAGTGACACTCCATCTCTTGGCTAACTGGGGAGGAGTCTTGGTGGTTTATTTTGTTGTTATTTCTATTGTTCAAGTTATTTTAAGGGTTGTAATACATATATTATCCTGTGACTCAAACCCTTCTGTCCTTTTAATTTGCCTAGTTTGTTTAGTCGTTGTAGCTCTTTTACTGTTGTCGGGTTTTGTTCTAGGGTTGTAACCCAAGCTTATATTACTTGTTTTGTTGTGCAAACCCTTTCACCATCTGTCTAATGCAATTTCCTATTTTATGTTATTTCTAGTTAGGGTTTGTTTAGTTATCTTTTCCTTTTATAGTTCTTTTCCTGCTGACACTAATGACACGACATGCATGCGTAATTCTTACCTGGTCTTAAAAGTTAGTTTAGCCATGAAGCAATAAAACCATTTTGAAGATGATAGGCACATTTGAGGAAAAAAGCAAAGGCATTTTGAGATCACTTCAAGCCTGAATTGTGTGAAACTGGGACTGATAAAACATAAAGACACACTATTGAAATGCATCCTGCCGCATTAGGTTGAAGCTAAAGGCAAGTTTGCCCCAAATTGGCAGGGGTCATTCATGGTAACGAGAGTTTTGTCGAATGGTGCTTTGTATTTAAGAGATGTAGAAGGTAAATGTGTGAATATGATTATCAATTCTAATTCAGTCAAAAGATATTATGTGTGATTTCTTTGGTTTGTTTAATTGTGTTGTTTGTATTTGGCATGCTTTGAAGATTGGAATGACGAAGGCATTTTATTCTACTATCTAATACTTTATCCTTTGTTACCCCTTTGAGCCTTATTTATTTTCTTTCATATCCCTCTTTTGGAATTAGAAGACGAGTTTAGAAATATGATACAGAAAAAAGAAGGAAAAAATGGAAAAAGAGTAAAGAAAAGAAAGAAAAAGAGAAAAATAAAAATAAAAGAGAGAAAAGCATAAAAAAATAGAGCAATTTCTATGTCATGAACTACATTCGACCTGATTCCTTTTAGGGATACGTAGGCAGCCTCACGGTTCGGTCACATCAAAATAAAAATTCAAAAGTCCCCAAGCAAAGAAATTTGGACTAGAGTTGTGGTTGTTGTAAGATATTTGATTCCAAAAGTTATAATTTTGAGTCCTTTCAAGTTGTTATGAGCCTTCATGATATTATTTCTTTCTAATCCTATCCAAAAGCCTACATTACAGTTCAAAGAAAGATATTCCGATCAATCTTTAAGTTGCTCCAATTCAAGCGAGTTGGAGGTATGATTCACATCAGGGGAAACACTCCATTCTACACAAGGAAAACAAAAATAAGAGAGTCTTATCAGTGAAAACCTTCGCAGGAACCAAAAGGCGACGGTAGGTTTAGAGAAAGAAAAAAATGATAGAGGCTTTATGGTGAAAACCCTCCAGGCACAATAAGTCGAATAAGGAACGTGAATTAGATGGGATAATCGGAGCATTGAAGCCCAGTTTCATAGCGAAGAGGTACAATAAGAGTTGAACATTAGACTTGCTTGACAAATTATGCTACTTAATCCAAAGGTGCATGTCATGGGTTGGTATCCACATCTGATAAGTGTATAGTTTTCTTGTTAGGAATCATTTCTTTCCATTTTCCTTACTCTGTTCCTTTGTTTTGTTTACCTCCTCTTCCTGAGTCTATTTTGTCAGAACAAGTGATAAATGACTTCAAAATTTGTCACCAGCTTTCTAATTGTACAAAACAGAATCTGGTTAGCACACTATAGTGATATAAGTCAAGAAAGAGCAATATGCGCCTGAGTTGGTGATATTTGGAATGCTTTGGGATTAATGTGAAATACAAAGGTTCGATATGTTAATTTTTGAGCAATACAACAGATAAAGGGTATTGAGTTTGAACGGATCAGAGGTATTTTCATTCATAAAGGGTGATAGAGAAAGTGGTTAGTCAATAAACTAGCAAGGTGTTTCTAGGTGAAATCAAAGTTATCATGGCAAGTGAAGGTGCAATCTCCCTCAAATTCAAGGACACAAACCAGCCATCATGATTAAACTCACAAGTTTTCTTTGTTTGAAACAAGGACAAAAACTATGTTCATATCAAAGCTTGGAATCTTGAATTTTTCAGGTGTAATGCCCCAATTATGCTGACGCAGAGGCTATTGAGAAGATCACACATCTACCCTAGGTGAAACACTTCTTATTTTTGGGTTTTCAAGTTAAATTTTGTTGTAGGAGACGCACATCCGAAATTGAGATTTTGCCATTAGGAGACGCACATCCTAGTTAGGATCATATGAGTTTGATTCACTGAGGTTTTTCCCCTAGGAGACGCACTTTCTAGTCTATGTCTTTCAAGTTATATTTTGCTCTAGGAAATGTACTTCCTAAATCAAGATTTCACCCCTAGGAGATGCACTTCCTAGTCTGGGTTTTTTAGGATATACCTTTAGGAGACGCACTTCCTAAATTAAGAGTTTATCCCTATGAGACGCACTTCCTAGTTTGTTTCATTTAAGTTTCATCTAGGAAATGCACTTCCCAGTTTAAGTCATGGATGTTTCATCCCTAGGAGACGAACTTCCTAGTCTGGGTCTTTCAAATTATATTTTATTTTAGGAGACGCACTTCCTAAATTGAGATTTCACAACTAGGAGCATGCTTCCTATTTGGTTCATTTAAGTTCATTCCTAGGAGACGTACTTCCTAGTTTGAGTCATTTAAGTTCGGCCCTAGGAGATGCACTTCCTAGCCTGGTTCATTAAAGTTTCACCCTAGGAGACACACTTCCTAGTTTGGGTATTTCAGGTTATATTTTTATTTTAGGAGACACACTTCCTACATTGAGATTTTACCCCTAGGAGATGCACTTCCTAATTTGAGTGATTGAAGTTTCACCCCTAGGAGACGCACTTCCTAATCTAGGTTTTTCAAGAAATACCTTTAGGAGAAGCACTTCCTAAATTGAGAGTTCATTCGTACGAGATGCATTTCCTAGTTTGAGTCATTGAAGTTCCACCCCTAGGAGACGTACTTCCTAGTCTGGGTTTTTCAGGATACACTTTCAAGATACGCACTTCCTAAATCGAGATTCCACCCCTAGAAGACGCACTTCTTAGTTTGAGTCATTTAAGTTCGGCCCTAGGAGATGCACTTCTTAGTCTGGTTCATTGAAGTTTTACATGTAGGAGATGCACTTCCAAATGACGGTCTTTCAACTTATTCTTTTAGGAGACGCACTTCCTAAATTGAGAGTTCATTCATAGGAGACGCACTTCCTAGTTTGGTTCTTTTAAGTTTCACCCCTAGGAGATGCACTTTCTAGTTTGCTATTCATATTTTATTTTCAGCGGATGCATTTGCTAGTCAAAGTTTTTTTGTTTTACTTATAGGATATGCACATCCTAATCTAGTTTTAGTTTACTCTTATCATTGCATCAATAGTATAAGTGGTTCAAAATTTTGCTAACAATTCACAAATCTTCCTAAGCAAACTGGGGCAGAAAATTATGTTTGTTTTAATTACAGGCGCCCACCTGGAGAACAAGGGAAGACATTTCAAGTTTCATGACCCAAAATCCACAAAGGGTCGTGGTGGTGCCGCACACTGCTGTCAGGAAAGCCAACCAAATTACTTGATAAGGTTCTCATTTTAACAATTTTGAAAACTAAGATTTTCCTTCAATTTTACTAGTAAAATACAATCTTCACAATGTAAATAAAAGAATTTTTGGAAGTAAATAGTAGATACCCAATAATCATTCCAGAACCCGGTATCATAAGTACATGAGCATTTCTAAGAAAGAAATAAAATACAATAGCCGTCCGAAATACAATATTGGAAAGAAAATAAATACAGAATACTGAAAGAGACTCGATTGGCTGTGGGTCACCTCGAGAAGTGCATCTCATCTAAGTCTCCGTATCAACCACGATGCTATGCCCAGTAGGCCATTAGAGATGCATATACATGTGAAACAAAAATGCATAGAAGTGTACTATGAGTACGAAAAGAACATGTACACAATGAGTATCCCCGTCTAATCTCGAAGAAGCAGAGACAAAAGGTCGACTTCGATACTTACTAGTGGTCCAATATTGTTATATCCATAATATATAAAATCGTGAATTTTTATAAACAAGATTATGATTCAGTGAGTTGAATAAAATAAAAAATTCTTTCTTTTATAGAAATTTCCAAATTCCTTTTCATCATTTATACATATATTCTTAAGTCAGGAAGAGGCAGAAAAACCTTCAGTAAATTTCAAGGCAAGCAATACAAGCATGCGTAAATCATGCCGAGGTCGTACGGCCCTCTCCAACAGAAAATAAAATGTGCACTTCCAAGGGTCGAACGGTGTAAACCATAGATGCATCTATTTAATCTATCGAGGCGTTCGGACCGCACCAAAAATAAACACACACAGACAGTCAACCAAGAAGTTCACACGAGAAATTATCCAAAGAAAAGTCAATCCTCTTTTAACCATTTAAGAAAAGTGAAGTTTAATCTGTATGAAAATTAATTTACTAATTCGATGTGATTTAAGCAATTCAAGCCGTCAGTAAATCCACAAATAACCCAAGTATAGCATGATTTGGTCCTAAACTACTCGGACAATAGCATAATAGTAACTACGTACTGACTCTCATCATCTCGTGCATACATAGCCCCCACAAATAGGAGAACATAGTCAGTTATTTCACCTATGGGGACAATTCCCTTTTACAAGATTAGAAAGGAGACTCACCTTGCTCGGAAGATCCATAACCAGCATTCCACGCCCTTTCAAAGACTTGAATCGTTGCAAAATTCTCCAAAACTAGCCAATAATTATGCCAATCCATTAATATATGCTCAATTGCTCACTAAAATCAAATTTATAGCAATTCCTAACCCCCGATCCCATATGCTCGGATTCCAAAAATTTTTGAAGATAAGGTTATCCCAATAACTCAAAAACTAACATATACGATTTTCTCTTAATTCCATACCCAAAATCATGGTCTAATTCCAAGAATATCAATTTTCGAGGTTTTCCCTCAAACTCCAAGTTTTCTACAAATTTTCATGCCCAAATCCGTATATAATCATGTATTTAACTCAAAACTAGCATAAATTACTTACCTCGTGATGAATGAAGGAACCCCCTCTTCAAAAGCTCCAAAAATCGCCCAAGCCAAGAGAAAAATGGGTGAAATAAACTCAAACCCCAATTTTAAACATTCTACCCAGCCCAGGTCCGCCCTTCTTCATGTTCACGGCCTGTTGCTCGCGATCATGAAGGACAGTTACCCATCCCCTTCGTGTTCGCATACCAAGCCTCGCGTTCGCATAGGCCGATGACCTCAGGCCCAGCTTTTCCATCTATGCATTCATGATCTCTCCTCCGCGTTTGCGTAGTAGCTCATCCCACCCCTTCGCGCTCGCGATTTCCTCTTCGCATTCACAAAGGCCAAATACAGCATCCTCGCACTTTCCTCTTCACGAACACGGGACTCCCTTCGCGTTTGTGAAGAAGGAAACTAGATACCAGCAATCAGCAGTAGCTTTTCATCCAAATTCGATCCGAAACCATCCCGAAACACACTCGAGGCCCCAGGACCCCAACCAATTATACCATTCAGTCCTAAAATACATTACGGACTTGCTGCAGGTCTCAAATAACATCAAAATAATGCTAAAATCATGAATCAACCTCCAATTCAAGCTTTATGAACTTTAGAACTTCTTCTACTTTCATTGCCAAAACCTATCAAATCACGTCCGTTTGACTTCAGATTTTGCACATAATTCATATTTGACATTACGGACCTAATCCAACTTCTGGAATCGAAACCTGACCCCGATATCGAAAAGTCCGCTTCTAGTCAAACTTATCAAAAACCCTCAACTTTCTATCTTTAGCCAAATGACTCCAAAATGACTACGGACCTCCGAATTCACTTCCGAACGCGCTCCCAACTCCAGAATCACCATACGGAGCTACTACTAGACTCGGAATTCCAGAAGGACATCGATAACAGTGAAAAGAACTTCAAGACAAACTTATAATATTTCTTTCAAATTGCTAACTTCCACAGTAGGCGCCAAAACGCTCCCAAGTCACCCAAAACCCAATCCAGGCATATGCCAAGTCCGAAATTGCCATACGAACGAAGTGGAACCTTCAAATCCTGATTCCAAGTTCGTTTACTCTAAAATCCCATCTTAGTCAATTCATTCAACTTAAAGCTTCCGAAATAAGAATTCTCTTTCCAAATCACTCCGAACTTCCCAAAATTTAATTCTGACCACGCGTACAAGCCATAATGTCATGCTAGATTTCAAAAAACCGATCGGGTCATTACATCAAGTTTCAAGGGAAAGTAATTCCGAAGGAAGACAAAAAGTTTCAGCAATCAGACGCCCACCTAGAGAACAAGGGAAGACAATTCAAGTTTCAAAGGAAAGCAGTTTCGGATAAAGACAGTTCAAGTTCAGCAATCAGGTGCCCACCTTGAGAACAAGGAAAAACATTTCAAGTTTCTAAGGAAGACAGTTCAAGTTTTGGAAATCAGGCACGCACTTGGAAAATAAGAGAATTTATTTCAGAATGCAGTTCAAATCAACAACAAAAGAAGCTCGCGGCAAGAATGTGAGTCAATAGTCCGAGTTGATCAACGGAAGTTAGTCACAATCTAGAATAAAAAAAAGCAAGAAGTGAATCCAAATGTAGAAGTAGAAGAAAGATGTGAGCTGCTCAAGACATGGCTAAGGTCACAAGCACTGCATGTCCGGTCTTGATCTGGAAAGCTGAAAAAGAACGAGCTACGAAATACAGCTAACAAGCACCAAGGTTCAAATGTAAAGTCTACATGAAGAACTATTCAAGACTCAAGATCAAGCTTTAGAAGACTTATAGATAGGAATTTTGTAACTCATAGTTGACAAGCATACTGAGTCCTTTTTATTTTATTTTTATTTTGATGTATCATCAGGACCGCGGACCGAAACCTCGACAGAACGGCACCTCGATCGTCTCTCTATCTTGGCACACTCCAACATCTCACTCACTTCTGAACTACACGTAGCCTGATTCCTTTATAGCCAAGGATATGTAGGCAGCTCAGACACTAGGGCTCGGTCACATTCTTTTTTCTCTTTGTTTTGGTCTCCCTAAATAAGGGTTCGGTCAAAAAACATATCTAGTCGTTCTTTATCTCAAAACTCTTCGTGTTTCCAGTCAAAGAGGGGCAGCTGTAGACATGTGATTTTTCTTTCTCGTTCGCAGGGAAAGAATAAAATTAGGTCTCAAATAACCTATTTTTAGGCCTAATTTTCGAACCTAACCCATAATTCCCAAACTCATAATTCCTAGCCCATACCCCCTAACCTAAAAAGACTAAAAAACAATCACGACCCTAGATCCCTGGGGTAGAGAATGAGCATCCGTTTTTTCATGAGAGAACACCCCAACGCTCCTCATATCTCTCATGAAAAAAAAACAAGGAAAAAGGCAAAGAAAAAAAAAGAAACATTCTTGATCGTCGTCTTCAAGCAAGTCACAAAACAAAAACAACACTCATACTAAGAAGAACACATGCACAAACGCAGTAGAGGGGGAACGAATGAGTGAATACAGACCCTCATGACCTCACTCTAATTTGGACACACACAGCCGACCACCCCCTTAAACCTCCATTAGACAACAACAACAATAACTATCCAGTATAGTCCAACAGAGTGGGGTATGGGGTTAAACCTCCATTAGAGCGCCTCCAAAATACCATGTAAAAATCTCATGAAATCAGCTTTAAAATCAGCCCAGATGTAGACCCCAAAACATACCAAGTTTCAATTCCAGTCGACTCTTTGAGCTTCGGTTTCTTCGGGTCGATGTAGAGTTCGGTTTGATCAATGCAATTTGAGTTTTCTCTGACGAATCTCGAGTCGCCTGCCGAGGTTCTGGTTGCGTTCCTGTTGCTTGTGAGCTTCAAAATGGCCCAAGCATTTGAATTGTAAAATCAGTTGAAGCTATCATCCAAGTTCGAGGTTCCGTCAATTTTTGTGGCAATTTTATCGGTCGAAGTTTGCCTCCAAATCTTTACTGATTTCCAATATTATTAAAGTGATTCTTCCTCAATAGGTTCCTTCTATTATTCCCCTTTTATTTTAATGCATTTAGTTGGGTGCTCTGTTTTGTTCTTTGACTTTGTTTGTTGGTTGTAGTTTGATTGGATATTGTGATTTTTCCATTTAATTTAATGGTCATTCAAATTATTTCAGTCAATTCCTTTTATTCTTATGTTAGTTGTCGTGCAAATTGAACTAGATATTTGGCCTTTGTGGCACAGACTTCAAATACTACTATAAGTCACTCCAAAATCTTTCACTTGTATTTGAGATTGCATGGCCCACATCTGTTCTTGTTTCAAACCGCGGATTTTTCACGTTTTATATTTTATTAAGTAGGAGCTGATCAATATGAACCTCATAGCTTTTTTTAGGCATGATTAATTAATAAAATTATTATAGCTATCGTACGATTCCCGTGATGCAATTATGATGCACAATTTCCCAATCCTGATGTATATTTCACATGACCCAACTTTAATTTTTAATAATGTTTAATAAATAAATATGTCATGAACTCCGGGTTAATTTTATGTAGTGTGGTATATGATGTGTTTTAAATAACCTTGAAATAATTTCCCAAATAAATAAAAAAGGTTTTAAAGTTAAAAATGCATGTATGTTTAAAATGTGTAATTAATCAGATAATTAGGCCAATAATAATAATTGAGCGACTATATCAGAACCACAGAATTCGAGAATGTCTAACACCTTATCCTGGGTTAACAGAACTCCTTACCCCAATTTCTGTGTTCGCAAATCGTATATAAGAGTCAAACTTCCTCGATTCAGAATTTTAAATCGGTGACTTGGGACACCATAAATCATCCCAAGTGGCGACTCTTAATTTTAAATAAAATAATCCTATTTTAATTTTTACTTTAATTGGAAAAAACTCCCTTATACCCTCTCGGTGGTAGGAAAAAGGGAGGTGTGACAGCTGTTGTCACTTGATACTCCCCCGCAGTATGTTCCCCTTCCCATCTTTAACTGCTAGTTTCCATTATTATTACTTGTTGTATATGCTTTAACTGCATAGGTTTATTTGGTAGTCTCGTCCTAGCCCTATCATTACTTTGTGAGGCTAGGCTCGACATTTACCAACACATGGGGTCAGTTGTGCTGATACTACACTCTGTACTATGTGCAAACCTCAGTACCAGAGCTTTTGGACTTTAGATTGGTTGTTGCCTTCAGTCCAGCAGAGACCCGAGGTAGTCCTGTAGATGTCCGCAGGCCTTGGCATCCCCATCTATCTTTTATGTTCCCTTTTCATTTACTTTAGAGACGGGTTGTACTTTTTATTTCTAGATAATTGTTTGTAATATTCGTAGATGGCCCGTGATATTGTGACACCAGTTCTGGGTAGAAACATATTGTGTATTTTTCGTAATAGTATTTGGCTAAGTTATCAGGTTTTGTCCTCCGTATTTCTTTAATTATTACAATTATTCCACTTTTGATCGCATGTTGATTTAAAATTGTTAAAAGGTTAAGGATAAGGGTATATATATATTATAGCACTCGGCTTGCCTAGCTTTCACGAGTAGGCGACATCACGACTTCTGAGGGTGGGAGGTCCGGGGCGTGATAAGTTGGTATCAGAGCTTTAGGTTGCTTAGGTATCACAATTCACGAACAAGCTTGATAGAGTTTGAGGGGTCGATATGGAGGCGTCTGTGCTTATCCCCTAAAGGCTGCAAAGTTAGGAAAAGTTTTACTTATATTCATCTATGTCATGCGGTTTGGTTTCTCAATGCTATTTGGATTTTTTTACTATGGTCTTTCGCAGATGGATAGAACACGCGCTTCTTCATCCACTTACCAGTAGCTCGAACCCCCTGCAACAGCTCCCATGAAGAGCAGAGGGCGAGGTCGAGGTCGTGCTAGAGGCCGAGGCAGAGGCAAAGCTCATCCTAGAGCAGCAGCACTAGTGGCGGAGCCTCAAGTAGAGTTTAATGATGAGGTTCTGGCCCATATAGTTCCGGTAGGCCCATCTCAGATCTTGGAGGGGTTCATTGACACCCTAGTACTCCAGGATGCTCTGGTCTGTCTATTGGGCCTTAGGGGGAGTGTCACTCGAGTAGGCTTACTTCCTATAGCACTACCTGCACTACGGAGCAGATGGATCCCCAGTTTCAGACTCTAGTAGCTCATCCACTTAAAGCAGTTTCGTGGTAGCTCAGATCGGTGATGGAGCAGCTATATCTACCGATGCTTTGTGGAGATTGGATAGGTTCATCAAGTTGTTCACTACTACTTATGGTGGTACATCTTTAGAGGATCCCAGGATTACTTACACAGCTGTCATGAGGTTCTTTGAACATGGGGATAGTGGAGACCATTGGGGTCGGCTTTAGTGCTTTTCTTCTATCAGGTTCCACCAAGACTTGGTGGAAGGATTATTGTTTGGCTAGGCTAGCTGGGTCATCTGCCTTGACTTGGGATCAGTTCTCTCAGCTATTTATGAAAAAGTTTCATCCTATCACTCAGAGGAAGGACTATCGGAGGTAGTTTGAGCCTCTATAATAGGGTTATATGACCGTCACTCCGTACGAGACCAGATTCATTGCTTTGGCCCTTCATGCTCTTATCATACTTCCCACCAAGAAAGAGAGGGTGAAAGGTTCATCAAAGGATTCGCTCAGCCGATTCGATTGCATATGGCTAAGGAGATTGGGAGCGAGATTTTGTTTCAGGATGCGGCAATATGGCCAGGAGAGTTGAGATGGTTCTATCACAGGGTAGTAGTCATGGGTCTAACAGGAGGCCCCGTCATTCAGGCAGGTTCAGTGGTGCCTCATTTTGAGGCAGGGATTCATTTGGCAGGGTCCATCCTCTTAGGTTGTTTCATTCAACACTTCATACTTCTCATGCTGTTTCAGGTGGCAGTGGTTCTCATATGCAGTATTCTGCTCACCAGTCTTACCGTGCACCATCAGCTCCTATCTAAGCACCTCATATTCAAAGCTATTCTCATGGTCAACCGGCTCGCCAGGGTAAGTCTCAGTTCCCTCTACCGCAACACATATGTGGATGCTTTGAGTGCAGTGAGTATGGTCATATTCGAAGGGCTTGTCTAAGATTAATGGGTGTTCAATCGCATGAGCAGGGTTCCCGTGCTATGGTTCAGGCACCAGGTGTTCCACCGCTTGCTCCGCCATCTAGTGGAGGTAGAGGTGCTAGAGGTGGAAGTATAAGTACTAGAGGTGGAGGTTTGTCCTCTAAATGTGGGGGCCATCCAGTAGAAGGCCTTCCTAGGGACATCGCTCAGCATGGTGAGGCCCAACCCCAATGTTATGCTCTTCCAGCCAGGCCCAAGGTTGAGGCCTCTAATGATGTTATCATAGGTACCGTCCTGGTCTATAGTAGAGATGCTTCAGTCCTATTTGATTTGGGGTCTACATACTCCTATGTGACATTTTATTTTGCCTCTATCTAGTCATGCCTTGTGATTCTTTGAGTGCTCTTGTATATTTGTCTACACCGGTGGGTAATTCTATTGTGGTGGATCGTGTCCATAGTTCATGTATAGTTGTGATTGGGAGTCTTGAGACTCAAGTAGACTTCTTACTTTTGGATATGGTTGGTTTTGATGTCATATTAGGGATGGACCGGTTATCACCTTACCACGCTATCTTGGACTTTCATGTTAAGACTGTAACCTTAGCCTTGTTGGGTTTACCTCATTTAGAGTGGAGAAGGACTCCTAGTCATTCTACCGATAGGATTATCTCATAAATGAAGGCTCGGTATATGGTCGAGAAGGGGTATTTGGCCTATTTGTCATATGTTCGTGATATTAGTGTTGAGGTTCCTTCTATGGATTCAGTGCTTGTTGTTCGTGAGTTTTCTGAGTTATTTCCTTCAGACCTACCGGGTATGCCATCCGACAAGGATATTGACTTTTGCATTGGTTTGGCTCCAAGCACTTAGCCCATTTCTATTCCAATATATTGTATGGCCCCACCTAAGTTGAAATAATTGAAGGAGCAATTTTAAGAATTTCTTGATAAAGGATTTACTAGACCTAGTGTCTCGCCTTGGGGTGAACTGATGCTGTTTGTTAAGAAGAAGGATGGATCGATGAGGATGTGTATAGATTATCGGCAGTTATACAAGGTTACAATCAAGAATAAGTATCCATTTTCGAGGATTGATGATTTTTTTAATCAGCTTCAGGGTGCCAAGGTATTTTCGAATATTGACTTGAGATCTGGCTACCATCAGTTGAGGATTAGCGGATCCGATATCCCTAAGACAGCTTTCCACACGCGGTACAGGAACTATGAGTTCTTAGTGATGTTAATTGGGTTGATAAATGTCCCATCAACTTTTATGGATTTGATGAACCGAGTGTTCAAGTCTTACTTGGATTCGTTAGTGATAGTCTTCATTGATGATATTTTGATCTATTCCCACAACCGGGAGGAGCAAGAGCAACATCTTCGAGTCGTTATTCAAATTTTGAGAGATAGTCAGTTGTATGCTAAGTTTTCAAAATGTGAGTTCCAGCTGAATTCAGTTGAATTCTAGGGTCGCGTTGTTTCAGTAAAGGGTATTCAGGTGGATCCTATGAAGATAGAGGAAGTTAAGAACTGGCCCAGACCCGTATCAGCTACAGAGATCCAGGGTTTCTTGGGTTGGGTAGGCTATTAACGTCACTTTGTCGAGGGTTTTCATCTATTGTAGCCCTGATGACCAAGTTGACCCATAAGGGTGACCATTTCGGGTGGTCGTATAAGTGTGAGGCGAGCTTTCAGAAGCTTAAGGCATCTTAGACTACGGCGCCAATGTTGGTTTTTCCTACAGGTTCAGGGCCACATACCATGTATTATGATGCATCACGTATTGGACTTAGCGCGGCGTTGATGCACAATGGCGGGGTTATTGCATATACTTCGCGACAGTTGAAGATCTACAAAAAGAATTATCCAGTTCATGACTTGGAGTTAGCAGCCATTGTTCACGCACTAAGGATTTGGAGGCATCATTTGCATGGTGCATCATGTGAGGTGTTCACGGATCACAAGAGTTTGAAATACTTGTTCAAGCATAAGGAGCTAAATTTGAGGCATAGGAGGTGGTTGGAGCTATTGAAAGACTACGATATCACCATCTTGTATCATCCGAGAAAGGCCAATGTAGTGGACGATGCATTGAGTAAGAAGTCAGCCAGTATGGGCAACCTTGCGTATATTCCAGTCTGTGAGAGGCCCCTTGCTTTGGATGTTCAGGCTTTGGCCAATCAGTTCGTGATATTGGATGTTTCTTAGCCCAGTCGTGTTCTAGTTTACAAAGTCGAGTTCATTATTTGATGGTATTCGAGATCGGCAGTATGATGATCCTCATTTGCTTATTCTTAGAGACAGTGCGGCATGGAGGTGCCAAACATGTTACTCTCGGAGATGATGGAGTTTTGAGGATGCAGGGTTGTATTTGTGTGCCTAATGTGGATGGAGTTCATGAGTTAATTCCAGAGTAGTCCCATAGTTCTCGGTATTCTATTCATTCGAGCGCCGCTAATATGTATCAGGATTGAGGCAGCATTATTGGTAGAGAAGGATGAAGAAGGACATTGTTGCATATGTAGCTCGATGTTTGAATTATTAGCAGGTAAAGTACGAGCATCAGAGGCTTGGTGGTTTGTTTCAGAAGATTGAGCTTCCTGAGTGGAAGTGGGACCGTATCACTATGGACTTTGTTGTTGGACTCCCACGAACTCAGGGGAATTTTGATGCAGTGTGGGCTATTGTTGATAGGCTAACTAAGTAAGCGCATTTCATTCATGTGGCAGTCTCCTATTTTTCCGAGAGGTTAGCTTAGATTTATATCCGGGAGATTGTTCGTCTTCATAGAGTGCTTGTGTCTATCATTTTTTATCGAGGTACGCAATTTACCTCGCATTTTTTGAGGGTAGTTCAACATGAGTTTGGCACACGGGTCGAGTTGATTACATCATTTCATTCCCAAACGACGGACAGTCCGAGCGTACTATTCATATTTTCGAGGTTTCTGAGATTAGTTCTTTCCTTTAGAAGACTTTGCCTACAGTAATAGGTACCTGTCGAGCATTCAAATGGCTCCCTATGAGGAACTATATGATAGGCGGTGACGGTCGCCATTGGATGGTTTGATCAGGGACAGGTTCGGATATTGGGTAAAGATTTAGTCCAGGATGCCTTGGATAATGTGAATATTATTTAGGACAGGCTTCGTAAAGCTCAGTCCAGGTAGAAGAGTTGTCTCGACCGCAAGGTTCGTGACGTGGCGTTCACGGTCGTAGAGTGGGTGTTGCTCCGGGTGTCACCCATTAAGGGCGTGATGAGATTTGGGAAGAAGAGCAAGCTAATCCCTAAGTTTATTGGTCCTTTTGAGATTGTTGATTGAGTGGGAGATGTGGCTTACATACATACATTTCCGCCAAGTTTATCAGTTGTGCACGCAGTGTTTCATGTGTCCATGCTTCGGAAGTATCACGGCAATCCACCTCACGTGTTAGACTTCAGCACTGTCCATTTGGACAAGGTCGTGACCTATGAGGAGGAGCCAATAGTTCTAGACTGGTAGGTTCGTTAGTTGAGATCGAAGAAATTCCATCATGTTCGTGTTCATAGAAGAGGTCAGCCTGTCGAGGTAGCTACCTGGAAGTCCGAGTCCGATATGCAGAGCCGTTATCCCCATCTTTTCCCCGACTCAGGTACTTATTTTCTATGTTCGTTCAAGGACAAACGGTTGTTTTAGAGATGGAGGATGTGATGACCCAAAAGGCCATCACTTGTTTTACTACAACTTTTGTGTTTCGAGGCCAGTCCAGGCATATATCTGGAATGCTTTTATGTCAAAATTTGATAAAACTGCTAATTTGGCCTTTAAAATTAAATTTAAGTTGCCTTCGGTCAAACTTTTGGGTAAACAAACCCTAACCCATGATTTGACAGCCCCGAAGGCTTCGCAGAATAATATAGGACTTGGCCGTATGCCCGAAATTGGATTCTGAAGTCCCCAAGCTCAAGAAATGAATTTTTGAATAAAAATGTTTAAATGAAATTTTAAGAGTTTTTGGAAATGTGAATGTACTTGAAATTGATGGTATCGGGCCTGTATTTTGGTTCTGGAGCCCGATGCAGGTCTTATATGGTATTTAGGTTGAGCTTGTAAATTTTGGTGAGAAACGAACTTGAAATGACATTAATCGGACCTCGGTTGTTAATTTGAACTTAAGAGTTCTTGGGGTTTATTCTTTGATTCTAACGCTAAATTCGTTGTTAAAATTTTAAATTTGGCGATTTAATTGCACGAGTAAGTCCATATGAAGTTGTTGGTTAGTATGCATGTTTGGTTTGGAGCCCCGAGGGCTCGGGTGAGTTTCGGATAGGTTTCGGGATGTCTTTACACTTAGAAAGGTTGCAGGTTTTGGTGTCTCATGTGCATAGAGATTTTGTTCTTTGCGTTCGCATGGCTTCACTCGTGAGCACGTAAGGAAAGCTTCCTCAGGTTCCCTTTAGTTCTTTGTGAACGCAAAGTTCAGGATGCGAATGCGAAGCTATTGGGGGAGTTACCCTTTGCGAACGCGTTCAGGGTCTCGCGAATGCGTAGGGTTAGTGGGCCTCGGGGAGGGGTTTCAAATTGTTCAACGCAACAAGGACACATGACCGCGTACGCGAAGGCGTGAGGAGAAGAAGCTCCATGAATGCAGGTCTTTGAACACGAATGTGATGGCCATATTGGCCTGACCCACCGCGAACACGTTAGGCCCATCGCGAATGCGTTGAAGGCCTACCCAATCATTTTTAAAATAGTATCAAAAAACGGGCAGAACCATTTACTTCATATTTTCAAAACTAAAGAGCATTGGGGCAATTTTCAATAGGCAAGTTCTTCCCTAAAGCATTGGTACATGATTCTAGATCTTTTCCATTCGATTTCCTATTGAATTTCATCAATCTTCATTCAAAAATCTAGGGTTATTATGGTAGAAATTGATGATTTGGTAGAGTTAGCTCTTTTTGAATAATTGGAATTTAGACCTTGTTTTGGGTTCGGATTTCGAAACTAATAGCATATTTGGGATCGGGAGTGAATGGGTGATCCGGTTTTGGTCCAAACCTCAAGTTTTGACCAAGCGGGCCCTGCGTTGATTTTTTGACTTTTTGGGGGAAAATGATAGAAAACATATAATTAAGCATTGGGTATGAATTCTTTAGCATTTATTGATGTTGTTAACTTAATTTGGACTAGATATAAGTAATTTGGAGGCGTATTCTAAAGGAAAAGCGGTGTTTGAGGCTTAAGTTGGCCGTGAAAATTCGAGGTAAGTGTTTGTCCTAACATTAGCTTGAGGGAATATGTATTGTACTTTATTTGCTATGTGTTAGTTTAGTGTACGGCGTATAGGTGTAGTGATGAATATCTATACATCGTCGTCAAGCATGCACGTGACTCTTAAATTGAAATCGTGTGCCTAAGTTGTTGATTTTCGGTGTTGGGTAAGAATTATGATTATTGTCGTGGTATTTGTTTATGGGTAGTATTAGTTCTAGTTGAGGTTTCTTTTGTGAAGTTAAACGTTAGAACAAGTTTCGTTATAGTTGATTCCCTTGCCGGGACATTTTAACTTTTATTTGTTGGTTCCCTTGCCGGGATGCATTTATTCTCATTGTTGATTCCCTTACCGGGATATTGTTGTTTCCTTATTGTTCTCTTACTGGGATTCTTTTGAGATTGGTGTTGAATTGTATATTAGGATCGGGTTTCACTCCGCAACATGGAGCAATAAGGGAGGACAGGAGGGGTCAGGTTACATGCCACAACAATGATATATGATTGGACCGGGTTGCACGTTGCAACAGCGTTATAGATTTGGATCGGTTTGCGCACCTTAACAATAAATAATAAAAGTGAATATTGATTTGTTTTGTTTCCTTATTCTTACTTATGCAAACCTTAAAATGTTCTTTGTGTTTCTTTCCTGAGTTACTGTTGTTACTTGATATTCCCCCGCAGTATGTTCCCCATCCCATATTTAACTGCTAGTTTTCGTTATTATTACTTGTTGTATATGCTTTAACTACACATGTTTATTTGGTAGCATCGTCACTACTTCTCCGAGGTTTAGCTCGACACTTACCAGCACATGGTGTCGATTGTTTTGATACAGCACTCTGCACTGTGTACAGATCTCGGTATCGGAGCTTTTGGACCTTAGAGTGGTTGTTGCCTTTGGTCCAGCGGAAACTTGAGGTAGTCCTACAGACGTCTGTAGGCCTTGGCATCCTCATCTATCTTTTATGTTCTGTTTTCATTTACTTCAGAGACAAATTGTATTTTTTCTTTCCATACAATTGTTTGTAGTATTCGTAGACGGTGCGTGATATAGATACCAGTTCTGGGTAGAGATATATTGTGCATTTTTCGTACTAGTATTTGGCTAAGTTATCAGATTTTGTCTTCCGCATTTTTTTAATTATTACTATTATTCTGTTGTTGATCGCATGTTGATTTAACTATATTAAAAGGTTAAGGATAGGGGTAAATATACATATATATATATATATATATATATATATATATATATATATATATATATATATATATGTGTGTGTGTGTGTGTGTGTGTGTGTGTGTGTGTGTGTCTATAGAGAGAGAGAGAGAGAGAGCACTCGGCTTGCCTAGCTTTCACGAGTAGGCTCCATCACGACTTCGTAGGGTGGGAAGCCCGAATCGTGACAGTCGAGTATTGAGGTTAGGATGCTATGATATTAGTATTTAGTATATTTTAAATATTCTTGACATGGTGCATTAAGGAAATTCTGATAAGAATGTCGTCTCTATGTGAAGTGCAGTCTGATTGCTAGAGAACGAGCAATTCACGTGTTTTAGTCATAGTTTGCATTCTAATTACCGCATTTTACTTGTGTTTGAGCTTGAATGTTATTGTATTACACTTATTATGTGGTTTATGCCCTGCATGAAGTGATTTAGGGTAAAAAAAGATAATTTGGAACTAATTAGAATATTATAGTGATTTAAACTAGAGTTAAATCCCAAATAATTATCTTGCACATATTCTGTCAAATCTTTATTCCTCACATTGACAAGAGACCAACTATGTGAATCTCGAATTCCTTGTTGTAAATTGTTAGTTGTTTTATTTTAGTAGTTAAACATAATTCATAATTATTTTACTCAACTGCTGATCCTTATGAAAAGCAGTTAAACCAGAAATTACTCTAACATTGTTTAAATTCAATCCATGTAGAGACGATATTTTACTATACTATCTTTGACTAGAGAGCAATAATTTTATTTTGAGTTTTGCGCTCGTCATCTTTCCCAAACTTTTATGGTATGACTTAGTAACTTGCTACCCCAATAGTTATTACAACTCTGGATATCACCTTTGTTCTTGTGCAACGAACCACCGTGCTCCACCTCCACTCATCTGGCATCTTCTCCGTCCTGAACATAACATTGAACAGCACAGTCAACCACTCAAAACCTGCTCTACCTACACACTGGGATTTTGGTCGGTCTGGTTACTCTACCCTACTCATCTTATGCATAGAACTACGGGTCGGGCCAGGCTAGCCTAGCCTAGCCCACGTGGGATTTAGCAATTGACTGGCTAGTCTAGGCTACCCCACCATTTTGATGGGCTTTATAATGGCCACCCACCCCAGCCCTATATGGGCCGAGGGCACCCACGGGCCGACCCATTATTTTTAAAAATATAATTTTATATTTTTTCTTTAAGTTATGACCTAAAAAACATAATTATTTAAAAGTTAAAAAATATCTTATTGGAAAAAATTCGCAAAACTTAATAACTTTTTATATTGTTCCAATATATCACAATAAATACTAAAAAAAGTAAAATACATGACTATATTTCATTCACTAAAAGTTAAAACTTAAAACAAACTATTCAAGAGAACTTTCATGATGCTTATGAGATATAACACATCATCTTCATCAAACACATTTGAATCCGTTTGTGACAAGAATGTCTTAACATCTTCACTTTTATCTACGATTCATATGCAATATTTATTAGTTATATATTAAAATAATTAAATTTTAAAATTCATAATATTTAAATTCACATAAACATTATCATTTTGAGTTCGGAAAAACATGTGCATCCAATTTCGAATAGTAACAAGTGTTTGAATATTTTCATAATAAATGCAACTTCTGTACTTTGTAAGAACACGCCACCAATGCTAAATGTTGATTCTAATGGTACAATGGTAATAAGAATGCTAAAATACATCACGCACCATCATTACAAGATCGGAATATTTTCTAGAATGGTCCTTCCAATACATGAGAACATTATCTCTTGAAACTTCTCAAGATCAAGTTTTGGCTCCTCTTAGTAAAGATCCAATTCTGACTTTCCATCTCTAAGGCAGTATATTTTTTATTTTTTATATATTTTAGATAAATATTTAATTAGGCCCACGGGCCCTCCCCGCCCAGCCTCAGTCAAGCCTCACAGGCCACGGGCTTACTCTGGCCGAGCTTAAAAGCCTCGTTTTTAAACGGGCTCCAAAAATTCTAGCCTAGCCCTGCTAAATCACGGGCTGGGCTGGGCTGTCCCAACGGGCCATGCCCATATTGATGGCTCTTACGCATAGCTCCCATGACCTCCTCGACATTAATGCGCCTGCAGTACCTAAGGTCTCGGTGCCTCTCGGAGTGCCTCAACACCTAGCACAATGTCGGGATTCCCCTCTTCATTCAAGAGTCTATGAAAGTAAGTCTGTCATCTCCTCTTAATATGCTCCTCTCCCATCAGTACTCTACCGTCCTCGTCTTTGATGCACCTCACTTGATCCAGATATTATTAGAAATTAGAGAAAAAAATACAAATTTAAGGCCTCATTTGTCCAAAAAAAAATTCTTTTTAGTTTTTTTTCAAAAATGTGTTTATTCATAAAATTTTACAAGTTCTTTAAAAAAATTCGAAAATGACTTTTTCAAACATCAAAAATTCGTTTTGATTACTTTTTCAAAATTTTCAGAAATATTTTGTTTCCCACTCACAAAACTACATTGTTTCAAGTAAAATGCATGTCCAAACATACCTTCAAATTCTAAATGTTATTTTTCAGCTTTACTCCAAATACTACTTCTTCTTTTTTTTGTTTTCTTTCAAAAATGTGTTTATCCATAAAATTTACAAGTTTTTTTAAAAAATTTGAAAATGACTTTTTCTAAAATCAAAAAGTCGTTTTGATTTCTTTTTCAAAATTCTCAGAAATGTTTAGTTTCCCACTCACAAAACTACATTATTTCAAGTAAAATGCATGTCCAAACATACCTTCAAATTCTAAATGTTATTTTTTAGCTTTGCTCCAAATATTACTTTTTTTTCAAAAATTACAATTTTTATTTTCAACCGCCTACTAAACTTTTTGTTTAAAATAGTTGAATTTCAAATAATAATAGTATTATATAATATAAAAATGATAGGAATAATTTCGGCAAAGTACACAGTATTATTTCTAATTTAATGTTAGTAGATATAATCTCTCAGGGGTCGTTTTGTTCAATTATGGGATATGCAAGGATATTATCTCATAGAATTTGTTAGATCACCATTTTTATGGGATAAGCTAATATCATCATTTTAATATAAAATTTATATCGATGTTAATTAATACCCATAATCAAATATGAAATAAATAAGTTAAAATTTATTTCGAGATTATTATTTTAATTCCGATAATCAAAGACCCCTCTATATTTGTTTTGTCTTTGATCACCAGAAATGGACAAAACGCTTGTTATCCTCATTCGTCTGTAGTAGGGTGGTAAAATAGTTAAAATAAATTTTTTATCCACCCATATTATCTACTAAAAATAAATAATAAATTTTTTAAAAACGGATCAAATATGGATAAAAACTATAATATTCATATAAAAAATGGATAACTAATAGATTTAACATCTACGCTTGTAAAATCTCAAATTAGGGGTTCTTCAAGTTTGTGATAATAGGAATTCTTCCAAAAAGCTATCATATTTAAGTAGTCATTGATAACTATATTATCCACCTGTTAACCGTTTTTTTATCCGTATTAAGTATGAATCGGGTCAGATAATTTATCCATTTTTTCATTACCCGTTTTTAACCTGTCCTATATCCGAACCAACCTGGCCGTTTACTGCCCCTAAATTATGTGGTATGCGCAAAGATCCGGTTAATTCTTGAACACCTTTCTTAATTTCTATTGCAAATTACAATATCCCGTCTTTCCGTCTTTGTTTAAGACTTTCTTCTCAAAACTTCACCTTGAAGGCTTGAACTAAATTTTTATATCAACGACCAAATCAAATAACTATAAATGTCTTTCATTTTTATAACTTTATCTGTCACATTTGACTGGAGCTATTTGACTAAACACGATACGTGTGATGTTGATTTACTTTGAATAGTATAAGTAAAATGGTATCAAACTAAATGGAACATTTCAAAATTGAAAAACGGTTATACAATTTAGACACAAGTATTATTTGTCTTAACATAAGGAAAGGTTAGCGTTGGTCCTTTTTCTTGTCAACATTAGCTTTGCAATGAAAAAGCAAGTTCATATGTTGTAATTACATATGAGCCCTTAAAGATGCAGGTGTGCATTGAGAAGAAAAAGGGGTGAAAAGGCTACAACAAAATCTTAAGAACAAGAACAGAAGTAAAATTACAAGGACAAAAAAAACATTTTCATCTTACATTCATCAATTAACAGTTATATGCTACATGTGTCTTTAATCAAAACTATAGAAAGTGCGAGCAATATACAATGTTCTTTCTATTCCTCCAAGATCTGTAAATACGTATCTGAAAACAAGATATATTAAATGCAAAACCATTTGAACTATCTTCTATGCTCAGTATTCACAACTTTTCCAGTCACAAAAACAATCTTCGGTAGCATTGCATCTGGCAATCTTGTTACTAATCAGTCAGGTAAGCAAGGGAGGTCCATTCTCAGCAGCTGTTCGAGTATGTTCGTGACTATGGCTTCTTGACGTTTGTACATCTCGATTGAAACTGGTCCTTGATTTCGCATAAGGTGCATCCCTCGCTGGATAAAATTGGAAAAGCCATCTTGACGCAGAATGATCCATCCATAAGCAAGCATTTTTTAGAAGGAAAAAAATGGATTCTATATTTTCCCATTTTCATCTCAAATTCAATGTATATGCAGATCAAATTTCAATTTCTACAGGTGCAGATTCGAAACAAAACATAGGCAATGTATTCGAAGGTGGCCTTAATTGAGGGTTAAAGCATAACATGTAACCAATCCAGATTCCAGAGTCAACAAATGTTTGAAATGAGAATATCTTACCAGCAATCCTCTGAGCTCGGAGGATGTTCTGCCGTCGCTTCCACCAGCATGTTATGCAGGTAGCAATAAGAAGGATAGCTGCACATGCTCCTAAGCCAATCCCAATTTTCGCTCCAACCGTAAGATGGGTTCCACACGTTGGTAATCCCGGAATACCACAAATGCCTGCATTGTCAGTGAAACTGGAAGCATCCATCGTAAGTTATTTTTGCCATAGATTATTGAAACAACAACAACAACCCAGTATAATCCCACTTAGTGGGGTCTGGGGAGGTAGTATGTACGCAAACCTTACCCCTACCCTTGGGTAGAGAGGCTGTTTCCAAATAGACCCCCGGCATCCTTCCCTCCAAGAACTTCCCACCTTACTCTTGGGGAGACTCGAACTCACAATCTCTCGGTTGGAAGTGGGGGTTGCTTACCATCAGAGCAACCCCACTTGTCGAGATTACTGAAACAAGAAGCCAGAAATTTTGCAGCTTTTCAATTAAACCACATGGTACACGCCCCTAAAAATTTTAATTACATTTCTCAGCCTAAAATACAAGGTTGCTGATTGCAGCTATAGGGATACTTCAAAGGCTAGGTCGAGGACATCATATTTTGGCTAAAACTGGTACATGCTAGCGGAAATAGTCTGGGCTAAGGAACTTATCCAGACTCCAGGCAGCATAATCATGATAAGGACAGCTGGAAAATGATCAGGCAACTCCTAAGCACAGCAATGTTCTTAAGGCATAAGGAATCATGATGCTGCGCATTATATAATTATTTATACCACAAAACGGGCGAATAAGAGCGACTAAAAGAAATTCATAAAAGAAAACACCTTTATATGCTACATATGATGCGCATTATATAGTTATTTGCACCACAAAACAGGCGAATAAGAGCGACTACAAGAAATTCATAAAAGAAAACACCTTTATATGCTTGCTACATATCTGATAGAATATTAAAAGGATGCTTCACAAAGAACAAGCACTGTTCCAAATAATATGATGATAATAGGAAACATACTTGAAGCTAGCTCTGTGAGCCTTCCACCTAATGCAGCAGGAACCCTTCCAGAGAGTGAGTTGCCATTGAGATTCCTGTAACAAACCAGTAATTTAGTGCTCTTTATCATCATTCTTTTGTCCCCAACTGATCAAAAGCTGAAGTACCTTACAGTGTTCATAATGAGGTCAATTGCCCAAGGCTTTCAGGAATTGATCCATTGAAGAAATTGAAAGAGAGATCCCTGTAGTGAAAATCTTTGTTAGCCACTCACCAGGAAAGATCCAACCCTTTTTTCATTACTAATGGAATATTCTTCACTAGTTTGATAAAGAACAAGATGATCTTATATCGTTTCTAGTTGAAAAGAGACGTCTTGAGCAATCGTAGAGGCACTTTGATTCAATAAAAGTAACTGTCTGTTCTAATACACAAAATATTGCAATCTTTCCGCACCCAACGGTGTGGCAGGGTTCCCAGCGGAGACAAATATCACTAGATTATTTCTTCTCATCTACCTAAACCTTGGTGGATAGAGTTAAGCGATCTGGCCTAGATACCGCCATTATCAAAAAACTACAACTATAAGGTATTCTCCCATAAAGATAACGATGAGCAATATGACTTGTATTTCACAATCCACAAAATTATTAAAATCATCAGTCTTTCCCTTGTACCATTACTAGCAAAGAGAAAATGAGAGATATCATCTCTTATTCCTTATTCCCATTAGCAAAACTAGGAAACTAATCTTCAAGCTCATTCCTAATGAATAACCATACTGCAGTGCAAAAACAAGCACCACTTTAAGAACAATGGGCTATGGTATTACTGAAAGAGATCACCCAGTCATATGTTCTAACACTCCTCAAAAGGTAAAATTGAGAAACTCCTTCCTTTCATATTTGATTATCAATTACTCTGGCAGAAAGAATACAGAAATTAATACTGAAAAGCACATGAACTCTGAAAAGCTTTGCTCACAATGTCTGCAGACTAGTTATTGTTCCTAATGCCACGGGAATAGCCCCGTAAATGCTGTTTCCACTTAGATTTCTGTAAAAGCATACACAAGGAAAGCATGGTCAAGGAGATCATATTTAGAAATGGTCGTTCCAATGCTACATGTAAGAATAAAGCATCCAAAAGAGTGGAATGTTTTAGAAGATTTGAGAAGGATGTGGTGCCAAAAGATGTTTCGGGAACTGTCATGTACTGCCTCTTAACATGTATTTGTCTTTGGCAACATATATTCAGAAAACAGAAGGCACTTGCTAGCTGTGTTTCTAACTTACATGCTCTGAAGATGACGCAATCGAGATATTTCATTTGATAAGAAACCCCTTAAACCTTGGTTGTCCAAGCCACTGACCTTGCAGGTAAAACAGTTGGAAAAAGAAATGGAGTTAATAATGATCATACAAAAGAAGCTCAATGCATTCACATAGTGTCAAGAAAAGCCAATAATATAGATGATAGACAAGTATACAGTTTGGTCAAAAACCTGTACTGAAGAATGTAAAGATAAAGAGTAATAATTTTTTTGAGAAGGGACAAAGGGGAACATTTTCAGACAGAAGCGGTTAAATTACAAGAGGGAACGTGTTATCTAAAAAATAGTAACAAAGTTAAGGCACACTTAAAGAAAAATAAAGTTGAAATGAACCAATCAAGTCTTTTAACTTATTAAAAAAAAGTTCATAGACACTATGAATTAGAACAGAAGTAATGGAGACACCATGCTTTACTATTCTAATAACAGGATTCGCGACAAATATGTGGCTCCTCCGAAGACATTCATTACACAAAAGCTTGCAAGAATATACCACACAATATGAAAGCATAGGCATCCTAACCCTGCAGGTTTTGGGAAACGGGGACACCAAACAAGGAATCTTGATAACAACATACGTTTTTTTAATGAAAAAATTACAAGTTGGGATTGAGATTCTTGATAACAAAATACATTATTATATTGTCATAGTGGAACCAAGAAATGAGATAAAAAATATATGAATTATGATTTATGAGGATTGTAACAGTTGAAGGTTTAACTAACAATCACTTCATCTTACTTTGTTTAAAATTAACCAATTATAAAAGTAAGAATTTATAGTAAAGTGATAAAGCTATCAGTATCACAAACAAAAGCCTATTTAACTATCGATATCACATGAATTATTTTAGATTTCAAAGACCTACTCTCTTCATCTCATTTTATGTGATGGTGTTTGACAGGCACGGAGTTTTAGGAAGAAAGAAGACTTTTGAAACTTTTGGTCTAACACATACCATACACACTAGTGTGGCTGGCTATAAATCATCTCACTATAGGTACAATGGGAAGTTTAAAGTTAAATTGTTTCTAAATACAGAAAGGTGCCATCATTTCCGGGATAAACTACAAAGGAAATAGGAGTAATAGATAAAAAATAATAATTTGATGCTCAAATACAAATTTGACATGACAGCTAGGGATGGTAAACTTTTTAAAGGTGGAGTAGTTTGTACTTTGCCTGAGCTAAATCCCAGGAAAAGCAGAAATTCCTGACGAATTCAACTCCTATCCTCCTCCAACTCCACATGGGCTTCCTGGTCTACTTACAGAATTAGATCTGCATCTCCATAACAATCAGCTCGTGTGATCTAATGGAGTAATGGGTACTCATTTTGCCTAGAAAGTGGAGATATTGGGATCAGAAACCTAGAAATCCATAATAGAGGCTTGCTAATGAAGTGGCTGTGGGAGTATAATTGATAATAAGGCTTACTGGAGGAGGGTGATCATAGCTAAATATGGTGAAGAGAGTCACAGGTGCCCGAAGATAACTTCATCTCCATATAGGGCAGGACCTTGGAGGTATATAAGTAAACTGTGGGAGGAGTTCAGCTCAAATGTCAACTTTGAAGTGGATAATGGTGAAAATATCAGTGTTTTGCAAGATAAATGAGTCGGAAGCAGCCGATAAAAAGAGGAATTCATTGAATTATTCCCGTTTGTGAGATACCCTCAGGCCAGTATTATACAATGTAAAGGCGGTAATTCTTGAACACAGTATTTAGTAGAAATTGCCAGGCTGGAAGCTGAGTGGCTTAATTGAATTTGATGACCAAGCTGAGACAAGTGACAATAAACTCTCAGAGGAAAGACAGGATGAAGTGACAGCAATGATACTGGACAGTTCACTATGAAAGCATGGTATTAGTTATAACATTCAACAAAACAAAAGATAGCTGACAAGTGACTGTGGAAGCTGATATGGGAAACAAAGGTACCAACAAACATAGCTTGAGCCAGAATCCTGCCTAACATAAGATTAACCACAGCAACAGAGGATTTATCTTGGGCCAGAGATGCTTTATATGCATGGAAGTCTGAAGATGTGTGTCATCTTCTCCTTCGCTTTACTCTGCAAAGGATGCTTGGGACATATTCTAGAATCTTTTTGCGGTACACTGGGTGATGCCTTACAACCGAGAGGTTGTGAGTTCGAGTCTCCCCAATAGCAAGGTGGGAAGTTCTTGGAGGGAAGGATGCCGGGGGTCTATTTGAAAACAGCCTCTCTACCCAAGGGTTGGGGTAAGGTCTGCGTACACACTACCCTCCCCAGACCCTACTAAGTAGGATTATACTGAGTTGTTGTTGTTGTTGGATGATGCCTTACAAATTGAAAGATGCATACACTGGATGGGACAATGAAGAGTTGGAATGTACATCAAAAGTTGTAGCAGATAGTACCAACCTGCATTTTTGGTGTATATGGAATAAGATCAAAACCAGAGATATTTTGCTGGGATTTCAACACCCAGGCTCCCAGCCACTCTTTCAAGGCAAGATTTTTGTTGATGTAAGCTGAGCAATGGAAATAAATTAGATCAATTTATGGATTTTCTTAGTTCCTTAATTTTATGAGTTAGAGTGTAATTGTACAGCAGCTAATCATCTTTTTGTACTCTGATCACCATTTGTACTTCCCTGCATCTCCTGGATGCTTCTCGATAAAATCCATACGTCATAAAAAAGGACCAATCAGCCCATCCCTACAGTTCGTATTAAGCACGGTTACCACTACATCACCTAAAAGGCTAAAACAAAAGTAAACCAGATGTCCTGACTAATTCGGTGCTAAACTCTTAGCCATTTCCACATGGGCTTTCTGGTCTAATTAGAGAATGTGCACTGCATCTCCACAATGAATCAGCTCACTCCTCATCCTCATCCTCGTCCTCTTCCTCATCCCCCTCTTATATATTATCCAAGCCTTCCCGCATTGCCACAATTCCCCTTTTCTGTACACTTCCACCATTCTTTCTCACCATCCTCTTTCACAACCCCCTTTCTGGCATCCCCGTAGTCCTTGGCTTTTGCTCACAATCTCAATATTCAACCTCATTGTCAAAACTTCCTTTCACACACTCAACTTGGCTTTCCCTACTTTGTGTAATGAACGTGTTAATTAGTGAATTACACACAAAGCAGAGAAAGACAAGTTGTTAAACAACTTATCACCAGAAACATGTTACATTTTTTAAAAAATATTAGAGATGGAACACTGAGAAGAACATTTAATCAACAAACAAGGATTGAATACATCTCTTCAATTAATGAATAGATGTGCCCTACAAGGATTAGATACATCTCTTCAATTACATCCTATGTCCTATAAAATTGGATAATATCTTTCAGAAAATGTTGTGCCTTTTCCACAGCAGGCACATTAAATTTTTGAATCACTCTAAATAAATTCCGACAAGATTGGGGTGTAGAACTTGAGGAAAGAATACAAAGAAAATGAGTGTTTTGTGTGAGTGTGTGAGAGCATATATTTAGATTCATTTTTCTATATTAAGAAAAGTGAATCTAAAGCTGCCCCCGCCTCTTTTACTGTTTTCCTTTGGAGGGGTGGGGGGTGGGGGATGGAGGAGGCTATTTATCTTGGGTGAATTAATAATTGTGTTAACCAGATAATTCACCAAGTTGTCCAGAAACTTATCAACCAAAACCTATAGATTGAGGAGGGGAACTTGACTGAACAATACAAGCAAACTACATGGGTGTGGGTAAGTTATATCTAAATATGCCCATATGTACAACATATGCCCGACTACAAAAGCAAACATATAGATAGAAACTTCTGTAAAGAGAAAGCTTAATTACGTACAGCCCATCGATGACCCACTTATTGCTAGCTTTGTCCAATTGACGATGTGCTCCACTCCAGGGATGTTGTTGGGGCACACATGGATCACCATTCCATCCAAGTCGAAGGGGAAGTCCAAGTGCATTCTTTAGTGACTGCAAACCCTTGACTGCAGAAGTAAAGAAAGATAAAATAGTATCAATAATAGGTCAGGTAACTTCTTTAATCAGAGCAGTAGAATGTTAATGGCACAAGCTGAACCAATGAGTCAAAAAGGAATACAGAACTACTCTTGGCCCCTTCTATAGCATAACAAAGCGAGAAAGCTATCCCATTGGTAAAACTTGTACAAACTTTAGATTACATCTTTCTTTCCCACTTTAAGCGCTGAACAAGCATCCAAGAAGCGTGAAGTGTAAAACTTTTAACTTATTTACCTTCGTCAGGTAATGTCTTAGATTCAGCAATTATAATCTCAAAAATTTCAATGGCACTAATTATGGCGTGAGTCCCATTTGTTGGACGCAATGTATTGTCAAGGTCCTGCCACCGACTATAACTGTTGTATTCAGCACAAGGGCAGTGTTAACACCCCCAGACATCTTCACAATGTCAACATCTTGAAATTTAGAGTCACCATTGATAGAGATGTCCATGACCCTCTGTCCCACGGCTGTAACTGAAGGATCAATATCCGCAAAGTGTAACCAAACGGAGTAATGTTTGTTGGGATCAACATCCATTGTGTATGTGAATCTGGCTCATTGTCAGTACTAAGAAGAGCAGTTTAAGTGCTTCTGGATAGAAGTTTGGTGCTTTGGAAGCTAATTTTGTACTGTTCTTGGTAGAATTGGGCGATCAGAATTCTGACCGAAGGTCTTGATTGAACTCCAGAAACGATCTCCCCCCCCCCCCCCCCAGTGATCCCCGCTGTAGTCAACATCAAACTTTGAAGTCAAAGCACCACAGCTGAGTCTTTTAACAGTTCTAATAATTGTCCCTTCACCAAAGTCAGGACCAAAATAGTATGCTTTGCCATCTACTTGGAGAATTTCAATTGCAAGTATAGCAGGATCCCCGTGACCTATGGAAGCAAAGAGAGGCAGTACCATCATCAAGAAAAACAACTGTTTCAACAAATACTCGTTCATCGTCATGATTGCTCCAACCAGATGGCAAAGAATAAACCAAGGTGCCTTCAACAGAAACATCAAACAGTGGTTCGTTATCAAAGCTAGGTTCTGCAGCCAATCCAAAGAATATTCTCACTGAGTAGTGGCCATGGGGCACTCTGTTGATATTATAACAGTTCTCGGGTCCCTCCGATAAGGGAAATACCGCAGCGTGGTGAGAGGAGGTGTAAGGAAACTTGGGCGTGTCCCATTGGTAGGTATCCCTCCTGTATATGCAAAATCCTTTTACCAGCGGGTATTTGTAGGGGCAGTATGAACATCATGTCGAGCTCCACAGCTTATCCGCATTACATATTGCTCTGCAGTGAGTAAACAATTTAGTGAATGAAATACCATCTTGAAGAGCCTAATCATTAGTACCAAACTTACGAATATCATGGAATAAAAGCGCTAGGTATCCAGAAAAGGCGGAACAGGTACACTAAAGAGGATGCAAGTCCAACTCGAATATCAGCGGGGGACTAACTTTTAATCTTCACTAATGTTACACCGATTTAATGCATTTGAAAGCTTATTCTTATGGAAAAATGTACTCGAAAAGGTACTTGAATTTATCAGACTATACACGTAAGAGGGAGCAGGAGCAGCTTGAAATTTTTAGGTGGAATAATGTTTAATTTTCACGAATGTTACCTTGATTTGGTTGCAGTTAAAAGCTTATTGTTACCAAGCGAAAAGTAGATCTAAGGAGGCTTAACAGCTTTCCGACTCTACCCTTATTTGCTCTTTCCACCTGAAAAAAATCATGTTTACTCCCTCTCACACCCCACTTCAAAGTTCCAACCTTCAACCGAAGGAAAAGGGCAACCTAGAACAACTAAGTGCAACACCTAGCAATGACAAAAGGTGTTGCTAGAACAACACCTAGCATTTAAGAAAGTTTACTCATTTAGAGAATACTAATCCTTGTAGGGACAGTGGTGCCCTTGTACAAGAACAAAGGGGACATCCAGTGCTGCAACAACTATAGGGGTATCAAATTAATAAGTCACACGATGAAGGTTTGGGAGAGGGTGATTGAGGCGCGGGTGAGGGAGGTGGCATCTATATCTGGGAACCAGTTCGGTTTCATGCAGGGCCGCTCCACCACAGAGGCTATCCACCTAGTCAGACGGCTGGCGGAGAAATTCAGGGATAAGAAGAAGGACCTGCATATGGTGCTTATCGACTTGGAGAAGGCGTATGATAAGGTCCCAAGGGAGGTGCTTTGGAGGTGCTTGGAGGCGAAGAGCGTGCCGGAAGCCTATATCAGAGTAATCAAGGACATGTACGATGGTGCTAAGACTAGGGTTAGGACGGTGGGTGGCGAATCAGACCATTTTCCTGTGGTTATGGGGCTCCACCAAGGATCGGCGCTGAGCCCCCTCTTGTTTGCCTTAGTGATAGATGCTCTGACTCGTCATATTCAAGGGGATGTGCCTTGGTGAATGCTTTTTGCTGATGATATAGTATTGATAGACGAGACCAGGGTCGGTGTTAGTGAAAGGCTAGAGGTATGGAGACAGACTCTCGAGTCTAAAGGTTTCAAAATAAGCAGTTCTAAGACAGAATACCTGGAGTGCAAGTTTGGCGCCGAACCGACTGAGGTAGGCAGGGACATGATGATTGGTTCCCAGGCCATCGCCAAGAGGGACAATGTCCAATATCTTGGGTCGGTGATTCAGGGGGACGGAGAGATTGACAGGGACGTCACCCATCGCATAGGAGCGGGTTGGTCGAAGTGGAGGCTTGCATCAGGGGTCCTGTGCGACAAGAAAGTTCCTCACAAACTCAAGGGGCAATTCTATAGAGCCGTGGTTAGACCTGCGATGCTGTATGGGGCGGAGTGCTGGCCCGTGAAGAACTCTCATGTTCAGAGAATGAAGGTCGCGGAGATGAGGATGCTTAGGTGGATGTGCGGGCACACCAGACTAGATAAGATTATGAACAAAGTTATTCGAGAGAAGGTATGGGTGGCCCCGATAGATGAGAAGATGCGAGAAGCGAGGCTGAGGTGGTTCAGGCATGTTCGGAGGAGGGCTCCCGATGCCCCGGTGAGGAGCTGCGAGCGGCTGGAGATTGTTGGCGGTCGGCGAGGCAGAGGGAGGCCTAAGAAGCATTGGGAAGAGGTGATTAGGCAGGACATGACTAGAATGCAGGTTTCCGAGGATATGACCGTTGATAGGAGAGTCTGGAGGTCTAGGATCAGGGTTGTAGGTTAGGGGCTCCTAGAGTTCTTCGTAGTTACTGTATGATATTATTGCATGCGATTGTATTTAGGTTCCTTATGCTTAGATAATTATTTCCGCTATTTCTGCTATTTCTGCGGGTGATACTAATGCTCTATTGTTATTGTTTTTGTTTTTGTTTTTGTTTTACAGCTGATTTCCCTTTTTCCTATGCGCCGAGGGTCGATTGGAGTATACTGGGTAGTTGTTGTTGTTGTTGTTAATCCTTGTAGGGACAAATGTAAGATTAAAAGAGCCCTCAAATCGACTTAAAAGGCAAAAGATCTAGTATTGGAATGAAATGGACTTGAGTAGAGTGGAACCAATTTAAAAGATTCATATAGCTAACCGCAATTGTTCCAAACTGATTCGGGAAAATTGAACCGCAGTTACAGACTACCCATAACTTCTTTTAAGGATCACTATAGCTTAAAACTTAAAAGGTCAGCCAAAAAAATCGATTCAAAATATAAACTCACGAACAGAAGCAGAAGAACTAATAAGCTAAAATCAGTATACTCAAACTATATTAAAAAATCAATAAAGATAGAACAAAAACGAAGCAAGTCCATCGCAAAATCACAATCAATGAGCAACACAATTTCCATTACTACTTCTAGACAAATCCACAGAATTAAAAAATAATAATTATAATAATAATAACTACTTGTATGTTAGTAAATTTTAGTCCAGTAACTAAATCACACAGATCCACTAACAAGTCTTCATAGTATAGAATTTTTTTTTTGAAAAAAAAGTAAAATGGCTTGACCCATTTTCACATTAGAAGCACAGAAAAAGAACTGACCACGGCGAGAGCAGACAAGCTGAAGACCCAAGTAAAACAAAGGAAGAAGAAAGCATAGTGGAATCTCATCATTTTGAACTCCAAATGCTACTTGGGCTTCCTCCAATTTCTTGTGTTTTCCCCCTACAAACTCATTGCATTCACACTCAAATCTTGTACTTTCCTTGTGGTTTTGTCGGCACTTACCATAAATTCATTATCTGTAGAGTTATAATGAGGACGAGTTGTGCAGGTATGAGAGTAAAGGAAAGTCGAATATTTATTTCTTTTTTTATATCATTCTTCTTTGATATTGACCGGTTAAATGATGGGGGCCATTGTTAGTTTGCTTATAAGTCTAATATGGTTTTCTAATAAAATTAAGGGGTCGTTTGGCTTTGGTACGCGGTTAGAAGTAATTTTATGCATATATAAGGGTAGCATAACTTATACCATATTTAGTAGATATTAGTTATTTTGTATAAAATTATGCATAATTAATATCATGTTTGGTTAATAATTTTTAATTATACATAAATAATACATGTATAAGTTATGGCTCAATGTGTATGTTATTTTATGCAGGATAGAAGATAGAATAACGAATACATGTATTAATAATATATGAATAAAATATTGAAATGACAAATTTACCCATATCATACACATAAGGCTTCTGTTCAACTTAATGTGGCCATTTGGAGATAAGGGCCTGTATATCCTTGCTAGTTTCACCATTTTTGCTCTTTGTGGTTTCATTCATGCTCAGGGTGATGCTGACAGCGCACTGGATCGCCTTTGGCAGAAGAAGAAAGTTGAAGCTACGCAACGGTAGAAAATAGATTTGCATTTTGAGATTATTATCTTATGATAGAGTGTTTTGGATAACTATTTGAATTTCATTTGAGTTTGACACTGTTTTCCCCGCTACATATCTTTTATTGAGGATTTTTTTTGTTGAATATATTTTTTATTAATTTGCTTAAATAAATGGAAAGTGGAGAAAAAACAATGCAAAAGATGGTCAGGAGTATAATTGTAAACAAGCATTTTACTTTAAATTTTATATAATGTGTATCAATTTCTAATACAACAAACCAAACATTCAAAAAAATAATCTCTGCATTACTTATCCTTGCATAACTAATACCTGCATAACTAATTCCTGCATTACTTATCCCTGCAAAACTAATACTTGCATAACTAATACATATATAACTAATATCTACATAACTCTAACCGGTAATCAAACGACCCAAGTTGTTGAAAGACCTTTGTTTGATAAAGACAAAACATGTGGAATCAACTAATCAAAGAAAAAAAAAGAATTAGCCTTTACTATATTCTATTTTTCTAGGTATATGATTAAAACTTAAATGATTAATATACAAATTTTTGTTTAGTGTAAGCAAATAAAATATTAAGCGTACTTTTATAGCAAATAATGAGTATCGTTGCAATTAAGCTATCGTATTAGTAATTTAGTATTATTGTACTGGACTTCGTAACGAACATGTCCTTTGGAACGATGCCGCCCTCAAAGCCTTGTCGACGAGGTAAGGACGGTCCGATCAAGGACTCCTAATCAACTAAGCGGAGGAACAGCGCCGTTTTAGGCTTGGCTTCTTCTGTACGAGAAAGCCACCAACTTTTGTACTTTCCCTTTGATTATTTCGAGAAAAACCTCCTAATATATATAAGAGACATTCACCTTTGTAACGGAGAGGTACATGATTCTGAATAAGATTATAACTCTACTTTATCTCTCTTTGATACTGAAGCTCTCTATAATATTTTATATCGTTAGATCTATCACGATCTTAGCTAAATAGTCTCTTCTAGGGCTCATTATACTTGATTACGATTTACCCTTATACTTTTTGATTGTTTTTAAGCTCACAAAGTGTGTATATCTTTTCAGCAAAAAAATCTGGCGCCGTTTGTGGGGTTTTCGAGAATCAAAGTTATAGTTTGTGCCTAGAAAACCACTAACAACCTTCCCCTACATCGCACGAGCAAACATGGATTGACGAGGTTGGAGTCAACCTCATGGATTCACTGAACGAGGTAGGTGAAGACAATATCCTGAACAAAACCCCCAGCACCAGGATGAGTGGAGGAACCCCACCTCCTCCACCCGGAGATCTGACGCATCCGCGAGACATGGGAGTTTCTACTTCTGCATCTAAGGAAGCACCTCCAGAAATCAAGGAGCTACTAAAAGGGTGTCTCACAAGCACTCTGAGCGACTTGGTCGAAAAGTTACCACAACGTGGTGTAAGACGCACGCCAATAATGGACCTCACTGCAGCCGAAGATGAACCCGAGATCGGGCGAGCCAACAATATGCTCACCGACACTCAAGCCAACGACGATACGCTCACAGCCATTCTCAGAAAAATGGAGGAAATGGAACATGAAAATAAGTCGCTCCGCGACCAAATGAAGGAACATCAAAAAGGGTAGACAATCCCAAGTGCTCCTAAACTGCTACCAAAACGTGACGTAGGAAGGTTCGTGGAGCAACCCTACACAGAGGAGGCCGCACCATACTCTATCCCAAAGACCTTCAAAATACCTCCCTATTTGAGGGTATACGACGGGACTATAGATCCCGAGGACCATCTAATCCACTACGTCACAACTGTGAAAGGTAATGATTTGGCGAAAGAACAGGTATCGTCCGTGCTTCTGAAGAAGTTCGGCGAAACATTGACAAGTGGAGCTTTGACGTGGTATTCCCATTTACCAGCCAAGGGCATCTCCACGTTCGAGGAAATGGCGGACAAATTTGTCACAACACATGCAGGGGCAAAGAAAGAAGAGGCAAGAGTCAACGACATCTTCGCTATTCGGCAAACACGGGAGAAGGGCTCAGGGACTTCCTAGCCAGGTTCAACAGAGTGAGAATGAGCCTACCAAATGTATCGGAAGGTATGGCAGTCACCGCTTTCCAAAACAGGCTAAGCAGGGACGGCTCGAGTGCAAGAAAAAGCTGAGTCGCCTCATGATCCTCCCACCACATGGGAGGAAATCCATAATGCCTACTACGCCGAGGTGCGTGCAGATGAAGACGACCTCAACGGACATACCAAGAGGCTAACAACAATACTCTAGAGATTAGGAGGGACCGGTGCAATGAAGGACGACGGGAACAAGTCCCGCATCCCAACAGGGAAAGACATAAACCATATATCAGATCATCTCATCCGCCGCCACCAAGGCACGCGGACGTACTACAACGACACGTCGTTCCCCTACGAAACGAACGAGGTATGCCTCATTTATTATCTGCGCATAACTTTTGTGTTTCTCCTTTAGAGGTAGTGTACGCGCTAGAAAATCTGGGCAACAAGATACAATGGCGAGCAAAGATGAAGTCGGACCCTACCACCCGAAAGTTGAACGCACTATGCGAGTTCCACCAGGAGCAAGGGCATAGAAATGAAGACTGCATAGGTCTACAGTAGGAGGTGGTTAGGATGTTGAACCAGGGGTTCCTGAGAGAACTACTCAGCGACAAAGGGAAACTCAACTTTGCATGAGGACGGGAACAACCCAACGGGCCGCCAAGGCCGCCCTCACCAACATGCACCATCAACATGATCATCGGGGACGGCGACGACTCGACGATCAATCACGTCAAGCTCACCACAACTCACAAGTTAAAGCGAACTATCGCCCACGAACGGTATGACAACTTCGAAGATAGTATCACCTTCGATAAGTCTGATGCCGACAGTTTGTCCTTTCCTCATTGCATTGCTTTGGTTGCATTGTGGATACAGATGTTAGGATAATTATGGTTGACGACGGTAGCGGCGCCTGTATTATCCACCCGAGGGTCCTTGCACTTATAGGACTCGAGGATAAGATAATACCGCGCTGCATAGCGCTGACTGGTTTTAACAATAAAATCTCCTATCTATTATGTGAGCAAAACACTAGTGGATGCCGAAACTTGGTACCCACGCCTTGAGAAATTGGCGCTAGCACTAGTAGTAGCTTCACGAAAGCTACGACCTTATTTTCAATGCAACCCCACAAAAGTAGTAACGACCTTTCCGCTGAGGAGCGTCTTACACAAGCCTGAACTATCATGGTGTCTCGCAAAATGGTCCATTGAGCTCAACGAGCACGACATCTCGTACCTTCCAAGAAACGCCATCAAATCTCAAGTCCTAGCCGACTTTAGCGCAGAAATTCTGCAGAAGGCAGAACTCGAGGACCGACACGCCTCCCCTAATAATGACCTATGGGACCTCCACACTGATGGCGCCACCAATGCATCGGGATCGGGACTGGGACTCGTCCTCGAGGTCCCTACGGGCGAAACAATTTGCTAGTCCATACGATGCCCTGAAATGACTAACAACGAGGTTGAGTATGAGGCCATTATTGCAGGTATGAAACTAGCCATCAAATATGGGGCTCGACATATCCTCCTCCATTGCGATTCTCAACTCATGGTAAACCAGGTCACTGGGACTTACCAGGTCAGAGAACAAAAGCTACACAAATACTAGACGAAAATCCACAGGCTAATGGATGTGTTCGATGAATGTCGCTTCGAACAAATTCTGAGGGCGCGGAACATCGAAACGGACGGCCTGGCAAAACTGGTTGCGACTACCAAAAACATCAACAAAGAGAGCGTGGTCACCCTCCTCCATTCATCCATCAACCACACTGAGGTATTTTCTTTAAATCTAACCTGGGACTAGCGCAACTAGTTCGTGTCCTATCTACAGGACGGAACACTGCGCACGACAATAAAGAAGCAAAGAAACTCCGCGTGCAAGCCGCCCGGTACTGTCTGATTGGCAACGACCTCTACAAGAGAACGCTTGGTGGACCCCTGGCCAAGTGCCTAGGCCCGCACCAAACAAGGCTAGTACTCGAATAAGTACACGAGGGTCACTGTGGTACCCATACAGGTAACCACACCCTCATATGGTACATCATTCGTGCCGGCTACTACTGGCCCACCATGATAAAATAAGCGGCAGAATACGTCCGCCGATGTGAAAAATGCCAAAAGTATGCTCCAATGATTCACCAGCTAGGGAACCCCTACACTCAGTTACCTCTCCCTGGCCCTTCATCAAATAGGGAATGGACATAGATACTCCCCTACCCGCAGGACCAGGAAAGGTACGATTTTTACTTGTTTTGACAGACTATTTTCCAAGTGGGTGGAAGCAGGTGCGTACGCACAGATACGCGAACAGGAGGTCATCGCCTTCATGTGGATGAAATTTATATGCCGCTTCGGCATCCCAAAAGAAATCAGCTGCAACAACAGACGACAGTTCGACCAAAAAACAACCGAATTCTTTGAAAAATGGCGCATCAAGAGAATTCTCTCCACGCCATACCACCCCGCCGCCAACGGTCAAGCAGAATCCTCCAACAAAACAATATTGATCATACTAAGAAGAATGTTGAAGACGTCAAAGGGCTATGGCCCGAACTGCTACCCGAAGTTTTATGGGCACACATGACCACACCCAAGTCCAGCACAGGGGAAACTCCATACCCATTGGTTTACGGAACCGACGCAGTCATACCCATCAAAGTAGGCAAACCAAGCCTGACACATTCGCATACTAGCGAAATGAAAAACGATGCAAATAGGCTCCAAAACCTTGATGAAGACGAGGAAAGAAGAGAAATGGCCCACATAAGAATGGTGGCCCAGAAACAGCAAATTGAAAGGTACTATAAGAAAAGATCAAAAATAAGGCCGCTCAAAGCAGGAGACTACGTCCTCAAAGCCAAGACATTGGGCTCCAAAGACCCAAGTGATGGAAAATTGGGCACAAACTGGGATGGACCTTACAAAATCACAGCAATAGCAAATAAAGGGGTATTTCAGCTGGAAACAATGGAAAGAAAAACTCTCTAGAACAACTGGAACGTCGCCCACCTCAAATATTTCCATTTCTAAAAGGCGTCCCCCAAGTCGCACTATTTTTCCCTCACCCAAGTTTTGTCCCAATTGGGTTTTATCGGGGAGGTTTTTGACGAGGAAACGAAGGGAAAACCTGGAGATATTTGCGGAACAAGTGTATCACGTCAGCCTATCCATACTCTCTCCAGCCCGACTTGATACAGGGACTGGACTAGCGACATATCTAATGTGTAAAAGGTTACGGCCATCTTAGCAACATCTCCAATGTGTAAAAGGCTACGGCCATCTTCATCTCCAATGTGTAAAAGGATATAACCATCTTAGAGACATCTCCAATGTGTAAAAGGCTAAGGCCATCTTCATCTCCAATGTGTAAAAGGCTACGGCCATCTCCAATGAATGAAAAGGCTACGACCATCTCCAATGATTGAAAAGGCTACGGCCATCTCCAATGGATGAAAAAGCTATGGCCATTTCCAATGCATGAAAAGGCTACGGCCATCTCCAATGCATGAAAAGGCTACGACAATCTCCAATTCATGAAAAGGCTACGGCCATCTCCAATACATGAAAAGGCCATCGCTGTTAACAGTCGACCCAATGTCGACTACGGCAGATCGAAAGACTCGACGACAGTCGAAGTCAATTACATGGCTAAGGACATAATATCACCTTGGCTAAGGCCATTAATTTAACATGGCTAAGGCCATCGCCGCTAACGATCGACCCAATGTCGACTGCGGCAGAATGAAAGACTCGTCGACAGTCGAAGTCAATTACATGGCTAAGGCCATCAATATCACCTTGGCTAAAGCCAGTGATTCAACATGGCTAAGGCCATCGCCGTTAATAGTTGACCCAGTGTCGACTATAGCAAATCAAAAGACTCGACGATAGTCTAAGTCAACTACGTGGCTAAGGCCATCAATATCATTATGGCTAAGGCCATTGATTCAACATGGCTAAGGCCATTGCCGCTAACGGTCGGCCCGATGTCCACTACGGAAGAACGAAAGACTCGATGATATTCAAATTCAATTACATGGCTAAGGCCATCAAAATCACCTTGGCTAAGGCCAGTGATTCAACATGGCTAAGGCCATCGTTGTTAACAGTCGACCCAATGTCGACTACAGCAGAACGAAAGATTCGACGATAGTCAAAGTCAATTAAATGGATAAGGCCATCAATATCACCTTAGCTAAGGCCAATTTTTCAACATGGCTAAGGCCATCACTGCTAACAGTCGACCCAATGTCGACTACGGTAAAATAGAAGACCCGACAACAGTCAAGTTAAGCTCAAACACGACAGAAATTCCAAGGAACAAAAGAAGAATAACAACGGGAAAGAGGTATGTACTATTATTTCCAAAAAGTATATATAAACATGTTCGGCCTCAGAAAGAAGTCCCATTCACAACAAAAATGGTACAAATACAAAACCATAAGAACCCTCATCGCCTTGGCCGACACAACCAGCACTCGGGCCATCGCCACCCCCTTGCGGGTAGTCCCTAGAAATCCAAGAGGCAAACACCAGGCGGTTAACATCTTCGAAGCTATATCCTTCTCTAGCGGGCGAGTCAGAGAGGTAGCCGGCCGCCTCACCAGCAATGCAGGTTAGACTCCGCTGCCTATCTACCTCCACCTCAGAGATTCGACCAGCTGCCAAGAGCTCTTCAAACACGACCAGCGGGGCATCATGATACACCACATGTCATGAGCATCCCGGGGCTCAGCTTCCGGTGGAGCAGTGCGCACAAGGGCCTCGATCTCATCCCCCTTAGCTTTGAGAATAGCGGTTAAGGCCGCGACCCGAGCTCGAAGTTCAGCAGCCTCCACCGCTACGGCATGTCCAAGCTCCAACTCATCATCCTTCGCCCGAAGGAGAGCCTCCAACTAAGTGTTCCGGGCGACCCGGCCACGAGCTACTCATCCGCCCTCTCCAACTCGGCCAGCCGCTCCTTTAGTTGCTCATTCGTGTGGGTAAGGCCCTCACGGAACAACCTAAATTTGGGGTCATGCTTGTACATGTCGGCCAACATTTGATGCGCCTCACGGACCCGTCTGTACCTTTATAGCAGTTTTTTGAGGGCACCCGCCCTTTTCGCCAAGCGCCGCCCCCTCTCCACCTCCAAAACAAGAATCTAAAAAATATCAAAGGATGGATCAGTGCGCAGGCGGACTACCCCTGCAACACCAATGGGAAAGAAAGGAAAACTTTACCGGTAAGCACGCGCCTGCTACCCTTCGGGACAGGCCCTTGTCGCTAACCTCCGCCAGTGTCTCGCCCTCAGCACCCGCACAAAAAAGGGTCATGTACGCGGCCGCCTCCTCGCAGTTCTCCAAAAGGTTATAGCCGCTAGAAATCACAATGCGGCGAGTAGACCTACCGGCCATCGTCTCAACACGAGCTGGAGAGACCCTTCCTCTGTCCATCCTCTCCAAGGGCGTACTTGTCCCCGCTGTCGCAGCTGATGAGCCGTCCTCCCCAGCAGAAGACGGGCCAGCCTCAGCATCAGCCCTCCCCCAAGGAGCGATCCTCCGCGAACGGATTGCAACAGCCATAAACGGCCGCCCCCACTCGCGACAAGGTAATTGCTTCCTCTCCTCCTCAATAGCTACCCATTTGCCGGTGATCAGCCGGCGCCTCCTACTTTTAAGAGGATTCTCATCTTTGGGAGCCGCCTCCACTGGCTACGAAGGCGACCCTAAAGGGAGCGCCTCGTTGCTGGGCGCAACCTCGATTCCCCTCACAGGTACGACCTCAGGTGCTACCACCAGAACCTCTTCCGACGCCACCTCCGCTGCTATTTCGGTCGCCGCCTTGGATCCCCCTCCTAGCGTAACTTCCTGCTGGGGGGATGAGAGGGCACTACTTTGGGGAGAACCCCCTGCAGTCACATCCTCCTCTTCAGAGCCCGGCTCCACCCTAGACGGGCCAGCATCAATTCTCCTCCTTTTGGCCCTCTTAGAAGGGCCCTAACCTGTCAGGGAAAAATTATGTCAGACAAAAGAACTCTCGAATCAAGACAAGGAAAAAGGAAAGGACAAGGAAAGACCATTACTAGTCGGGCTGTACATGCTACATAATTAAGCCTAGGTGCGGTACTCCTCTACATGCGGTATCATCCTCCCCACTACGACCTAATGTCGTCCGCACAAAAAAAGGATGAAGAATCTACAGGCGTACGAGCCGCCACTCCAAATAGCAAATAAAAGAGCCGTGAGAGGATAAGCCGTCATAACAAAAAGCACTAAAGAAGACACAAAGGGACACTTAAACTCCAGGTTCCACACCTCCGAAAATGCTTCGGGGTTAACCACCAGATGCTCCATCCGGACGTAGAAAATTCTCTTCTAATAGCCACAGTTGGTCTTGTCATCAGACTGGACCATGAAGCTCTTCTTGCCGCAGCGCGTCAGATGCAACATCGAACCCCTCAGGTAACTTGCATTGAACATTTGCAAAAGGTGGTATATCGTGACCACACACCCGGCTTTCTCCACGTGTGTGGTAAGTATCCTACACACTTTTAGTGTGTAAGGGTGAGTTGAGCCGAGCAAGCTCTAAAGAAGCGGTAAAGTTCCTCCGCTAGAGGGTTGAGAAGGAAACTGTAGCCGATTCAAAATGCATACTCGTAGAACGTGCAGAATCCGGGCCTATGCATGTTGGCATAGTCCTCTCCGGTAGGAACTATATCAGCGTCATAAGGAAACCCATACGCCATCCTTAGGGCATTCAAGTGGGAGAGCGTCAATTCGCTGCATTCCTAGGGTGGAGGTGAGCTTCTGCGACTAAAGTCATTGCTTTTGCTCATATTTTTTGGAAGAACGTTAGTCGCCGACAGAGGAACGAGGGCTTCTCCAACCTCCCCTTCACCATCGGAGGAAGGTGAAACCCTAGAAGGAGCATTATCTGTGGACTGTTTGCTGCTTTGTTGACGTTTCACCATGGTATAGTTTGTAGAAAAGAATGTTTTTGATAATACAAGGTTTGATCTCTAGAAACAATGGTGCTCAGGTGAAAGCAGCGATTGCCGAAAAACAAGATGAAAACAAGAGAGAAATGTACTTCGGAGGTTCGAGTGGTGAATCATTTTAATCCGCTCCGTTGTTTATAGAGGCGAGATACACGAAAATCGAAGCGACATCAGTCAAAAGTTGGTGCGGGAAACCTAAACGTCATGTTAGGCTCTGATCCATCTCGGGAGAAAAAGTAATGATGAAGCACGTGACCAGTGACGTCACTCTAAAAAGGAGCCACGCGTCAACGACTTTATATCGCTGCATGAGCATACATGTCCGTCCATTGAAGACGTCCATCGAGCGCACCTCCAAAGGACGGAGGGGCTAACTGTATGGGGTAAATTTCGGCTCACACTGTCACCATTTGAACAAACACGTCCTTCGTAACGATCGCCCTTGAAGCCTTGTCGACCAGGTAAGGACGACCCGATCAAGGACGTTCTAATCAACTAAGTGGAGGAACAACGCCGTTTTAGGCCTGGCTTCTTCCATACGAGAAATCCACCAACTTTTGTACTTTCCCTTTGATTATTTCGAAAAAGGTCTCCTAATATATAAAGGAGACATTCACCTTTATAACGGAGAGGTGTATGATTCTGAATAAGATTATCACTCTACTCTATCTCTCTATCTCTCTATCTCTCTATCTCTCTGTCTCTATTTGATACCGAAGCTCTTTATAATCTTTTATACCCTCAGATCTATCAAGATTCTAGCTAAACAATCTCTTCTAGGGCTCATTATACTTGATTATGATTTACCCTTATACTTTTTGATTGTTTTTAAGCTTACAAAGTGTGTATATCTTTTGAGCAAAACAGATAAAACGAGAATAATTAAATTGAATAATTCTTTATCAAATAAATAGTGGTTATCACAAAGACAAACTATATTAAGGTTAATCTCGACAAAGGCACGTCATGCAAGTGCATGGGATGAGCATGGACCTGCGCACAATATGGCTAGATGATGCTAACGTTTTCACTCTACGTAACTGCTTTCTTACATATTCCTCCGTTCCACTAGAAGACAATAGCTACTAACGTGGAAAGAAAATATAAATTTAAAAAGTGAGTTAGGGCCCGTGATTTTCCAATAATTATATCATTGCCCATAATAAAGAATAAAATAAAATGACATTTTAGACTACAGAATGCGTCGGGTGCAGTTTAGACCCTTCAATTATAATCAAAGCGCCAAGCTGCCATAAATTACTCCGATTTCCTCTCCATTTAAGTTTCTTAACTCTTAAAATGTGTTTTGGATAAAGGGATTTGATTATTATATTTCCTTAATTACAGCTCAAATATCGCTTTATGTTCCAATCTTTTACCTTTTATATAGGAGTATTTTTTTACAGTGAATTACACATATCTCTATGTGAGATTTTGACTTGTGATGAAGTCTCTTGTGTTTTAAATGTTACACCAAAATTTCTCCTTTTCATAACTTGTGTACAAAAATATATTGAAATCTATAAACAGATGAATTGGCCCATTATGTATTAACTTTACCGTTTTCTAATTTGATTGTATCAACCCTATCTAGTTTCTATTTTAAGTGTAATCAACTTCTTTAAATTATATCCCATTCCCCATACAGGCAATGATGGAGAACATAAAAATGAAAAATAACGAATAAAACGTACTACGAAAGAATCTAATGAAACTTTTTTTTTCTAGTACCTTTTTAATATTTCCTTTTTTTTGTGTGTGCGCGCAATAGCATATAGTTGTGATGATGTTCATTTGGTCGACAGTATGCTTCTTTTCTATTCAACTTAAAGCCCTTATAAAAGCCAGTTGTTTCTTCTGCATTTTTCCGCAATAAATTTCGAAGTTGCTAACAATCAATGCCTTACTTATTTCATCTTGGTGTTGTGACATGTTGAAAGAATGTGGACGACATGCCATTTCCTGTTGTGGAATGAAGTAACCCTTGCCTTTTACAAACACTACTATTTATATTCGCCCGTTGCGAAGAATAAAAATACAAAGAAGAAAATTCTACTTGAATAACACAAAGGAGTATGAAAAAAACTTGATTTTGTTATTCATCGATTCGTTGAATATGTTGGGTCTTTTGCTCTTCATATATTTACATACATAATCGACACGCATTATGTGTCTCAAACAAAGAGAAAATCAAGACATATAGCATGCATACTTCTAGCCAATACTGTAAAGCAAATTTTTGGGCTTTACCATTTTTAATCACTTATGGAATTGATGTGATCCAAATTTACTTTGGCAGTTCTAGTTCTTGCTCTTGACCATCACGAAATTGATATCTCATGCTTCCTAAGATCAAGAAATGAAATAGAAGTGTGTTCGATTTATTCCAATTAAAGGGTATCAGACAAATTTGAAATCAATACAACTTTATTTTAACAGAAGGAAATCAAAATATATACCAACTTTGTTGAATGAATATTGTACTAAAGCTAACTTTCGTCTCGTCCTAAAGCTTTTACATACTTTCTCCAAATATATAGTTGTCCCATATTTTGTGCTACTACTATATGCCAAAAGCTATAAGATTTGTCATATTTTTCCTTTTAAGGATAAGGACTTGACAAACTTATCAGTTTGAGCTTGTTAAGCAAGTGTTTCTAATGAACTGTATAAGCTTGTGAGAGAAAAGTAAATGCATGAAAATAAACACGCATTCTCAATCAGCATATTATGGTGCTTAAAGCACACATTTTACAAAGAGATATCAATGCCGCATATCTAAAGCACACGTGGTTTTCAGAGTCTTTAAAGGACAAAGGAAAATGTAAATAGTAACATGGTATAGAATTTCTTCAGATCACTTGCGTGTATATTAAATTAAAGAGATACATGTATTTTAAATATTATGTTGAGAAAGATCACTTGCGTGTATATTAAAGAGTGACATGTATTTGAATATCATCAAGACATACTATTGAGGAAAACATGAAGTAGCTACTTGTCATTTACCAAGAATACAAAAGGTTCATAGCAGCTTTCAAATGTTCTCTCTCAAATTAGCCGTTTGATAATTTTTTTGGATAAATCTATAGAAAGAAAAATGAATTTTGGACAAGCTTTCAGTTGTCATTAGCTTAACAGGATCAATGGAAGCAACTTTCAAAATTGCAAATGTTAAGGCGCATGGGACAATGTTGGGAACAATTAAAATATTTTAAAATGTTTTGCCAAGATAGTATATTAAAGGCAACCAATATCAATAAAGAGAGCATTAGATATTACCTGAGTTGAGGAAATTCTAATTGAATGAGCTTCTTGTTCATTAGTTGCAGCTTCAACAGTACATAACTTTATGAACTTATCATGTGTACCTTCACGTGAGAATAAATACTGAAAAGCGTAAAAAGTCATCTAACCAAAAAACAAATACAGAGAGATAAAGAATGATAACTACTAACCAAATGCACACCAAATTTATTAACTAATAGAATTGTGTAATGTGTTATAATAGAATAGTTTTTATGATTAGTAAAAGATTAAAGAGACCATTACGGTTGCAGATTATCGAAAAAGATTAAGACTACATCGGCACTCTGTTAGACATTAAAAGGAACTTATTCTAAATCTTTTATTTCAGATCTCAAAGAACAGAATACCAAGATAAGAGAACTATGCATGGCCTAGGAAACAGTTGAATATCGATGACTTTTTGTGTCAACTTTATATTTTTCCTCAAGAAATGCTTTAAAAACCATCTTGCAGCAGTTTGTTGCTGTGTAGTACAATAATTTTAGCAATCGGAGATATCAAATGATAATGTGAAAATATTTTTTTTTAAATTGTACTGTTGAAATGTGAATACCTTTTTTCAATCTTAAAGAAGTTGTTGGTTTACTTTAAATTTTATGGTGCCATAATCCAGTTAACGGAACTGAGAAAAACTCATAAGAATTTTCATAGATTTCTCTAAATAATAGGCCAATAGAATGTACTTACTTGCTCAATAAACAATTCAATTTCAGAATGTGTACCCTTTATTGGACTTTTAGGGATAGTTTGGTAGAGTGTATAAGAATAATGTGGAATAAGGTGTATTAGTAATGCATGGGTTAGTAATGCAAGGGTTAGTTATGCAAACATTATTCCTTATCAAGTTTTTGGTGTGGTGTATTAAAATTATAATGCATTGTATAATTTTTAAGAAAAATAGTTGTTTACAAAAATGTCCTCCAAATTCTCTAGCTTTAGGAGACTTTAAGGACAATTTTGTCTTTAACTATGTTAATGCGTGCATTAAAGCCTTGGTATTACTAATGCCATGGCTGTCTATGTATTACTTATGCATAGGATAATGCCAAGTATATGTATAACTAATACTTGTATTAGTTATACACAAATTGGAAAAATATACCAAACAAGGTATTAGTAATGCATAAAACTAATGCTTGTATTATTTTTTCTTATACCTCCTACCAAACGACCCCTTAATATGATGGCCAAGAATTTGTTGACAGTAAACTCAGTAGATCTCGTTGGTATCCTACAGTTTGTATTACCACTGTTGCAAGAAGATTTATTTCGTTTTATCCTAGAAAGATTTAATCCATTACCTTGGCAACGCGTGAGGGGGTTAAAATTCCTTAAGGACACACAAGAAAATTGTGGACTCGAAATATTTCTGATTCTTTACTGTTTTCCAGATTTCTTTATTCTTCTAAAAGTTTTCTGATTTGTTTTTTTTAACACAGTAACGCTCACAATTAATAGATAAGCTAAAAGTTGTGTGAAATTTGTATTTTGGACCTTCACATCCTACTTTATCTTATCTTAAAATATTTATTACAACTTAATAGCAAATTAATGGAGTTATGGAATGAGGAACTATTTATGTTGGATGTGTTTATATATTATCTATGTTGGATGTGATCATATATTGATGAATGAATTGTTGCTTTTTGTGTTCTCTGTGAGCGTTACTGTATTAAAACAAAATCAGAAAAACTGTTAGAAGAATAAAAAAATGTCGAAAATAGTAAAGAATGAGAAATATTCCGAGTCCACAATTTTCTTGTGCGTCCTTAAGGAATTTTAACCCCCTCACATGTTGCCAAGGTAATAGATTAAATCCTCCCAAGATAAAACAGAATAAACCTTCCTGCAACAGTGGCAATACAAACTGCAGGATACCAACGAACTCAAAGAACGAAGCAAGACACTTACGAATTTGAGAGAGAGAGAGAGACTGCGAATTAAGATGCAGTATATTCAGAAAGAAAGAAGTTCTGCAGTATTTTTCGTGTGTATAAGATACAGCCTTGCCTCAGAATTTATATGCAAATATCAGAAGAGGTGTCTGGAAAATGTGACTTTACAGAAAATATGTAGCCTGTCGCGGTTCTACCACGATCGCGGCCAAAGATGCTCTCTAAAACTGATTGCCGCGGTTCTACCGCGGTTGCGGCAGAAACGCGGCTAGCTAGGTTTTCTGAACTTTCAGCAGGGTTCTGGCGTATTTTCAGTAGTGATTTGGCATTTAATTAATTATTAAATAATTAAATAAATTTTGTCCAAAAATAATTTTGTCGATTGATCATTTGACAAATCCAAATCCAAATCCAAAGTCGGGTCGAGCGAGCGACAACGACGCGAGGGTTCATTCTCTTCAATTCCTTTTAAGAGCTTTAAGAAGTGATTCTATATATAAGAACACAAATATGGTTGTCCCTCACCAATAAGGGACAAAGTGCAAGACAAAGGTTCACTTCTTCAAATTTTTATTTTTTCTCCATTTTATTTTCCTCAATTTCCAATTCACACTTCTTCTACTTTAAGTCCAAAATGGCTTAAAGTCTTCAACAGTCCCCCACATGAATGGGAATGGCTGTATCAGGAAATATCATAGATGAAAGCTATGTGATTTTGCAAGTAAGGATTAATTACATCTGGATAAGTAGGTTTCTTTTTGAACTTTCCGTGGTGAACATATGTCGGATATACTCGGTCAATAGGTAGATTGGATATATTTGAACCGTCGAACTTTAGTATATACCTAGACAACCATATGTCACACAACCAATCCTTAACCGTCTTTTGGTTCTCATTGTTGTGTTTATTTTAGCCATGAACACCGCCTGGTTTCATAAGTGCGTAGAGAATTGGCCTTACAGAATTCTCATTGAAGCGGCTTCCACTTCGCACTTACATAGGTGATTCCTAAACATGTAATCCTTTAGATTGACACTATTTGATAAATACCTCATCAAACTTAGGTAATCATTAAAGAACGTGTAAAGTTCTATCCTTGTTACTGAACATTATCTTCATCACGAGAATGGACCAAAGTTTTTATTTTGACAATGTTGAACCTGTCAATCATAACTTTGTTTGAGCTCCTTGAACCTAAATCTTGGAAGAACCAAAATTCTAGGTAGAGTTACCGTTATGTTGAATTGTCCTCGGCCATAGTCCCATTCTCTTAGATGATTTCTTACCTGCCTTTCTAGTTAAGCCTTTTGTAAACGGATCCGCAACAATATCCTTTGATCTTACATAATAAATAGAGATAATTCCACTAGAAAGTAGTTGTCTAACGATATAATGTCTTTGTCGTATATGACGAGACTTTCCGTTATACATAACGCTATCTGCCCGTCCTATTGCAGCCTCACTATCGCAATGTATGCAGATAGGAGCCAAAGGTTTTGGTCAGAATGAAATGTCTTCTAAAAAATTCCGAAGCCATTTAGCTTCTTCACTAGCTTTATCCAATGCTATAAACTCTGATTCCATTGTAGAGCGAGCAATGCACGTCTATTTGGAAGACTTGCAAGATACTGCTCCTCCACCAACAATAAACACATATCCACTTGTGGACTTTGTTTCTGTTGAGCCGGTTATCCAATTTGCATCACTATATCCTTTGATAGCTGCAGGATATTTATTGTAGTGCAAAGCGTAGTCTTGGGTATACTCCAAGTATCCCAGAACTTGTTTCATTGCCATCCAGTGCTGTTTGTTGGGATTACTTGTGAATCGACTAATTTTACTTATTGCACAAGCAATATCAGGTCGTGTACAGTTCATGATGTACATTAAGCTTGCCAAAACACGAACATACTCCAATTGAGACGTACTTTCATCTTTATTCTTCATAAGATGATGGTTTAAGTCAATTGGAGTCCTTGCACTTCTAAATTCCAAGTGTTTGAATTTTTCAAGTACCATTTTCACGTAATGTGATTGAGAAAAAGCTAGACCTTGAGGAGCCCTCTGAATTTTAATTCCTAGAATTACATCGGCAACTCCTAAGTCTTTCATATTAAACTTACTAGCAAGCATATACTTAGTAGCATGAATGTCAGCAATGTCTTTGCTCATTATTAGCATATCATCAACATATAAGCAAACAATGACTACATGATTTTGAACGTTCTTAATGTAAACACATTTATCATAGTCATTAATCTTAAAACCATTTGACAATATTGTTTGGTTAAATTTCGCATGCCATTGTTTGGGTGCTTGTTTTAGTCCATAAAGAGACTTAACAAGTCTACACACCTTCTTTTCCTTTTCCAGAACCACAAAACCCTTCAGGTTGGTTCATGTAAATTTCTTCCTCAAGATCACTATTTAAGAAGGCTGTTTTTACATCTATTTGATGGATTTGAAGACCATACAAGACGGCTAACGCTATTAGCATCCGAATGGATGTAATTCTTGTTACTGGCGAGTATTAGTCAAAATAGTCAAGAACTTCTCGTCGTCTAAATCCTTTGACAACAAGTCTTGCCTTGTATTTGTCAATAGTACCATCGTCTTTCATTTTCTTCTTGAAAATTCATTTAGAACCTAACATTTTGTTACCTGGAGGAATATCGACCAATTCCCAAGTATGATTGCTCAATATGGATTCTATTTCACTATTGACAGCTTCTTTCTAGTATTGTGCCTCTAAGGAGGACATTGCTTCCTTGAAGGTACGAGGTTTATTTTCTAACAGAAAAGTCAGGAAATCTGGACCGAATGAAGTAGATGTCCTTTGACGTTTAGTTCTTCTTGAATTTCCTCATTAGGCATACCATGGGTTGTTTCCTCTTGAGGTCCTTTTGACTTTTGGCAGGTCACTTCACTTTCCTTTTTATACGAAAAAATAAACGACAACAACAACAACCCCATATAATCCCACTTAGTGGGGTCTGGAGAGGGTAGTATATACGCAAACCTTACCCCTACCCTTGGGTAGAGAGGCTGTTTCCAAATAGACCCCCGGCATCCTTCCCTCCAAGAACTTCCCACCTTGCTCTTGGGGAGACTCAAACTCACAACCTCTCGGTTGGAAGTGGGGGTTGCTTACAACATTATCTGATTGTATTATCGTATTAATGTGAATCTCAAGATTTTATGATTTAAGAACCGGAAAATGATATGCCTTACTATTGGTTACATATCCAATAAACACACAATTAACCATTTTTGGACCTATCTTAACCCTTTTAAGTTTAGGTACTTGTACCTTAGCTAAACACCCCCAGACTTTAAAGTATTTCAAGCTAGGCTTCCTTCCTTTACACTTCTCATAAGGAATGGACTGTGTTTTACTATGAGGTACACGATTTATTATTCAGTTAGCTGTAAGTGTAGCTTCTCCCCACAAGTTTTGTGGTACGCGAGAACTTATCAGCAATGCATTCATTATCTCCTTCAATGTTCGATTCTTTCTCTCCGCAGTTCCATTAGATTGCGGAGAGTAAGGGGCAGTTGTTTGGTGAATAATGCCATTTTCCAAACATATTTCTTTAAAAGGTGATTTATATTCGCCACCACTATCACTTCTTATCATTTTCATCTTTTTATTTAGTTGCATTTCAACTTCATTCTTGTATTGCTTGAAAACATCAATTGTTTCATCTTTACTATTAAGTAAATAAACATAGCAATATCTCGTGCTTTTGTCAATAAAAGTAATAAAATACTTTTCCCACCGTGAGATGGTGTTGACTTCATATCACAAATAAAAGGACTTGAATTCCTTTCAATAGACTTATAAGGATGCTTGTCATACTTTGATTCCACACATATTCGACATTTAGAATTAATGCAATCAAATTTTGGCAATACTTCTGAATTTATCATCTTTCGCAATGTTTTGAAGTTTACATGACCTAAACATGAATGCCATAAAGTGTTTGACTCAAGTAAGTACGAAGAGACATTCTATTTATTAATAGAACTGCTATTACATTTAGCTTAAAAAAGCCCTCATTCAGGTAACCTTTTCCTACATACATATCGTTCTTACTTAGTACAACACTATTAGAAATAAAAATACATTTGAATCAATTCTTTTCAAGAAGTGAGGTAGATACAAGATTCTTGCTAATTTCTGGAACATGGAGGACTTGGTTTAGAGTAACTGTTTTTCCCGATGTCATCTTCAATGCAATCTTTCCAACCCCTCAATTTTGGCCGTAGATGAATTTCCCATGAAGATTGTCTCGTCGAATCCTGCAGGGGCATAAGAAAAAAATAATACCCTTTTAGCACATACATGGCGGGTGGCTCCAGAATCTATCCACCATTCTTTCGGATTTCCTACCAAGTTGCATTCAGACAACATGGCACATAAGTCCTCCATTTCATCTTCAACCATGTTAGCTTGTTTCTTTTTCTTCTTATCATTCTTTGGCGCACAACAATCCACTGCCTTATGCCCAGTTTTTCCACAATTGTGGCAATTACCCTTGAACTTCTTCTTGTTTGGGTAATTCTATGGTCTAGAGGCCTTCTTCCTCTTCTTATTTTGTGGTGCCTCCTCAACAACGTTTGCCCCCATTATAGTCGAGTGTCCACGTGACTTCTTTTCAGAATTTTTGTTGTCTTCTTCTATCCTTAGCCGAACAATCAAGTCATCTAATGTCATCTCATTTTGATTGCGTTTAAGATAATTCTTAAAGTCCTTCCATAACAGAGGTAACTTCTCAATGAAAGCAGCAACTTGAAAGGCCTCATTTATGACCGTACCTACAATAACAAATTCACAGTTAATAATAAGATAAATCTTATTAATAAAATTATTGATTCGAGTCATACCTTCAGCAAAGAGATCATGTACAATGACGCGTAATTCTTGGACTTGAGTTATGATCGACCTAGTGTCAATCATCTTGAAATCCAGAAACCTTGCAGCCACGAACTTCTTAAGTCCGGCATCCTCAGTCTTGTACTTCTTCTCAAGCGCATTCCATAAGGCTTTCGAAGTTTCCATAACACTATAGACATTGTACAAGCCATATTCCAAACAACTCAGAATGTAGTTTCTGCACAAGAAATCATAATGTTTCCATGCTTCAGTTACAACAAGTCGTTCATCATCCAGAGTGTTTTCTGCCAATACCGGAGGATCCTCCTTGATGAAATGTTGCAGACTCAACGTAGTAAGATAGAAGAACATCTTCATTTGCCAGCGCTTGAAGTCAATACTGGAAAACTTTCCAGGTTTTTTCGTCGGTGCCATAGCATGGGCAGGAGTAGAACGACTTGATGAGGCAGCAACACTCGTAACAGTAGCACCCGTTCCCGCAATACTTCCATTAGTTTGATTTTCATTCGTCATATTTCTGTAAAGTTGAAAACAATACAGAACTTTGTTAAATCGGTGAAGTTTTGATATCTCCAAACTGAATACCAAACCAAGCATACAACACGTAGCAATGGTGAAGTTATAATATACTTCAAACACGTACGTTTATTATTTCGGCAAAATTTTTATATACTTTAAACCGGACAGAAACAATTATTGGAGTAGAAAGCAACAATGCTTTAGTCTCCAACACGGTATATAGAAAACAGTTTAATAATCAACACATAAACATTAGTATAAAATTCCTTAAGCTTGTGAGCGTTATTGTGTTAAAACAAAATCAGGAAAACTGTTAAAAGAATAAAAAAATATCGAAAATAGTAAAGAATGAGAAATATTCCGAGTCCACCATTTTCTTGTGCTTCCTTAAGGAATTTTAACCCCCTCACACGTTGCCAAGGTAATGGATTAAATCTCCTAGGATAAAATGAAATAAACCTTCTTGCAACAGTGGCAATACAAATTGCATGATACCAACGAACTCAAAGAACGGAGCAAAATAACTTAGGAATTTGAGAGAGAGAGACTGCGAATTAAGATGCAGTATATTCAGAAAGAAAGAAGTTCTGGAGTGTTTTTCCTGTGTATAAGATGCAGCCTTGCTTAAGAATTTATAGGCAAATATCAAAAGAGGTGTCTGAAAAAGGTGCCTTTTCAGAAAATACGCAGCTTGCTGCGGCCAGAGATGCTCTCTGAAACTGACTGCCGCGGTTCTACCGCGGTCAGCTAGTCGATTGATCATTTGATAAATCCAAAACCAAAGCTGAGTCGAGCGAGCGACGACAATGGCGCGAGGGTTCATTCTCTTCAACTCCTTTTAAGACATTTAAGAAGTGATTCTATATATAAGCACACAAATGTGGTTGTCCCTCACCAAAGAGGGACAAAGTTCAAGACAAAAGTTCACTTCTTCAAATTTTCATTTTACCTCCATTTTATTTCCCTCCATTTCCAATTCACACTTCTTCTACTTTAAAGCCAAAATGGCTTAAAGTCTTCAACAATCTCTAGGAAATTCACAAGTCACTGGGCATATATATAGCAATGTGTAAATGCATTTTCATATATTGATCAATGAGTAGCCTTTGTTCTTTTGAAGTATTCTCGTAGTTTCTCATGTATTCAGAGTGATGTTTCAACTTTCCACTGGGATGGTGTGTGACTATTTGGTTGATACATTTTACATTAAAATATATAGCCAAACTATCTTTATCCTTTTCGAGGTGGTCTATAATTGTTGATGAGTGTGAAAAATCTTTAGAGGGAGAGGGAGATTCTTTTGTGATATGTGAAGTCTTATAACCTAATGAATGTGTCAATGTTAATTTGGAAATTTCTGCCTTAAACATGATGCACCTGGAATCGAGATGACGAGCTTACTGATTTTTTTGGTTATTACTATATGGGAAGCTGAATAAGTGTATCGTCGCTGATCAAAACATAATTTCGGTTGCTAATTATACTGCTGGAGCTGAGAGAGGCGTTCATCTGAGAAATGAATCCCATAATGATGAAATATCGGAACACCAGTCATTTTCTGGTGTTAGAAAGTATTTTCCAAGGAAAACATTACCCATTAATTAAAAAGGAAGTGAATTTCCTCACTTTTGGGCGGAATTCATTTCCTAATATACTGCTCCAATCAACAATTATATGTTGTATTATCAATCTTTAATACTCTAACACTTCATCAAAAACTAGTTGAAGTTGATCTGCCAATGTTATTCTCAATCTTACATAGTAAATGATTTTTTCTAAAAGAATATTTTCATTCACTCTCCAGCGAAATATTGGAAAACATTTTCCAGGCTAAGTCCTGATTTTTCATGAAGTCATACCAAACACATTTTGATGACATAATTAAAGTATGGAACAATGTTTGTCTCATCGTCTTAGTGCTTGTGGTTTTATAGATGGAATTGTTTCAGTGGCACGGCAGTCTCTGCAAGGGGTCGCAAACCGTAAAATTTTCTGACCGAACGATTGACCAGCAGTTGCCTCTTTTTTATTCGTGCTGATCTTTGCATGACCGTTAATGTGTTGGCTGACACCATTGTCGAGATTTGAGTCGTTGACTGCTGTTTTCTTGCTGTTGTATCCTACAGAATTTGATTGCTTGAGCGCTTGAGCTTGATTCGGCTGTGGTAAGAGCTGACCCTTGTAGAACAAAATATCAGCTGGGCAGTTACTATTAATTGGATTCACAGTAGTTGTATTTGGAGTTAAATGACCAAATTCAAATGATTCTTTGGCGAGAGATGAGGGGATGTTATAATTACTCTGTGCTTGAACCGGCGGTAGATCCTGAATACACACTAGGCCAGTAAAGGAGAGTGAATCGCCTGATACAGAATCTCTGGCATCAGGAACTGGTGACTTTTTCTTCGCCATATATGCTGCTTTGATATTGTTTTAATGAAGATACCTGTCTCTGGTCTTTTATACACGCATTGATAAATTAGAAATGGAGCCGTTTGGAACCAACATTGAAACTGACTGCAAAGTTTATTTGGTATTTTTTAGTTGTACATTTGTTGGTAGTCACTTTCTCAGTTGAATTACTGTGATGTGGAGTTATGATTTGGTGGATATTACAAAGTAAAACTGAAAATGAGAGTGATGAGACATTCTGTTGTTGCCCTTAGGTTTGTATTTTGTGATAACTTAATTCATTTGTTGGACCGTCCTAGCTCAAAGGAGCAGCTTAATTATCGACTGATTTTGACCCAAAGTCTTGCTGCAAGTACAAATATTAAGAGACAAATTAGACGTTAATAACATAACGGATAATGATGAAATTGGAAGTAGCTTCTTACATGACCTTGTGAATAATAAGTACTCAATCTCATTTTATATGACTATTGTATAGGATTAAATTTGGCTCATAACGTTCTTATGTCGGGTGGGCATACCCCCATGATAAGAGCGACCCAAGTAAGAGAGCGGCCTAAATCAAGAACGACGCCATTTAGCACCTGACTCTCTTACTGAGTGGAGGCCACCAATCTTTGTATCTTTTTTTTTTGTTTTTTGAGGAAGGTTTCCTATTATATAAAGGAAACATTCCCTTTGTAAAGGGGAGGATGATTATTCTCGAATAATACAATCTTTACTCTCTCTCGAGAGAGAGAGTTCATAACCATTGCTTCCTTCTTAAGCTAAGTCTACTATTATCATCCATTGAAAAGTCTATGAATACTCTCGAAGGGATAATCACCTCTAGGGCTTATTATATTTAATTACGATTTATCCCCATATATTTTTTTGATTGTTTTTAGGCTTACAAAATACTAACACAATTTTTGAGCTAACCAACTATTTGATTGGATAAAATTTAAGATAGTTCGATTTGTTTTAATTATGTTAGTGGTAGTAAAATAATAAACTTTAAAATAATGGTTGGAAAAATAGCTTGACAGAGAAAACACCGTAATGTCAAGTTGCACGCTTGATGAATTTGAATTCTTCGAAATTCTGTAAATTATTTAGAACAATATAATTAGCAGAACAATATCAACATTTTAGATCGTCCAAAACTAAAAGTTTGTCGTAGAAATGACACTAGGTAGCCATATTAAAAGACTACTATTTAGAAATTAATCAATGTGTCCTGAATTTCAATTTTTCAGTTTAATTATTCAGGATAAAAATATGTTGAATTGACCTGAAGTTAAGATTTTTAATTTAAAATTTTAAAATAAAATAAATACGGACTAATTTTCAAATAACATCCGTGAGAATGACTATCTATGCAGTGTGACAATGGGAGTGCAAGGTCTCTCCAATGGGCCGGGAGTATAAGGTCTCCGATGGGCCAATCACTAACGCTTACGGGCCTTTTTAGGGTGAACGACACAAATAGCCACTAAAGAAGTGGCTATTTTAAACCAACTGTTTTCAATGTATTTAGACTTTAGCCACACCTTTAATAAATTTATACCTGACTGGACGAAAATAACCTTCTAGTATAACTTATACCTACGCTATCAACGCAAACACAAGCAGCAGTTACACAAAGAGAAGAAACGCGCAGGAACAACAGTTACCACCGCGGCACCACCATTTCTCTTCCCGATTTTAAAAATTCAGCATTCTAATCCAAAAAAATGACATAGATAAACACTAAGTTGTAATTTCATGTGTTTCTAACGATTTTTATTTCGCTACAATCATACTTTTTTAGATTTGTATAGATTTGATTATATATTATATATGAATTTATTTTTGAATATCTGGATTGATAAAGTTATAGACATCGACTCCTATGATAATTCTGTATTATGGACATAATGTCTTCATTTTGGAAATTGAAATAAAAAAATAAGAGCATAAATCTTCATTTTATAAATTGAATGTCCTTCACTTTGTTGTTATTCTTCCGTGTACAAATTCCTGTAGCTTGAGTTTCAAATTGTATGTTTTAATTTCTGGTTCAAAAGTTAAGGAGTGACAGTTATTAACTTTTAATTTCATATTTAAATGTTAAGGATTAGCAGTCCTTAACTTTAATTCCATGTTTAAATGTTAGAAAACATGCAGTCCTTAGCTTTTAATTTCTGGTTCAAAAGTTAAGAACTAACAGTTCTTAACTTTTAATTCCATGTTTAAATATTGAGGACTCACAGTCTTTAACTTTAATTCCATGTTTAAATGTTAAAGAACAGGGAGTCCTTAGCTTTTAATTTCTGGTTCAAAAGTTAGGGACTGCAGTCCATAACTTTTAATTCCATGTTTATATGTTAAGGACTTAAGTTATAATTTCTGGCTCAAATGGCAGTCCTTAACTTTTAATTCCATGTTTAAATGTTAAGGACTTAAGTTATAATTTATGGCTCAAAAGTTAAGGACTTACAATCCTTAAGTTTTAATTTCTTGTTCAAAAGTTAAGGACTGACAGTCCTTAACTTTTAATTCAATGTTTAAATGTGAAGGACTGGCGGTCCTTAGCTTTTAATTTTTGCAGTCCTTAAGTTATAATTTCTGGCTCCAAAATTAAGGACTTACAGTCCTTAAGTTTTAATTTCCTGTTCAAAAGTTAAGGACTGAAAGTCCTTAAGTTTTAATTTCTTGTTCAAAAGTTAAGGACTGGAAGTCATTAACTTTTAATTCCATGTTTAAATGTTAAGGACTAGCAGTCCCTAACTTTAATTCCATGTTTAAATGTTAAAAAACAGACAGTCCATAGCTTTTAATTTATGGTTCAAAAGTTAAGGATTGGTAGTCCTTAACTTTTAATTCCATGTTTAAATGTTAAGGACTGGCAGTCCTTAGCTTTTAATTTCTGCAGTCCTTAAGTTATAATTTCTTGCTCAAAAGTTAAGGACTTACAACCCTTAAGTTTTAATTTCTTGTTCAAAAGTTAAGGACTGGAGTTTTTAACTTTTAATTCCATGTTTAAATGTTTAGGACAGGAGTCCCTATCTTGTTCTTGCGCTTACACTACACATGTTCTTAATTATACAAGGATTGCTTTATAACGTATGTCCTTTGTTTCCCATACTGTTGACTTGCAGGATGGAAACAATATGCCTAATTGTTGCTTTTAATGGTAGATGTACTGAAAACTATAAATATCTTGATCATCAAACAAAGCTTTTCCTAGCACCTGAGTCAATTCAGTCTGAAGCTTTTGTTAAACAGATTTTTGAGCTTATTGAATTGGATAGAGAAAAGTTTGAAATACTGATATGGTTTGATATCAACCTTGGAACAGCAAAGGAATGCTTGTATCCAAAGATTTAGATCTTCACACATATATAGAGTTGCTAAAAACTCATTCACTCTTCAAAAAATGTCGTTTCATAGTTGATATTTCTGAAAGAGTTTTTGCATCAACAAGCAATGAAGATGGCAACACAAAAACTCAACATGACAATCTAGAGCGATGACACCGGATAGTTGAAGTAGATATGGTTGAAGGTCAACCAATAAATGAAGACGTGCATCAAATATTTGATTCTATTCAAGAATAAGGACAAAGCATTATAGAGATTGACAGCGAACAAGCTTTGGAAATTCAAGTCTTAGAGAGTGCACCGGTAATCGAAGAAGTTGTTGACAAAACCTGCACTCAAATAACTAGACGAAGATCAAATTTGAAATAAAAAGAACCACCAACTATGATATTAAGAGAAAATGCTTCTTTAGATGAAATAAAAGTGGGGTCAGTATTTGACAAGAAGAAGAGCATAATTAACTGTTTTTCCAATATAGCAATCAAAGGACATGAATTCAAAGTTGTAGCTCAACAAGATATTCGTTGACATGCAATGATGATAGGTGTTGTTGGTGTGTGCGTGCTTTCAGAATTAAAGATTCAACGTTATTCAAGATAGTAAAGCTTGAGAACAGGCATGAATGCTCTGTTAACACAAGAAAAGTAGATCAAATGCATTCGACTTCAAAGTTGATTAATGGTTACATTATCGATTATCTTCTGGACCCAAGATTTGAAGTTACACCAGCTTTTGTCATGGCAGAGATGCAAAAATTGCATGGACTAGACATTGGATATCACAAGGCGTGACATGCTATTCAACATGCTTCCGCTTTAATAAGAGGAAGTCGCGAAGAAAATTATGAAGTATTGTGTTAATATTTGTATATGATGACAATTAAGAACCCGAGAACTTATACTAACATAAAGATAGACGACGACAACAACATGTAAACAATTTGGCACATGCTGTCTTTAGCCTTGTTAACTTATGAGTTGTAACCAGAAGTTGAGGACTTCCTATCCTTAAGTTTTGAACTTTGAAATAAAAGTTAAGGACAAAGTGTCCTTAACTTTATAACTTGTAAATGTAAGTTAAGGACTGACTGTCCTAAACTTCATGTATTTTAACTTTGTTTTAGATTGTATTTGCAGGTTTCTTTATATGTTTTACGCATATGGATCATCGATAGCTGGTTGGAATCATTGTAGACCAGTAATTGCCATTGATGCAACTTTTTTGAAGTCAAAATATCGTGGTGTTTTAATGATTTTAGTTTCAAAAGATGCAAATAACCAAATTTTCCCATTAGCCTTTGGAATAGCAGAATCTGAAAACAACAATTCCTATGAGTGGTACTTTAGTCACCTTCGCAATGCAATTGGGAGCCGTAAGAATTTGATTTTTTGATCAGATAGGCATCAAACTATTGCAAAGGTATATCTTGAAAGCCATCATGGGATTTGCATCTATCATCTGGAGAAGAACCTAAAGCGAAGAAAGGTGAAAAGTGAGGTCATAAAACTTTTCCAAAGTGCTGAAAGAGTTTACAAGTGTAAATAATTTGACCTATTCATGTTAGATATTGAAAATGTATATAAGAAACCTTATGACTACTTGATGGAAGAACCACCGGAAAGATGGGCACGTTCTTGTAGTGCACGACGAAGATATGACACGATCACAACAAACATAGTTGAGTCGATAAATTCAGTGCTATTAGAAGCAAGGGAGCTGCCTATACTAAGAATGATGGATTTCATTCAAGTGAAGCTATAACATTGGTTTTATGAAAGAAGAAATAAAGTAGAAGGAATATTTTATGATGTGTCTTGTTGGGTAGAGGAGGAATTGAAGAAAAGAATAGATTTAATATTTACTTTGATCGTAAGTTTTAGGTTGTATGTTTATATTCTAATTTTAACATTTTTTAAACATAATGTACTCACTTATAATTTTTCAATATTGAAGGTCTCCCCTGTTGATTCATGGCGTTCTAGAGTTGAAAAAGAAGGAATAACTTTCTTGGTGGACTTAAACGAAAGAACATGTGATTATCTTCAATTTCAACTTGATGAATTACCATGCATACATGCAATTGCAGCTATTGAGAAGAGAAATACTAAGAAGTCTGACTTTTGTTCTCACTGGTACTTAAATGACTCTTGGCTGAAGACATATGAAAGACAAATACATCCTGTAGAACATATTGATTCTTGGATTGTACTAGAGAGTGTTAAGTCACAAATAGTTAAACCTCCATATTTCGAAGTGCCACCAGGTAGAAGGCAAAAGAAAAGGCATATTCCTGTTACCGAGCCATCAAAAATAACATTCAAGAGTGGTCGTTGCAGAAGAATTGATCATAATAGAACAGCTTGTATATATTCTCTGGCACTCCATCCATTTTCAAGGAAGCATAGAGAAGAGTAGATGCATACAATTATTCTTATCGACTCTTTTAAGTATTTGTTATAGATTGTATTCATTATTATTCTAATTTGAGCAGATTCCCGGATTTAAAATATTTATATCTTATTACATTCTTTTAATTTCTTTTGAGTTCAATAATTAAAAGTTACAAATAGGAGTCAGTAATTTCAAATTGCAATTTCAAAAACTTAAGGACTGTCTGTCCTTAACTTTGAATTTCAAATTAAAAATTTAAAAACATGAGATCCTTAAGTTATAGTCCCATGTTAAAAACTTAAGGACTGCATGTCCTTAACTTTGAATTTCAAGTTCAAAAGTTAAGGGCACGAGGTCCTTAAGTTATAGTCCCATGTTGGAAACTTGAGGACTCTTTGTCATTAACTACAGGAGTCCTAATGTTTGAAATACAAGTTCAAAAGTAAAAGACATAAGGTCCTTAAGTCGTAGTCCCATGTTAAAAACATAAGGACTGTCTTTCCTTAACTTTATATTTAAAGTTCAAAAGTTAAGGACAGGAGGTCCTTAAATTATATTCCCATGTTAAAAACTTAAAGAATGTCTATCCTTAACTTTGAATTTCAAGTTCAAAAGTTAAGGACATGAGGTCCTTAAGTTATAGTACCATGTTCAAAACTTGATGATTGTTTCTCATTAACTACATGTGTCCTTAACTTTTAATTTCAAGCTCAAAAGTTAAGGACATAAGGTTCTTAA